>CM060909.1:498672712-499087712 GCA_030737875.1 Allium sativum
GTTACAAGTTATACACTATTTAATTTATATTAAACTTAAATATAAACCATTTTGGGCTATACCAAAACTGGTCCCTCAAAAGCCAAGACCCGCGAATCAATTTTCTTCCGCAAAGGAAATTCGCGTGCTCTGTACAATACTAATCACTGCCGATCATTTTGTCCCATTTTTTCTCCATCTCCTCTCAACTATAAATCCTGTAAAAACCACAAAAAATCTTCCTTTTAAACTCCGGTTCAACCCATACTAAAATCAACGAGCTCGGAACCTCCTCCTACAACGCGTCGATGGCAACTTCTCGTGAGCTACAGGAAGATTGGAGACTTCAAGCATCATCGAATCCACCCAAAAATCCATACGAGGTGCTAAACATCCTCACAAATCTCAAAACAACATCCATTTCCTACATCGATGCCTCCTTTCCACGATAATTCAAACCCTAGGTCAACTGCTGATACTCGAGCTTTAGCAAATCGATGACGCACACCATAAAATAAATATAGGATCGAAGAGAATCGTCCAGGGAATTTATATATATAAGTTTTATGATTTTAGAATTTTTATATGGATTCTTTTGATTTTATGAAGATGTAGAAATACATGTTTTAGTTGTGGAGAAAAAACTGGCGGCGGGTTTGGTTATTGACCAGAGAAACAAGGTGTTTAGGGTTAGTGTAAGATGGAAGGGGTATTTATAAAGTGGTTTATTATTATTTTATTCGATTTTATATCCCGTTTTAATCAAACGCTGCTTGTGTTTGTCTTTTAAAAATGCGTATGATCATATAAGATACCCAAAAATCATGGAAATGGGAATGCAGCTACAGTTCGACGTTACAGACCCAACGAAACTGGTTTCGTTGAATTCTGAATTCATTTGCTCACAAAGCGTATTTTTATAGTCAAATTATTGAATATTTTTCAGATTAAAATCCCGTACGGCCACATACTGACTCCAAAAATCACGAAAATTGAAATCTAACAATAATTTAATATTCCGGATCCAACAAAATTAGTTTCGTTGAAAATGGAATTCGTTTGCAAAACTGGCTATTTTTAAAGCTCTAAATAAACCCATTTAAATATTAATATATTTAAAAATAATTAAATTAAATAATATTAATTCAATATTATCGTATATATATTCACGTACAATATCATATAACTCTAAAATAAATATATCAGGGTTTATAACATGATATTTCAAAATTCCCAGCTATATCGATATTCGATTTATATTTAAATCCTTTTATAATATAAATAAATCGTTATAAGTTATAAACGAATTCCATAGCGACTATTTTAAAATTTGATTTGGACATAATTAACAATATATACAACGAAATCTCGAATTTTCTCTTCCATTAGAAAAATACACTTCACCAGCTCCGAACATTTCTTGTTTCACAGAAATCCGAGTTAAAACGGATTTTGTACATTCAATGGAAGTTCGAATCACCAAATTACGAACTACCGCGCCATTTCGAGCTCGATTATAATTAAAATACAAATTATACATTCAATGGATGTTTATAAATAAATTCGTTATTATAATTCAATTATAAACTGAATTAAATTTCTAATAATATCCAATTCACACAATATTGTGAATTCCACTATTTCTGACTATTTCAGAATTAAATATATTATTATATTATTTATATTAATTCAATATTCGATATTATTTAATTAAATGACCATTTAAATTTCTATATCATATTTTAAATAACTACATAAATTAATTATTATATCGCTAAAATTACGGGACATTACAGTTGTTGCAACTAAAGAGGAACCAAAACCACAACAGGGTGGTAAAAACAAAAGGAGGAAGCAGCAACAGCAGAAATGGAAAGATGGTCAAAAGAAGCAGAAAAGAGAGGTGATATGCTTTAACTAGCAGCAGAAGGGACATTATTCCAGGGATTGTAAGAACCCGAAAGCTGAGGAGAAATGCTACAATTGTTGGAAGCCTGGGCATAACAAGAAGAATTGACCGTAAGTAACTAAGGGAAAGCAGATTGTGAAGGCGTATGCCTTAGAAGCCGTGCCATTTTCTTCGAGGGATCCTACAGTGGAGGAGAAAGGGAAGAGTGTCGTCGTTCAAGGTATTCTTTCTGTTAGAGATGTTTCAGTTCGAGTGTTGTTTGATACTAGAGCATCGCATTCTTTCATTTGTAATGAGCTTGTGTGTCACTTAGGTTTGGAACCCGAGATTTGTGATAGACCATTGATTGTGACCAATCTAGTTGGAGGTTCTTCCAATTTGTCGTGGTCTAGTGTTTTCGAGTCATGGTTTCTCATTTGTGTGTGATTGCTTTGTTTTAAATTTCACTGGGTTTGGGATTATTTTGGGTATGGACTATCTCAAGAGGTATGCGACAAAAGTGGATTGCGAGAAGCTCAAGGTGACAGTCGGGAATGTGGAAGGGCGAATGGTTGTTATTGTATATAAGCCAGAAGACGGGGTCTTCATAAGCTATTTATATTTGTTTGCGATTCCATGGAAAGACTTGTTATCCGTGTTGATCGCTAGTGATTTTGATGATGTCTTTGACGAGATCAAAGTGTTGTCGCCGCATTAATAGAATGGGTTCAGAATCTATTTGGTCGAAGGTGCTAGACCTATCGTTATGCCTCTTAGGAAAATGGCGCCTAAGGAACAACGAGAGTTAGAGGTGCAAGTACATGACCTTTTGGTAAAAGGATTCATTTGGTGAAGCGTGTCCGAATAAGGTGCACTAGTTGTGTTTGCAACCAAAGCTGATGGACCTTTGAGATTGTATGTGGATTATCGTGAGCCGAACAAGGTGACCATAAAGAATAAGTATCCGTTGTCGAGGATAGATGACTTGTTCGATCAACTTTAGAAGGCTAAGGTGTTTTCTCAAATGGATTTGGCAACGGGATTCCACTAGCTGAGGGTTGCAAACGATAGTTTGCCAAAGACTGTATTTAGGACACCATCCAGTTTCTTCGAGTGCTTGGTGATGCCATATGGGTTGGCCAACATGCCAGTGTATTTCATGGATCTTATGAATAGGGTATTCAAAGATCAGTTGATCAAGTTCGTGCTTGTGTTTGTGGATGTTATTCTGGTTTACTCCTAGGATGAGGAAGAGCATAAGACGCACTTGAGAGTTGTTTTGGTAATCTTGCGAAAGCATCAGCTGAGAGCTAAGTATTTGAAGCGTCATTTTTGGAAGAGCGAAGTGAGGTTCTTAGGCCATGTTGTTTCTGGAAATCAAATAGCGGTGGATCCCGCTAAGATGGCAAGAATTTAGGACCGGGAAAGACCTAAGAATGTGATGGATGTTCGGAGTTTCCTTGGGTTGGCGGGATTATATTGTCGTTTTATCAAGGGTTCCCCCAAGGTAGCTGCACCAATAATAGGATTGACGAAGAAGAAACAAGTGTTCACATGGGATGCGAAGTGTGAGCAAGCTTTTGGAATCCTGAAAGAGAGACTGATGAGCGCTCCTATTTTGACAACTTCAAGTGGGAATGAAGAAATGGTGTACTACATCGATGCATGTGGTATTGGACTTGGAGAAGTACTGATGCAGAAGGATAGAGTTGTGGCATACGCGAGTCGATAGTTGAAGCCGCACGAGAGGAATTATCTGACTCATGAGTTCGAGTTGGCAGTGATCGTGTTTGCTTTGAAGATGTGGAGACATTACCTGTTGGGAGTTCGATTCGAGTTATTTTTGGATCACAAGTCGTTGAAGTATCTTTTCTCCCAAAAGGATTTGAATCTTCAGCAACAATGGTGGTTAGAGTTTCCGGCGTCATATGATTTTGGTATCGCCTATACTCCTGGTAAATGTAACGCAGTGACAGATGCGTTGAGTTGAAGACACGTAGTTTTGGGAGTGATGTTTTCAGAATGGAAAATTTGGCATTTGATTTTAGGCCTCAGTGTGAGTTAAAACCTGAAATGTTGGCAAGCTTATCGATAAGACCTACTCTCATCGAAAGGATTGGCGAAAGCCAAAAGCATGATGCAAAGCTTATCGAGATTATCCATAAGTTGGGACCATAGGATAAGGAATTCGAAGTCGATCGAGAGGGTTGGTTCCAAAAAAAGGACGACTGGTTGTTTCTGATATTGATGGATTAAGAGATGAGGTCCTGAGGGAATGTCATTACTCCAAGTTGACGATTCATCCTGGTGGTAACAAGATGTATCAGGTCTTGAAGTGAGCTTACTACTGGGAAGGGATGAAGAGGGATGTTGGAAAGTTTATTTCCAAGTGCGTGAACTGACAGTTGGGGAAAGCTGAACAGAAGAAACCGAGTGGGTTGCTTCAGCCGTTTGAAGTTCCTACGTGGAAATGTGAGCAGATATCGATGGATTTTATTGATGGACTACCTAGTTACAGGGCAGGAAACGAAGGAATTTGGTTCATAGTGGATCGCTTGACCAAAAGTGCGAGGTTTATTCCTGTCAGATCGACTATGACAACATTGAAGTTGGTTGAACTATATATTAAATGGATAGTTCGATTCCATGGTATCCCGAAGAGCATAGTTAGTGATCGAGATCCATTGTTCACTAGTGAATTTTGGAAGAGTTTGCAAGAGACTTTGGAAACCGAGTTGTGTTTGAGTATGACTTATCATCCCTAGACTGATTGTCAAACCGAGAGGGTTAACAAAGTTTTGGAAGATCTCCTTAGAGCCTGTGTATTGGAGTTCGGGGGATTATGGAAAGACCATCTATATCTAGTTGAGTTGCGTATAACAACAACTACCAGTCGAGCATTGGGATGGCACTATATGAGGAGTTGTACGGTAGACCATGCAATTCTCCGGCATGTTGGTTAAAGACTGGAGATAAGTTGATACTTGGGCCAGAGACGATCAAAGGGACATCGGATTGTATTAGGATCGTTCAATAATGAATGAAGGCAGTCCAAGATCGTCAGAAGAGTTACGTCGATAAACGTCGAAAAGATTTGGAGTTCTACGCAGGTGACATGGTTTTCATGGATTTTTTTCGGTTGAAGAATGTTGTTTGATTCAGAAGTAAAGGAAAGTTAGCTTCAAGATTCGTTGTTCTGTTTTCGATAGTCGAACGGATTGGAAAGCTCGCATATAGATTGGATTTACTCAAGAATATGTCGAGTGTGCACAATGTTTTGCATGTGTCGTTTCTACAGAAGTGCGTGCATGATTCGAATATGGTGGTATCTTTGGAACAGTACGAAGCCCTAGAAGTCGAGTCCGTAGTCACGAGACCTTGTAGGTCACTTCATGTTGTGGGGAATGATATGAAAAAGCTTAGGAGGAAGACGGTTAAGCTAGTCAAGGTGCAATGGAGTGAGGATGATGATGATTGTACGTGGGAAACAAAAGAGAGTATGAAGACGATCCATCCATAACTCTTCGTTGGTATGCCCCGTTGATGTCGTGTCACTCTTACACCATTGTAATGTGCACTATTCGTTAGAATTTCATGTGCTAGGTTAAGTCTATGGATGCATGGCTTGATGGATGCTAGTTTGGATGGTAAATTGGCTGCTCGTGGATGATAGGCACGTAGAATGGTTTTTTTTGCTTATGTTTGCTTGGGATTTTGGGGGCGAATTTCCTAAAGGGGGGAAGAGTGAAAAAACCAGCATTTTATGTATCGGAGGATTGTAAAATATATTTATTTAGTTCTCTAAGGGTTGGATCATTCTCATATTTGGATATGTTGGTTATGGGGTTGTGAGTCATGTCCATAATTTTTATCAATTTTATTTGTGACCATACCTCTATCTGTTTTGTATAGGGAACAACTTTTGACTGGGATCGAATCAGGTACTGAGATCGATTTCATTGGAAAGGAAATGATGTTTCCTATTTCATAGAGTGGTCACATTAAAGATTTGGTTCAATGGTTTGGGAGAAATTGCTTTTTTAGTGCTGCACAATACCTGAACAGACTAATTAGTCATTAGTGGGCTGATTAGTGAGGCCCATTAAGGCTAGGGGCTGTTGGGTATAAATAAGAGGATAGAGGCAAGGAGAATTGTTTAGTTTCTTCATTTCTCTATATGGTTGGGGTTTGAGATTCTCCCTACTCCAATCAAATACCTTTCCACTCCATTAATTTCATAGATCTAGATTAGAAGATTGAAGATCAACATCGAAGAAAGGTAGATCGCATCAATGTGATTGGTTCGGAGATCGTTCTTCGCTGTCTGGATTTGTTGATCTTTGTTTTCAAGCTTATTTGGGGGTTTGGTTAGTGATAAGCATCTCTCACACGGATTGAATCGAGTATGTGAGTTGTTTGATCTTATTCTCATCATTTTAAGTTGATTACACCTAGATCTAATCAATGTAAGTATGTTTTCAATCTGAATCACAATAGGAACTAATCTAGCAACTTATAACAGTATATTTCATATGCTAATTCAAAGTTTAGATCCATTGTTTTGTTAATTCATTGCTTTATCATGATTGGGTGAATTCTATATGATGGTTTAATGATTATTGATGTGCTAATATTATTTGATTGTTGCTTGATTGTATGGTCGGAGGTTTGGTCGAATAAATCGGTATTGATTGTTTTTGATCAAGTTAAAGGATGGATTGGTTGAATTAGTGGTGGATTGGAATTTTCATGGATCGAATGTGTTAAATCCATAGACCGACATTATTTGTGATGGATCGGATGAAACGATATGGAGCTTGGTTGATGGATTGGATGTGGAAAATGAAATGGATTAGGCGTTGGCATTTAGAGGATCGGGATAGGTGTTGTTCGAAGAATTAGGGAAAAATACCATGTACAAGCATGGATCGGGTGTTGACCAGGTGATGGATCAGGAAGTGTGCTAGTTGATGGATCGAGCAAGTTATTTTGTATGGATCGATAACTTCAAAAGAGCATGGATCAGTGCGTGTTTTTCCGTGGATCGGGAAAGACTGGTTGTGATGGATCGGTCATGTGTAAGCAGAAGGATCAAACTGAATCATGGATCGCACAAGGCCAGGAAAATGGATCGGATTATCTACAAATTGGTGGATTGCGCAGGCTATTTTATAGCATTTCAGAAGTGCTGTGGATTCATGGATCGGGCAAGGATCTGGCATGGATCAGCAATATTTTTCAGCATGGGTCGGCATGTCCAATCGATAGTGGATCGGCATGTAACATATGATGGGTTGCAGCATTTTTAAAACACTGTGGATGGCAGCACATAGGAAAGCATAAAACTCTATGGACTGTTATACATAGCAAAAGATTAAACACTGTGTATTGGTTATCGACCAAACGAAGTGTGTTTTTGGTTCGATGATGGTCATGGCTTCAAAGTAAATTCAAGATGGAATGTTTGAAGCATTGAGAAGTGTTTGTTGATTGTCAAAATACAATGAATGTGAAGACGATTCAAAGTTGTGAGTTCGTGGATAATGGTTGCTCGAGACAGGGTCTGAGCATATGGACAGTCGCCGATGATAACGACTGTAGATATAGAAGGCCGAAGAATTATGTTGTCGTAGGTTCTAGCGGAATCAAAGCATGGGTATAATAGGGACGCCTACAAGACTAGTGTGACTAGTCGAGTACCCTAGGTATTGATGAAAGGCCTAGTTGTCTCGAGGAGGCAAATGTACGTGGGACGTGCAGTAGTCTGACTATAATTGGGGTTACCATTAGCCCTTGACCGATGGCAAGGTTGGCCAGTCATACGATTAATGATGGTTTCAAAGCAAGATTGGCATTGATAGCAAGAGTCATGGATGATGATTGTTTTTCTTGTATCGTCTTGTGTAGATTGTCCGATGTCGATGGAGATATTTTTGGGTGCTTGTCTGATGTTGGTTTAGGCCTTCGGGGCTTGTGCTTGGGAGATGCCGAGTTCGATTAGGATGGTTTAAGCTTGATAACTGGTTGCCATGAATGTACTATTTCTTTCTTTCTGGTTGCTGTAAAGGCTATCATTGTCGGGTGTGGAGGAGATGGGTTGGGTTCTTCTCTTATGTGTTGGTATATTAGTTGAATGATCTACCTATTTCTCATATACTTTATTGATGATGTTAGATAGCTTTTTATCGCTCATTAAGACTATTGTCTAACTCAAGGTTTTATATCTCCCTCTTATTACCTTGGGTTGTTCATCCAGTTGTGGATGGGTAGACTGAGTAGCAGATGACAGGTAGTAGATCTTGATGATGACAATGTTGCGGAGCGGCGATGAGCAGGAGGCAGACGTATTATTTCCTACTATCTACCATTGTTGTTTTCCGCTATTTGATGTATTCTCTGTATGACTTGTAGTGAGGCATTTTGTACAGATTCTTATGGTATATTCTAGTGATGTATGGATATTTCATGATGATATGAAAAGTTTATGATTCTGCTCAATTTCACTTCATTATTATTGCCCGTTGTATATGTTCTATTGTACTTTATCCTTCCGCTGTGAGTTATGCGATAGGTTCTGCGTGTGTTATTCTACCCTGATGATCATCCGTAACTGCCTGGCACGTCTTTCGGTGCATTATTCCTCTTGTTAAGGGCAGGAGTTATGGGTGGTCGTCACATAATCAAAATCGATGTACTATTTATTCAAAAACTTCATATTTAAATACCAAAATCATACGTTTACAACGATACATCATATTTATTCACCATCAAGAGCTTCTAACAATAAAAGAGAAATGATAGATGATAGCATAATAATAGTCTCGTTGCCTTCTTCATGCTCCATCATTTTCTCGTCCAACATGCCTACTCCATACCTACTAACCTGTTGGATATGTTAAGGAGAGGGGTCAAAACATAAAGTTCCTATGACTGAAAATAACATGAATTTGAAGACCATACTTTAAATTTGGCAGGTTATATACCTCAAAGTATGTCTACAAAACACACAGTCACACACACACACACACAAAGGTATATTTTAATTAATGAGGTAGATATTTAATTCAATCGCTTAAGATATCCATTAATGTATTTAGGGTGGATCAACGATCACTTAAGACCCAATGAGATGGAAATTCTCAGTCACTTAAGGCCTATTCTAGTGTATTTGTTAAGGGTGGATTTTTATGATCTCTTATGACCCTTAGGCGAACCTTTGCAACTTAAGACCCCATACTAACACGTTAAAATCCTAATTAGATATATATTCTCACAAGTAATATGAGAAGTAGTACATCGCTGCTTAGTACCTATTTAGGGTAGGCCCGCATATAGCCATTTAAGACCACTTCGACGGACGCCTCATGTTACTACTTAACTGAAATTACGGTATTAGGCCTATGTCTTTTAAGACTTCCCTTAGACGGCTGGTTAATTAAATTGCATGTTATGTCCCATATGCACAAAACCCATACCTAGGTTGGCCATCACAAAGCTCCTAGAGGGAGTAGACATTCCGGTAAACTACCCTACTTCGTTATCGCCAAGTCTAAGCCGCTTTAGAGAAGGAGGACTCATAAACCACTTCAAATTTAATAGGGAGTGTCCCATAACTTTGGTCCAAATCCAAGGAATAAACCATAGGAACGGACCTAGTCCTAACCACTTAAGACTCAAACTAGATAAGAAGAAAGTTAGCTACTTAAGAGTTTCTCAAGGAAGGTAGTAAGCCAATCTACTTACACACATAATAGACACACACACACACACACTCTAGACCGCTCGCATTAAACCAACTACTTATGGATGCTGGATATGCCGGGCGGTTTCAGGCAGACTTCTACTACAAGCGGGCTTAACCCCATGTCACATGTACTAAGTTTAATAGCCTATGGCACCCAGACCTCTCACATTAGCCAAACTCACTTGTGGTTGCTGGATTTGCCGGTTGGTTCCGATAGACTTCTCCCATAAATGACGACTAACCTCGTGTTTGTGAGTCATTATATATATAAGCCATTTACACACACACATAAAAGCAACAATTCATATGGGGACATTTACAAATTTCTAATCTTATTCTATCGTATTTATTACGCTTGATTACGCTATATAAATATATAATTTAATATGTGTTATAAATGCTAATTTCCCTTTAAATTAAGAAACGTTCTAATGATGAATTATGTCAATCATGTTCACATAAAAGATATACAAGCCTAATTCCTACATTGAACTGCTCAATTCATGGCATAATTAATAGCAGGCAGCAAATGGGAAAACATCAACATAAATTATGAAAAATTGTATCCTAGGCTGGTTAGAATTATTTAGATAATGAAAGAGAAACAAGGTGTTACGTACACACATACATACATATTCAACATATACATACATACATATATGTATACATATATACATAAACTTTTGTTTAAATCGAATTCACCCTTCTTCTATGTTGCACATAAAATTGTTGATATTTGATTATTTCAAATCTGAATACTTTCAAATTCTCCATTTTAGAATGATGATCAAAACCTACCCAAATAATGAAACCAAACCAAATCTTGACCCTTTTATGCCACAAAAACTTTTAAATTAAAAGGAAAAAAATCTAATTAAACAAAAGAAAAATCACCAAATTATTCCTCAAACATAACCCAAATAATTTATGAACTCAAATTATTGATTGACAACTTTGCGATAAATAAAGATAGGAGATGTGGGGGTGTTTGTATTATGATGCTATCGTGAAAACCCAAACCTCCTTAGGCATACAAATAAATGTGAAATCTACAAAATATAGAGTTTAATTTAATTAAATATTATTTCCACTCATTGTGACAGAGGCAAAGGAAATAACACTGATTTGAATGCTATAAACGTCGGTCTTCAATCTTACTGCAAATCTATGCAAGAGAATACTATAAATTTGAGTCTCTTATATAAGTTATAGAAATTCCAGAATAAAATCTAAACAGAAGTAGATTAGAAAAGAAATTTATTAAGGATAGGAGAAGAAACCTACTTCAACCTAATTTCTGGAATATCAGCAGCAGTATGGAGGCACAGAGAACGAGTGGTTTTAGGGAACTGTGATGTGAATGAGATGGTATTTATAGGACTGTATATGAATGGAAAACATTTGATTAATATAAATTAATCATAGTTGTCCATTTCTTATAAAATCAGCCTAAACACCAACCTAAACGACTCCCACCAGATTTGGGTCGCACCAGGCAGTCGACACCCACCTACGAAGCGGGGTCGACCGACGGTTGACCTCTTAGTGTCGACGGCTCTAGGGAGAAAATGCCTAATGAGCCTGGTGGCATGTGTTTTCGATTAATTATATTATTAATTTCTTTCCGTATGTGATATATTCTTTGTTCTTGGTTCTTATCTAATCAGTTTGAATTTCAAATTCACCTAAGAGAATGTTATTATTATCCAAATTACGTCGTTATATTCCGTAGATATATATATATATATGTTACTAATTCAAACACTTGTATATACATTTACCATATGATTTCATTAAATTATTATTATTTCTTTATACGGACTCCGTTTTCAACATATTATATGTGAAAATGTATCAAAATTTCATCGCGAATCTAAATATAATAGTTTCGTGACCAAATTCCTGTTTGTTCAAAATTATCATTTCCACCGCTTTATATTTGTCATTATTTGCTAAATCTCTAATCTGTTTAGTACATTTTTACGTGGTGCTACACCTATGTTATCATTTTGTTTGGAGTGCTCCTTATTTGGAAATCATGTTGCTAGTAATCAAGCACTAGATTTATATCTCGCTCAACGCATTCAGTCTTATAGGTCATGGATAGATTTTAAACAATAAACCAATATATGAAATTTAAACTTTTAATAGGGATAAATGTGAATGATTTAGAGGATCGGAGTGCACAATGGAAATTAATACAATGTTTCAGCTAAGCGCCTAATTCAGTGACCTATGTAAAAAAGTTAATGCTTGGGTTGTGTTTATTTTATATAAAGATAAGTGTATAAGGAGTAATAAAATAAATGTGACCAAGAAGAAACCAAAGCTTAATAAAATGCGTTGGATTATCCATCAAGTATCTTAAGAATTTTTGTTGGTATGTCTGATCAATGCTGTCGATAGGAGTCACTTAATTAATGGTGTGAGATGTATGAACATAATCTTTTGGGGATAATAGGAAAACATAATTACGGAGTATCATAAGCTTTAAGATCATGTTAAGTCACTAAATAAGTTGTAAAAGGTGAGAAGCATGGAGAGGCCATACCGAACTTAAGTCGACTTTGCAACCACCTATAGAATGAAGCATTATACGTCATTGGTTAACATTATTTTGACATGACTAATGCAGTTACGATGATATATGAGTACACATACACACAGACACACACAGACACACACAGACACACACACACACACACACACACACACACACACATATATATATATATATATATATATATTATACCGGGTAAGGAGTTCTATTTCGGAGATTTTAAACTAACTCAGCCGTATGTGATAATTTAGAAATACATTCACATACTTTAATGATACATGTAGCCATTAATTTATGAGACTAATCAAAAGTAAAATGGCCAGGTCATTTTGATTATAAACCTACAACCATAGGACTACATATATTGCAATCAATATCAAGGAAGCGTCACTAGATTTATCTTAGAGTCGGAAAGTCGAGGGCATGTTTTAAAATAGGTGCTAAGAAAAGTTGCAATAGGTTGGCTTGAAATAGAAACTAGAAAATTGAATTTGACAATAGAAATGGCATTATGGAAGTTTTATGAAAATTATTAGCAATTGAGATGTAATAAAAAAATTGCTAACTATAACAAATTTTGAGAATTATTGTTGAACAATAATTTTCTTGATAAAACAGATGTTAAATTGAAGACTAACTTATGAGTGAATACTAAAAATGCAGATTGTTGATTTAAAAAGCAATATGGGAACATGGAAATGGTTTGAAATAATTCATTAAGTTGTTTTAGACTGAATATTTAAATTTGCAAATGGGGAATACGAGTTTTGAATAAATATAAAAATAGAGTAACTTGACCCACGATGCTTGTAAACTTTTGACTATTAGAGTGATTGGGTCACCAAACTTAAATCCAGTCGTTCCATTCCTAAAAAAATTCAATATGACGACATTTTATCAAGCCAAGTTGAATCTTAAGGAAATTGTAAGCCATCACAATATTCCTAATTCAATAATATGAATGTGATTCGATCTTCGCAAGTCGTTCTACTAGAACTCATAAAACGCTTTCAGAATAAAGCCTAATCTTTGTATTGCCAAACACCCACGGTTTGATGGATAGATTGAGTGGGTGAGGCATATTTTTGAGAACCCACTTCGGACTCTCATTTTTGATGTTAGCGATAATGGATAAAAAAATACCATCTCTCCTTGTTGAATTCATGAGTATGTATTTGTAATAACCCGGAAATCCGAGCCAATTTAAAAATTTTATTTTGGCAATTTTAGTGAATTTTGAATATTTAGAATGAATTATTTTAAATAATAATGACTCGGAATTTATTTCAAATAGAATTCAAACGTATATATTTATTTGAATCGTCGTTAGAATATAATAATTTATTTTAATTTATAAAAAGAATTGAAAATGGCGCGGTAGTTTGAAATTTCGATTTCAAAGTTCAAACGATTGTACAGGATTCAACATAAACCGGATTTTAGCGAAACCAAAAATATTAGAATCTAATTGAAAATATCTTTCCAACGAATCCGAAAAATTGAAATTTCATAGCGGGGATAAAAAGTTATTCCCAGTTGAAATTTCAGAATATTCGCTATGGAATTCTGTCCCTTAAAAATGGAAATTTTGCAAACGACCTCGGTTTTCGACGAAATCACTTTTGTTGGATCCGAGATGTCAAGTTATTGCTAGGTTTCAAAATTCGTAATTTTCTGAATTAATATGTGAGCGTGGCAAAGGAAAACACGCTTGACCAGTTTTAGTTGATTTTAATCGACTGGAAAATGACCATTTTTCAAACGGTCTCAGAATTTGAAGAAGTTAGTTTTGTTAGGACCGTATCGTCAATACAAAGCTAGAAAATATTTTTCGGGAATTTTTAGAGTTCGTATGTGGCCCCGGTAAATTGAAATGTGCGTTCAAATTCAATATATAGAGTTATATTTTGATTTTGACGAAAACTGATCGAAACGACACAATCAGCTTACGATACCTATCCCATTGTGTTCGGAATGGGGGTAATTAGCTAGGGACGACAGTCGGTGGGTTCGATTTCGAGTTTGAAATAAAAAGTTGCTTTTTTGGGAATTTAAAGTAAAATAAAATATTTAAATGGGCCAAGCCCTTATTCCTCAAATACTTGGTCAACGCTCCCTCCCCTCACTCATCGTTCAAAACCGATATTACATAAAAAAAAAAAAAAAATCGAAATCACGCTCAGCTTCCCCCCCCCCCCTCTTTAGATCGGAATCGCGCTACTTCCCACCACGCCGCCCCCCTCTTCTCCTCCACTGCCACAGCCTTGAACCCCCTCCGTCCCTCTCTCGCTCCAACGCGACAGACCACTCCCCGAACCCTGAAAACCCTAATAGTCGTCGCCGATTCTCCCCTGCCTCCGCCGCCTGGCTTTGCCTCCCCCGACCTCCAACACCTCAGCCGCCACCACCCTCCCCGGTCAGCGCCCTAAAGTGAGTTTTCTCGTTTATATGTTTTCTTATGTTGTTTATTCAATAAAAATCTGACTTTTACGGAAATAACCTTGTGGAAAAAATGTTGTTTTTAAGAATGTAAATAACATGGTTTTAGCAAGATAAAGATTTGCTTTTTTATATATATATGGAGAAAAGAAATTATTTTTATTATTAAGAAATTTATTTCTATTAATAAAAATATAATTTTTATATGATGTAGAGAATAAAAATATAATTTTTATATGATGTAGAGAATAGAAATATAATTTTTATATGATGTAGAGAATAAAAATATAATTTTTATGTAGGTAGGAAGTTAAAAATATAATTTTTATGTAAAAGATTATATTTTTATATGTAAAAGGTTATATCTTTATAAGCAAAAAGGAGTGATTTTGAAAATAAAAAGATGTGATTTTTATATAGATAAAGAAAAGATTTTTATGTATATAAAGTTAGGATTTTTAGTCGTGTAAAAATAGAATTTTTAGCGATGTAAAGATAGAATTTTAGTGATGCAAAGATATGATTTCTATGAGATAGGGAAAATAAAAATATGATTTTTATATGATATAGATAATAAAAATTCGATCTTTATTATGTAGGAGATATAAAAATATGATTTTTATTATGTAGAAGAAGCAAAGATGTGATTTTTATATGAGTGGCGATATAAAAATATGATCTTTATTATATGAACACCGGTATAAAAATAGATTTTTTTATCCATATAGATTGATTATAAAAATGTGATTTTTATATACATAACAATAATATAAAAATGTGATTTTTATATATGTAGTGGCTACGGACAATGAAATTGACAAAAGGCGAGCACGACGAAGATTTCTACATATGAAGAGTCGTGGCGTTTAGTTTATCTAGTCGGTGAGAACTCCTCACCTTTAATTTATTTCTAGTTTGAAATATATACTAGGATGTAGACGGTGCTTAGTAGCACCCGACACCCGTCATCCACAGACCATGGATGGCTTGTTTGTTTGATTGCTGTGTTGTGAATTTTGATTGTGTGATGTGAAATGAAATAAAATATTTTATGGTGGAAAATATTTTATAGTTAAAAATATGATTTTTAACGTGTATATAAAATAAATAGTAATAAACAAATCTGATGATTTATTTATATACATTGATTTGATTGATATTGATTGGGACGATAAATTTTACACATCGCCTAACTGCACAAATAAAAATCTGTGTTTGTTGATTTGAAATCCCACACGGGTATTGGGATGATATTTGACGTACACTAATCCCGATAGTTTAGTTGTATGTCAAACGATGAGTTGACAGACTGTGTAAGCGTTAATTATTTATATTTAATGCTTATGCAGTTGTGTGGTGTACTCTGGATGATGGTTGATTATTTATCGTTGCTGTTATATTCATGTGTTGTAGAAAATCCATATAATTAACATTATATGGTAATTGATTGGGCCTCATTCCAATTTAGAAAATAAATTCATGTGTTGAATTGAGAATAAATTCATGTGTTAAATTGAGAATAAATTCATGTGTTGAATTGAGAATAAATTCATGTGTTGAATTGAAAATAAATTCATGTGTTGAATTGAGAATAAATTCATGTGTTGAATTGAAAATAAATTCATGTGTTGAATAGAAAATAAATTCATGTGTTGAATAGAATAAACATTCATGTGTTGAATAAAAGCCGTGTTGGTTAGATTAACGCCATTTTGACGTGAACGATATTTATATCGATTATATTCGTTTTTAAAATGAATATAGAAAAGAAAGTGATTTCAAAATTTAACGTTTTGAAAATATTATCACTTGTATATCGATGATGTGGAATATTCAATTTTGACTCGAAATTGAATATGAAGTTGAAATCGTTTTGAAAACGAATTTAAAACTATTTATAAAATACATTTTAAAAGGAAATCGATGAAGTGTATATATATTATATATATATATAATATAATGGCCTGAATAGAACGCGCCGCGCTGCGGCAGTTCGCGAATTTCGACTATTGACTTCGAATGGACGTTGCGGGAGATCCGACCATCGGATTCTCCTAAAACCAGAACCTTTAGGTTCGTATCGAAAAGAGCTTTCTAAAGAATATTAGAGATTTGAAATCTAACGGTTGGATTTGGAATTATGTCCAAATCAAATTTGGAAAAGGTCGTTGTAAGTGCAATTCGATGGCCGTTGATGGAAATCGACTGTACGGGCCTTGATAAAATTATTAAAAATAGTAATAATTTGTGTAAAATCATGAGAAATGATTTGTGAAAAATTGGGATGAAAAAATCCATATTTGAAAAGATAAAAATAGATTTTTATCGAAGTGAACTAGTTTTGAACTAGAATTAAAATCCATTTATTTTTGAAATAAATAAATTGAATTTGAAATGGTTTTAAAAGTAACCAGAATTTCCAATAATTGAATGGGAACGGATTTGAATCGAAATTGACTTTGGAATATTTCGATGTTGGATTCGTGATGATACAAATATTGTTATCGGAATTTGAAAGATATATTTATATCGTTATTTCCAATACGATATTTATTGGTCGTAGAATATGATATTGAATATAAGCCGATATATTTTCTATTCAGAGCCTTGTATTTAATATCAGATGTGATTTGGGTTTGTCATGAATGGTGTCTCCATTTATTTTTGAAATAAATAAATCTTTAATTAGATTTGAATGTGAAATGGTAATTGAATTTACCGATAACACCGTGGTGTTAGATTTGAAGTATTACCAGTTTTATTTCATGGTATGAATAGGTTGGGATTGGGAAATAAAATAAATGATTACTTCGGTGTGGTTCGCTAATCCCGACTAATTTGAATTGATATTCAAAGGAAGATTAAAGAATAAATTTAAAGAATTTATCTTTGATAAAATTAATGGAAACCTTTCCCAAAGTATAAGAATATTTGAATAAAAGAATATTCTGAATTGGAATGAGGCGTATGCTGCGTTTGTGTAACACTTGTTTATTATATACGCGAGTTATTCAAAAAGGCCGGGTTTATCCCATTCTGAATAACTGATTCAACATGGTGTCGAGGATGAAGACGGTGGTCGAAGACCGGAGGTCTTCAACATCGTTTGGATAATTTCTGATGATCTTGATTGGGCCGTACACCCAAGAAGAGGGAATCAGTTGGTGATCATCTAGACGTGCTTGGAGATCGATGGATATGCGACGTACAAGGTGCCTCCGGTTTCGTTCAGACCCAGAACGAACTTGTAAACGGACTGTGTGTCTGACATTGGATTTTATTCTGTGTGATTGATTTCTATTAAATATATATCTGTTTGGCGGCGGAGAATTTATTCTCTTGCTTAACGCCCTTCTCTGAGACGTACGAGCTCAGGGGTTATATATTGATGGATATCAAACGCATGGAGTGAATTGCCTGTGTGGCATACCTAAGTGGCAAATGATCAAGGTTCCTATTGAAAAGCAAAGTCTTGTAGGTGATGATCAAAGCACAGCCTGTGTGGCACAGCTTTGTGTAGCGTTGATTCGCGAGCCTCACATCCCGGTAGTGGACCAGAAACGGGAGAGGGCCTCAGGGAGGGCATGCGTTTCCTTCTAGCTAGAAGTGGCGTCAGTGGTTTTACACGCCCTGACGAGTTTGACTTATGTGGTTGTTGCTGTTGCGAGGCGTCTCGGATATATCGGTGACTGTGTGGAGCCGATGGAGTGATTGGACTCATTGACACCCCATAGGGTGGGGAAATGTAGTGTTCAGGCATTTTAATCCACATCGGTGGACCGGCCCTGACGATCCAAGGGACGATGCGTTCTGTTCCTGAGACACGGGCTAGAGCGTCTCGAATTCGGTAAGGACGATCCCTTGCCTTGGTTCACAGATGGAAATCCAACTTCCAATACGTGACTTTGCGGTTTTGATTGTAGAGCCCAGTATGGCGACATAGTGGGATGGGGCAATTATGCCGTCTATGATTGATACTTATGATTGAAATTGTTTTGATACTATACACTTATAGTAATAATAAAAGATGAAATTTAGCGTATCAAGCATGCTTTGGCGATTATAAGGTAAAACCCTATCCTTTGGCTTGTGTTGCATTGTGTGATGGGACCTGGGTCTTATAATAGCTTCATTTTTCTTTATTTAGCATTGCGTGTCCTTGGGAGGAAACCCGTTCCGTGTTATATGGTGTGGTCCCTTGATTTATTGAACTTTAAAATAAAGAATTATAACTGTTATAGTTCTCACACCAGTTCCATGGCTGACCTGGAGTTTATTGTTTTAACCTAAACTCTGGGTGCCCTCATTTTGACATGGGCAGCTAGTGGTTTTGGTTTTGCAGATTTATATTCACAATATCCTGATTTACAGCTGGAACGATACTCAAAAAGCTCAGTATCCGTGTATTACTTCTAGTTGTGTATTGTATTATTTTTCGCTGCATTGTAATTGGTAAATTTCTGATATTTATCGAATGTGTAATATTTATTCATACTCTGTATTTTCTTGTATTCTGATGAATTATTGTAATAAGCAATGTTCTCCTATTTGCGTCCCGATCTGTCTTGTCCTCAAAGTATCCGCTCTTTCCTTCACGGGGAAGTTACGGGTCTCTACAGTGTTTACCAACAGCCATCAATCTAGTATTGGCATAGTTTTGTTTCGAAATATTAAATGGAAAACCTTGTCGATTACCTTCATGTTAACCTATAGTCTAGGGAGAGGAGAGTTGTTGCTAGATCCGACTCTCTTCGAAAAACTTCTAAGAAGTTTACCTTTATGAGAATAAAAGAGGTAAAAGGTCATTAGAAATCCTATGTGGGAAGCTTTTTGAATTCTCCATCGACGATGATGTATGCTCGTGGAATTCTTTTGCAAAGAAGTTGGTATGCTTCAACCGCTCATTTTCTGCTTTATATGGTTTTTTTCTGACATGAAGCGTATCGGTTCGTTGCATCCCTAGTGGCACTTCCCAGTAATTTTCTGGAGATTCACGGCATGTCTCGCACCTCTCAGTTATGGGAGTGTCTATTGGTTTTGATTTAGTTTACCGATTCTGTTGTTTTCGAAGAGCTTGGGATCTCATCTAATCTTCCGATTGTATAATACCCTATGGGTGTTTTGCTTCGAAGGATAAAGAGCCTTCGAAACAAGAATGTGTCGTTCATAAAAAGCCAATAGTTTATTGATCCTAGTTATTGCATTTGGAAAATTATAGGATTTATCGAGCAATCTATTCTAATTTTCTATCCTTTCATGTTAGGGATGAGAAATTTTGAACTCAAGCTTGTCTTTTTCAGTGCCTATTTCTTGCATTGATGGAATAAATTGGGCTGAATATAACTTACCCATATGGAAATTGCGTGGACGCAATTTTAAATGGGGGAAGTTAGTAACAACCCTGGTTTTAGATGATTACCTATTTTAGTACTTAATGAATTATAATGAGAATTATAATTTCATAATCGGCTTATATATGCCAATAAAAGGAGATAATTAGATTTAATTGCTAAGTAGGGTTACAAATTGGAATTTTGTAATTTTAGTGTAGAAATATTAGAGAAAGAAGTTATTTAATCATTATAGATAATAAGATAACGAGTTTTATCGAAATAAGTTATTAACGTGGTAAAATGGGAAGAAATAAATCCAAATAATGATTTTATGTAAAAATTGATGGAAATTAGGTGAAAGTATAACATGTCGGGTTTTAAGGAAATAAAATACGTAATATGATGTTGAATTTTGTTCTAAGTGAAAATATTTGGAGTGAATTAAGATTTAAAACCCAAGATTTGAAAGCGAAAAAAATTTAAAATAGAAAATAAAATTTGGATACATAATAATATGTGAATTTTGACAGAAAAAAGTGTTTAAAAGATTTGTGTTTAAATTAACAAGTTTCATAATTAAAGTAAACAATGAATTTTTGGAATTAATGGCATTTCCAAAAAATCTTTGGTTAAAATAAAGTATAGAATGATAATTTTGTTCATAAAGTATGAATATAAGTATTAAAAATAATTCTTATATGCAAATTTGTTATGTCAAAATAAAGTTCTTTGAATAATTTTAACGCTTAAATTTGTAGGATTTACTCAAAATAAGTGTAAAACGTATGATTTTGTTTAACTTATAATTTTTAGTTTTAAATTTGATAAAATAAAGTTAAAAAGACCTAAAGTGTCTTGAACGTCTTGTTTACACAAGAATTGTATAATGTTGAAATTATAAGGTGTAGATAGAAATGGTGAAATATTATGTAAATAAGGTGATAACATGGTTATAGCTAAGTTTATAAGGCCAACTCTATTTATCTAAGGCCTAATTATACTCTAATGACCTAATTAGGCTTAATTAGCCTATTTACCTAGTAGTTTAGATGGAGAAGATTTGGAGATATTCATGTACATACTTCTTTAAGTTCTAAAATCCTCCTCTAAGCATAGACTTAAGTTCCAAATTTCAAAAAGTACTAAATCTAGGTTTTCAGTTCCATTCCACAGCAGGTTATTCTCTTAGAAACCAATTTTGTTCCACCAAATTCTCTGATTATAAATTTTGTTGTAGATTGAGATTATTGTTTGTATGATATTGTAGATTATTATATATGTATCTAAACTTCTTCTACAGGCCTAAAGCTCAATCTTGGATCAAATTAAATGCTACAAGTTGCTACTAGTCACTAAATCTGTGAGTGCAAACTCAAACTTTCTTGTTCACAACAATTTTTGTCTATTATCTGTGTTGGGTTTGTGAAAATACATTGAAATATGAAGTTTTGTCACAAGTTTTTGTATGTTGCGCAAAATAGCCCTAGCTGCCAATTTGGGCTATTATATCTTGCTCAATACTTGATAAAATTATGCCATTTCTTTTCTAAATCAAAATAGACCTTCTGATCTTTGATCATGTTAGTTTTCAGGTCATTCAAAGCATGTTTAATGCCTAGAACAATTCACTAAAGTCGAGTACGTTACAGGTAAGTTTTCTTGTAGCATTCTTGCTCCCTGTATTGAAAATAGACAAGGCATGTGTCGACACTGCCAAGCCACTGTATCGTCTTCTAAAAACTTATCTCCCTATTATTTTGCTACCCGAGTGTTTTGTTGGTGTTTAAGCATTGTTGCTCATCCCTTTTCACTTAATTTAACTTAATAATACATTGCTTTAAATTGGGTTTGGAATGTCTATTCAAAGGCTAAAAGTTTTAGTGTATCCGTAATTTGAATTACACGAACTTCTTGACCATTTTCTTATGCCATGTGATTGTTGTTTTCCATGATGATTTGCTAGACGGTGTGCGTTTTAAAAAGTGATTTTGAAACGAATTTTCTGTATACACAAATATATATATAGTTTTGAGATAAATATTTTTCCATGATTTGGTTTTTTCAAATAAAAGTGCCTCAAGGCAATAGTACGAATAGTATTTTCCAAAACATAGATATTTTCGAAAAAATTATCCAAATAGTATCTTGATCATTTTATAAATTTGTTTTCTCAAAACCAAATATTTTCAATTTATAAAATTACACGTTTTTGCATACTTCGAGAAAGAGAAAACATGGTTTGAATGATATAATCGATCATGTGGTATGGTACACATAAATTATTTATACCGGTAAATCCTAACTCATCTATTTAAGTTATTTGTTGTCTAGTATGGGCTAACTTGTAGTAAAACTATTAGTGAAATGTGCGGTATTGGATGTAGTGGCTTAACATTTCGAGTTAATGTTGGAAGCTTGGGACCATGATTGCTATTGTTATGCCAGTACTTGCTTCGATGTGAAGTTAGACTTAGGGGAATCTGATATATATGTGTGTATTTCCTAGATTGATGTGGTCAAGATATACTCGGGAGGGGATTGTAGCATTAAGTGCCTGAATAAGCAGATAGTACTTAGCAAATCTTTGATGAATTTGTTGTTGGATTCACTGATGCTTTTGATGACTTTATTGCTATTTGATGTTGGATCCAAATTATGTTGATATATTGATGTTGAATTTCCACCTGTAGCATATGAGTTGCATTGTTGTATTTAAAATTAGTAATCACTTTTAAATTGAATAAACTCTTATGAGTTTAAAGGTTGATATTTGAAGTATTTGACTTTATTGATTGTTGACACGCTTTTTGGTCGAAGCAGTCATATGTTAAGTCTTTGGTTAACAACTTGCTCAAGCGTCAGAATCATCGTTGGAAAACACAAAGCGATTAGGTCGAAGTCGCGACATAAACAAAAAATGGCTTGAAACCCCTTTAGATGACCTCTTTTGGGCCCAAAAACATGGATTATGTTGCATTGCATAATAACTCTTGTATCCCTCTAAGTAAGGTTCAGGTACAAATTTCGTTCGGCCCAAACGTCCTTACGGTTTTGAAAGTTACGCCAATTTTCGTGAACGCGTGTCGATCACTCAAAACTGCTCGTGCAACTCAACAAGGCAAGCTCAAGATTTGGAATCGGCTTCCCCTGGGATGCAAAATTGCGCACTTTGCATCCCTAGGGATACAAAATCGCATCCATTTGGGGATGCGATCTCGTATCTTTCAGGGAGATATGAGATCCATAACTTCCCATAACATCCCTTACCTTGCCTCACCCCAGTTCCACGTCCATCCATGCTCCGCCTTGTTTTACTTTGACCCCCTCTCCTCAATTCACCACACCGAGCGCTATATCACCTGAACATCGCATTGTATCCCCAAGGGATGCGAATTTCGCATTCCTCGGAGGGATACGAAATTTTCGGACGTGCATCAAAGGGATAAGATTTTCAGGGTGTGGCCTCCTCTGGGATGCGAAAATTGTTGTGGTGATCCTCCAAACTCACTTACTCTTACCTAAACCACTACTTGTAAATACTCCCAAGCTTGGCGTTCAAAAGGATCTTTTTGGCTTGGATTTTGGGACTTCTTGAAGCTCTCAAGCACCATTAATGGCTTCCATCATCTTCTCCAAAGACTATTTAATATAAATTGGACCACTAAAATGTTGCACAAACGTTTTTCATCAACTTTTGGACATTCATAAGGGCATTTACACTGATTTTGGACTATTTTGGTTATTTCTTAGATTTCTTGGACATTGAAGCTATTTTCGAAACATTATTGACCGAGTCAACATATTTTTCACTCAATGAAGAAGGACATTTTTGTCAAAGTTTGGAATTAACAATTATTTTGTTTTTCTATTGCAACGCTTTGTACCCAATCATTGTACGAAGTTGTACACATTTGTAATCAGATTTTATATGATGAATGATTACTATGAAGTGGCCGTAGGCGTTAGTGCCGAACCACTATAAAAAGTTGTGTTCTCCTGTCTTACTTTATTTGGGATTTTGATTACGGTGTTCATAATATACATACACTCGAGGGTTGGCATGTGTTGAATCCACGACAATTCCCAACATCAATATTGATGTTTGACATTTTTAATGATGATTATTCGTGCTTAGCCTAAGGCTTAACACTTTTTGTTAGAAGCAAAATCTTAATTGTTGTTGGCTATAATTGTTCATATGCACCTAGTTTGTGACAAAGATAACTTACTCTTGTGTCACACTATGTGTAACTTACTCTTCTTATTTTAAGAAGAGTTATTCCTTAAGTAAATATACATAATCTATCATCTACTCACTGTTTAAACCAGACCGATCCATGTATTTAAGTGCATGGTTCATACCAAGCGATATTTAGGTCTTCTTCTATGTAAATGCCTGCTCTTCCAGTTTCAGCTTATGGATTTCTATTATCTGTTTGGACATCTTAGTTGGCATGTTTTAAGTAGTTTTGTAGGGTTGATTTGTGTATTCTGATCAATGTCTTATATTTATGTTAACTCACTGTAACTATAATGTAGTTTAGATAACCATTATTTTATGACACTGTGTAATATACCGTGGATGATATCTATATTTGATGTTTTGTGACTGTGCTTCTTTATTATAACCGTGTTTCATTCTGAGTTGGTTTCATAGCCATCGTAGTATTACATTAGATAAGGATTGAGTATGTCGATCCACTTGAGGTAAGAAAAAAAATGAACATGTTATTGACGTACTTGATACCTATTTAATACAAGACTCACAAATTGTTGCTCCTTACCGGCCCTATTCTTCGCTTTAGTAGATGACATTTCTTATCAACACTCTAATTAATGTAAGTCTCGAGGTTGGGCATTACACCAGATTATGCACTTCCTGTGAGTCATTTGAGCATCCTACAGAGAAATGTATTGTCCCGGTCAATATCTTATCACGTTAGAAGATCACACTTTCTAGTCCTTCTGGTAGAAGGTGTGTCCCCATTGCCAAGCCCATTGATGTTGGCCCTATTCCCCTGCTCCTTAAGTGAGCCCTATTGAGAATTCTAGAATAACATGGGTAGAGGGTGAATGTGCCTGGTTTAATGTGAAGTCGCGGATGCGCTATAATTCAGACCGCTATTTCTAAAAGTTTGTCGAGAATTGCTGGGAGTCCCGTAAATTATTTTTTCCAGCGTATTGGAAATGATATGGTGTTGTGGGATGTTACACCCTACAGCTTTAGCATTTCAAAATAGGAATACCAAGGTTTGAAGGGCATTGTCGGCAAAATTCAAATAATTCACAGTGACCAAGAATAGAAGGTATGTAAAAATATGAAACACTAAACAATGAGTTAATATTGCATATTCAAAATAATTATTTAATTTTGGAAAATGTTATCAAATCATTACCGCATGTCTCAAATCACCAAATACAAAGTACATATCCCTCGATCTCATCAAAATCAGAGTAAAGGTACAATAATATACCTCTCAAATACAGATAAAATCCAACTAACATGAAATAAATGAAATATATTAGATTTGAACTCCAAGAGATGCTCCAAGAAGAAAGCAAAGAAGGTCTAAGTCAAGCTTGTGAACCTAAAAGGAAAAAATAGAGAAAGAGGAGTGGGTCAGACTTTCAAGTCTACTGAGTGTGATATTACTAGCATATAGGTAGAGAAAAGGAATTATAATTGATAGTAGTTTTTGTACGTGCTTAGATGTGAATATGGGAACATAAATTATCTAATTTATAATTTTTCTTTGAAGTTATTCTTTTATTCTGAATTTTACCGCTCTTAGGATTAATTTCCTAAGTCCACCCTTCAATCGGCTCTTAACCCAAATTGCAACCCAAAACTGGGAGGCAGACCGAAGCTAGGGGTCCACGTGCCACTAGAAGGTCTTGCCAACTAGCAAAGAAAGACATGTTCTCAAGCGCATGTCACAGTAATCCCTGATCAAAATATGCATGCTCAAAGGACATCGGATGCCTTATTTTTAATTAAATGTTACCTCTTACACTGCTTGTCCACGTAAATGTTCCTGTAATCATCCTGTGATCATCAAAAAGCCAGTCTAAAAAGTAGATGGTAAGATGGGTCCTATCTAACAAAGCTAAGTAGCGCTCCAAACCCAATCCTTTTTGGTGACCGCTTACACCGTTGTTCCATTTAAGCGTGTCCGGTCAAGCAAGGACCATCATAAAACTGGTCTGATATGAGTGGTGGTCGGACGGATCCTAAATGTCTATATTTTCTTTTTAGCCCAATCTGAAAATCTGGGCCCTAACATAATTCTCTAGTTCCTGTCTGAGTATGATATTTTTAATATCATGATAGGTTTTATTATATTTTCTTATTATTTAGATTTTGTGTTCTTTTCATTTATAATAATAATGCTTTTATTTCTAATACTTTATGAAAGCTGGTCATAAACTGTTGTCGATCCGCTAATGTTAGTCTATTCTTCTTTTTAATGTAATTATGCCATTTTTAGTTTATTTCCCCTTTTTTGTAATTCTTCTATTTTTACTATAACTTTAATGCTAACTTTATTAGTTACATATTTGCAGTTTCATGCAATTGTTCTAACATTAGTGGAGAATAGAGAGAGGGAAATTGCTTAAATTAGAAATTACAGTAATAAAGGAAAAGAAATACTGAATAAAAATAGTACTAAGGAAAAAGACTAAACAAAATTAACTTACAAAATAAAATAAAAGACCTTAAGAAAAAGAAGAAAATTTTGTTGTAAAAATAAAATACTAGAACTACTGCTAAATGCAAAACTAGAATAAAAAAAAGAACTATAAAAAACTGCAAGTAAAACTATTAAAAACCCCAATTACTTTAATCTACTAATTTCTAAAGTAACTAAAACACTCACTTGGGCCCTAAGCTTGAAAATCTGTATCCCCATATATATATATACACACATACATACATATGTAATTTCCTCTTCTCTGAAAAATTTATTTTGAGTTTTTCCTCAATGAAGAGTAAACCTCAGGGAAAAGAGTTAGATATAATTTAAGAGCTAGGCTTTCGGGTCTATTTATAGTTTTAGGTTATGAAATTAGAACCGTTAGATTTCCAGATTGAATCTATGCCAGTCATGTATGCTGGCCAATCATAGCTCAACATTTCAAAATTATACCGATAGGGAGAGACAAAAAAATTATCAAGTAAAGAGCTCTAGATATAACTTCCTCGTGCTCTCTTCGTACTCCCAGGTTCAATCATTCTCACTTTCGCTCCACTGAACCTTCACTATCTTCACCACTTTTTGTTGAATCTCGCTACATAGCGTTTTGACTATGACAACTATACATAAGCATATTATCATCTAACCTTGTTTTGCAGGAAGATATTCGACAAACAGGTTTAGGAACACCAAAATGAAGATTGAATATGTTGTCAGGGTCTATTAGTTCTAGATATTCATGTTAAAGTCTTCCTTGATGATTACACACACACACATATCACATATATATATGTTTTCATATCCAAAAGAGGAAAGAATATATTTTTCCATAAAACAGACGTCTGGTTTAAATCAGACAAACGACTGTTTGTTGAGACAAAATTTAAATTTACCATAATATTCAGACGTCTGTTCTGAATTTTTCAGACGTCTGAATCTACTACGAAATGTATTATTTCTTTGCCATTTCATTTTTCAAATTAAAACAAATATCAAAATAAAATTTTCAGAAATCTTATTATGAACAGTTGCAACCTATTATGAAGATTCACAACTCCCTAAATCATTTCTCTTGATGAAAACTCTTCATGATTAGTTACAACTCTTTGTATATTATGAATATGGACTTGATTAACTGATTAACTCACTGAATTTCATTCTATCTCTCTCTATATTATTCAAAGCTCTCTAGTTTTCAAAAAGGCATATTATTCTCAATATTATCTTCTATAATCTTTCACAAGCTTCACGTTTATCATCAAGGAAAGACTATAGGAAGGGTGTACTATATATTGACATATCAGTGTTAACAAGAACACAAACAAGCCATCAATTATTCTGTATTGTAAGAGACCTCTTCAATGGTTGAGGCAAGAAAATCCCATTCAGCTGTTCGAGTAATTGTGAACCTATTCCTCCGGGTGAAGTGAGGGTTTTAGTGTTAGTGAAATACCAGAAGTGAGTTTGGGACTGGACGTAGGACAGTGGTCCGAACCAGTATAAATCGACTGTGTGATTTACTGCTTTCTACTCTAATATATACACTACATCCTATTCTCCATTCTACACGATCCTACTATCATATAGCCTCTTTCACTTTCCTCCTTAGTTGCTTCATATCGTGTCCCATAATATGAATTGGTCTACGTGGTATCGAAGCTTCTGGGATCAATCTTGATGTCAGCCAATTGATCAGGTTCAATGGTTGTATTAGGATCATGCACAAATTTCCATAAATGAGAAACACAGAATGCATTGTGCACTCCTACCTTTTTTGAGGTAAGACTATTCTATAAACATGGTTCGCAATCCTCTCTAAGATCGGAAAATGACCCACAAATCTTGTGCTAACTTCCCTCTCCTGTTGAATGAACAACAATTATCAATGAAAAAATCTTGACAAACATGGCATCATCAGCTGAAAATTGCAAATCTCTACACCTTTTATAGGCTTGGATTTTCTATCTATCTTGGATAGCCTTCATCCACTGCCAAATAAGCTCAATCTTATCAGATTTTAGAAGCCTCCTTCATCATTTCTGTCCCAAGTATCCTTTTCTCACCCGCCTTCAACTAACATAAGGAAGCGTTACATGGCCGTCCATATAATGCCTCAAATTTTGTCATACCAATGTTGGACTGATAAGTATTTTTGTATGTGAATTCCACAATATGTAAATGATATCCCCACGAGCCACTAAAGTTTATTATGCAAGTATGTAGAAGACTTTCTAAGATACGATTCACTCTCTCGATCTAACCTTTAGTTTGAGGGTGATAATCTGTACTAAGGTGCGGCTCAATCTCTAGTGCCTCTTGAAAACTTCTCCAAAACCCACTAATGATTAATGGGTCTTGGTCACTCGAAATGCTCTCTGGTATACCATGGAATCGTACTATCCATTTCACATATAAATCGATCATCTTGGCAGCCGTCCTACTCGA
This sequence comes from Allium sativum, assembly GCA_030737875.1. Taxonomy (NCBI): domain Eukaryota; kingdom Viridiplantae; phylum Streptophyta; class Magnoliopsida; order Asparagales; family Amaryllidaceae; genus Allium; species Allium sativum. The sequence continues at coordinate 498,701,796 of CM060909.1, forward strand.
CTTAACAGGTATAAATCTAGTGTTCTTGGTCAAATGATTCAAAAATTAAAGATAAATCAAAATCCATAAATAACATTAAAATATGTATTCCAAAAACTAATAATAGTTTGATTAGAAACAAACACATTAACTCATTTATGGAATCTGTGCATAATAATAAAAATTATTTATATAAAAGGGATACTAAACCCACTTGGGTTTGGCTTGCTAAGACCTAACTCTTAGGACCCTATCAAAATGTGGGTACCAATGTGCTTATTAATATTTTTTGCAGGTCCCACTCAAAAAGAGAAAATGGATATTAGACAGTGGTTGCTCAAAACACCTGACCGGTGACAAAGATATGCTAACCAATATTTCATACTTTGATGGTGGCTCAGTTACCTTCGGAGATAACTCAAAAGGATTTATCATTGGCAAAGGAAATGTGTGCAACTATGGTAATTCAAATCTACCACTTATTATTAATGTTTCTTTAGTTAAAAATTTAAAACATAATTTACTTAGTATTGGTCAATTATGTGACAAAGGTTTTTTAAGTAACATTTTCTGAAAACAAATGTAGTATTCTTGGCAAAGAACAAAATATTATTTTTGAAGGAAATAGAGATAGAAATATATATATTCTAAATATGAAAGTAAATAATAATAATAAAGAAATGTGTCTGAATGCCAATGACAACGATTCTTGGTTATGGCACAAGCGTTTTTGTCACATAAATTTTAAAACTATACAGAGAATTTCGAAATATGAGTTAGTAAAAGGTCTACCTAAAATATATTTCAAAGTAAATAATCTATGTGAAGATTGTTAGATAGGTAAACTTACCAAATCTTCTTTTAAATCGAAAAAGGTTATTTCAACTTTGCAACCGTTAGAAATATTACATATGGACTTATTTGGTCCTACTCAAGTTCAATCATTAAATCACAATCGTTCTGTGTTTGTAATAATTGGTGATTTCTCAAGATATATATGGACTATTTTTATGAAAAATAAAAGTGATATTTTTGGGCATTTTAAAGATTTCATCAAAAAGATTCAAAATTCTAAAGATTTAATAGTTAAAAACATTCGAAGTGATCACAGTGGAGAATTCGAGAATGAATCTTTTGAACATTTTTGTAAAAAGAAAGGAATAAATCATAATTTCTCTTTTCCTAGAACTCCACAAAAAATAGAGTTGAAGAAAGAAAGAATAGAACTTTACAAGAATGTGCAAGAACTCTACTTAATGGAAGTACTTTACCTAAACAATTTTGGGCAGAAGCTGTAGCGACTGCTTGTTACGTATTAAATCGAATTTCTATTCACCATTTGACGAAAAATACTCCCTACGAACTTTTTACTGGAAGGAAACCAAATATTTCATATTTTAAATTTTTTGGTTCGAAATGTTTCATTCTTTATAATAAAGATCAACTTGGAAAACTCGACGCAAAAGCTGATCATGGAACTTTTGTTGGATATTCAGAACATAGTAAAGCATATTGTATTTTCAACAAACGTACTAATGTTATAGAAGAATATTTACACGTATATTTTGATGAAAATTTTAATAAAAATATAAAGAACAAAGATGATGATGAAATCATTGAAAATATGAGTCTTAAAAATACGGAAAATAATCCCATAGAACATATCAGATCACCTCCCAAAATCTTAAGAGATCAACCTACACAAAATAATATTGATGAAATTGACGCGCACGTCCGAACAAGAAGTCAATTAAATCAAATTGGTCATGTAGCTTTTCTTTCAACTATTGAACCCAAAAATCTGAAAGAAGCTTCTACAGATGATTACTGGATTATTTCTATGCAAGAAGAGCTAAACCAATTCGAACGCAATGATGTCTGAGAGCTAGTACCTCGACCAAACGATCAATCGGTTTTTGGTACAAAATGGGTATATAAAAACAAGGCAGATGAACATGGAAATATCACAATAAATAAAGCCATATTGGTTGCTCAAGGGTACAATCAAGAAGAAGGTATCAATTATGAAGAAACTTTTGCACCAGTAGCAAGACTAGAAGCTATACGCATTTTATTAGCATACGCAAGTTTTCATAACTTCAAACTTTATCAAAATGGACGTTAAAAGCTCCTTCTTAAATGGTTTTATTAAAGAAAATGTTTATGTAGAACAACCACCGCTATTCATACATGAAAAATATCCAGATTACATTTATAAACTTAAAAAGGTATTATATGGTTTAAAACAAAGTTTGGCGAATGACTTAAAACTTATTTAATAAATTCTGGTTTTCGAGTAGGAAAAGCAGACCAAACTTTATTTATTAAAAACACAAATCAAGATATTTTAATTGTACAAATTTTTGTAGATGACATAATTTTCGGTTCAACTAATGAAAATTTATGTAAAGAATTTTCTACAATAATGACGAATGAATTTGAAATGTCTCATATAGGATAATTACCATATTTTCTAGGATTACAAATTAAACAAGTTTTAAATGGAATTTTTATTTATCAAGAAAAATATTGTAATAATTTAATTAAACGTTTTAGTCTAGACAACACTTTGGGAAAGCCAACTCCAATGAGTACTTCTGTTCATCTTGAAAAAGATGAAAAAGATCAAAAATTATATAGAAGTATGATCGGTTCGTTACTTTATTTAACTGCAAGCCGCCCTGATATTATGATGAGTGTATGCTTGTGTGCACGATTTCAATCAGATCCAAAGAGTCACATCTAGGAGCAGTAAAAAAGGATTTTAAGGTATCTTAATAGTACTAAGGACTTCGGTCTTTCTTATCCGAAAGGATGTCCATTCGAATTAGTATCCTACAATGATGCTGATTTTGGTGGATCCCGGATGGATAGAAAAAGTACAAGTGGTCCATGCTATTTCATTGGAAAATCACTTGTATCTTGGTTTAGTAAGAAACAAAACTGTGTGTCGATCTCTACATGTGAAGCAGAATACATATTTGTTGCTTTAGCATGTGCACAAGTAATTTAAATGCAACAAACCCTCATAAATTTTGGAGTGAATTTAACTAAATCAACAATATACTGTGATAATACTAATGCTATAAATTTATCTAAAAATCCAATAAATCACTCTAGAACTAAACATATAGATATCCGGCATCATTTCTTACATGACAATATAATGAAAGATATTATTAATTTCGAATATGTTTCAACCGAAAACTAGATTGCAGATATCTTCACTAAACCATTATTGGAAAATTCTTTTATTAAATTATGACGAGAATTAGGGATTGTCTCAGTAAAAGATATATAAATAAGTATAATGTGTTTAATAACACAAGTACGTTTTTTTATGGTTTTAACCTACTATCTATATTTAGTCTTTTTCCTAAAAAAAACCTCACAATACTCAAGTTCTTCTCTGGCTACAGACTTCTGAAAATTCTAACTACATATTTCTTAGTTGTTCTTCTTATATAAACCTATGGTTTACTTTACTACAAACATACAAACACAAATTTCAACATTAAAACTAGATAAACTATGTCATAAAATAATTCAAATTCTTCAATCAATATTACATTCACATTGGATAGTTCTTCCGATTCTCCACAATTTCCAACACTTACTCCTAGATATGAACCACAATACCGTTGGGGAAATTATCACATGGATATATTCCCGAAGCAAAGAAGGCTAAAAGAGCTCTCTTCTCATCACCAGATACAAAACAAAAAATAGATGATCTTCATCACTATTAGACAGAACAAATAGCTCCATAGAAAGAGTTGTATTTCGAGCAAAAAGTTATCGCTACTCGCTTAAGTCTTCTCGAAAAAATGATCTACAGATTTTGTGGTTTAAAAGAAAAGGATGTTACTTCACCACTACCAATTCCGCCAAATCCTATTGATCTGTCTTCCTCTTATCGTACCGAGAACGACCCAGTAAACCCCACGTTAAAATACTATACCTTTTCTCCACAACGACAACCTTATACTCCAAACTCATGGAGAAGAATTACAAAGCCAATGAAGGAACGAGTTCATCAACACCGAAGAAGACTCCACCTTCTAAAAAGTAAAGTTTCATTTACTTTATTTTATATATATTTCTATATTTAACTTGTTATTTAATCCTTATATGAAATAAAAATTGATTGTGCAAACAATTCATCAAACAGACGTCTGAGCAAAAACAAACAGATGTTTGACTAAAGGAAGGGAATAAATTTCAACCACAAATCAGACGTCTGCACAAAATAAAATAGACGTCTGAAATAGTAATAAAATGAACTAAATACTTGCAGGTTAAAATTTTCTTCCAAACAGACGTCTAATAAAAAATTCCAGACGTCTTTTTCACTAAGAAGAATTGTTCTACCTCTAGGTTCAGACGTCTGAACCAAAAATAAAAGACGTCTGAAACGACCCTATTTTGAACTAATTCTTCTCGGGTTCCAAACTGATGTAAAGCAGACGTCTGTTTTCTTCAACCCAGATGTTTGAATCGGAACTGATGTATTTTTTTAAAAGGGCATATGAATCCTCCCAAACATCACAACCATTTATTTCTTCATCTTTTTCACTTTTACCTCTTCATCTTTTTACCACCCATAAAAACCCTAGCCCCCAAATTCAATTACCACAAAACTTCATCTTTTCAAAATCAATTCATGGCAAATCGTGGCAAAAAGAGAAGTGAAGAAGAAGCACTTCCTCCCTCCGAAGAATTAATCCAGAGGTGGCTATGGGACGATACCGCCAAGGCTAGATATAAACCAATGAAGGATTCAAAATTCTTCGAAGGTGCTTTCATCAAATTCGATGTTTTTCAAATTATCGAATTCTACACTATGCTAGACATTTCCACTTTGAATCACTAGTTGATTATAACCAAAATGATGTTAAAATTTATCCTCTACTAGTGAAATTATTTTTAGCAAACTTGAATCTTGATCGTACCAAACCACAAGTCAAAAAGGATACCGTTTGGTCTTTGGTTTATGGAAAATGAGTGCTTCTTTCTATGCAAATACTAGGGCAAAACTTAGAATGTGCTTTGCAAGGTCTAGATATAAACACCATAGAAGTAGATATGACCACTAGAGATGAAATTTCACACAAGTTTCTCTCCGATAATCTCATTAATATGCAAGAGACCGCCTCCACTCATCTCCGACCACAAGCTCGTCTACTTAATCGCATTCTTGTATGAACCATTCAACCTCGGAAAGGGAGCTATGAAAAAGTTTACAAAAGAGATTTTCAAGCTCTTTACGCTTTGTAATCCAACAAATAAATCAATTGGACTAAAATTATCATGGATGAATGGACCGATATCACATATAAGCGCAAGTACAAGACTTTACACTATGGTGCGTATATTACGCGGATTACTGCTGCTTGTGAAATAATTATACCTAATACTACCTCCTTGCACATTAAAGAAATTGGTTCGAAAACCTTGAGACTTATGGATATCTCTCCAAATCTCGCTACTTTAGAATTTATGTCTCTCAAAACTTGGAATGAACATGTAGCCTCCAACCTAGAATCAATCATTCATGAGCCTTCTCACCGTCACCAAGTTAGAGAAGAATAAGAAGATGACGATATTCATATTATTTCTCCTGAAACTTCTTCCAAACAAGCCTTAGTAATGCTATCCCAAAAACAAGCCAAACTTCATAAAGATTTAAAGCATTATCAAAAACAAACAATTAAGAAGTTTGATTCTATCAAAGGATTCTTGAATAAAATTTGGGAAAAAGTTTCTTGCACTGGCACTTCTTCGAGCCAAGCTCAAGCTCCAGCTTCTTTTCAGCGGTCTTCAAGTTCAGCCTAAGAAGTTCCCGATTTCGAACAAGGCTTTCCAAAAGATGGTGGGACAACTATTGAGGCATCTACTTCAGAGGGATAGTAAGCATGGTTGACGGTATGCTGGTCTACGTATTTTTCTTAAAAACTCTTTAACTAATCTAAATGGTATGTAATATATTTTGGTACTTCTCTTTATGTTTCGCACAAAACTCTAGTATGTGCTGTAATATGTTCCGTCTGGTGGTATGCTTGTTTATATATCATATCCGTTTTTGTGTATGTTTGTGTGTATCGCATATGTACTTAAGTTTTTTTAATAAGTATTCCTTTTTGTCGAATGACAAAGGGGGAAAAACGAGTAGCGTTATATGCATATTGACAGGAGGAGCTTATATAGTTTTCATTATAAAAAAGGCAGAGAATGTTGAATCTCGCTACATAGCGTTTTGACTATGACAACTATACATAAGCATATATATTATCATCTAACCTTGTTTTGTAGGAAGATATTCGACAAACAGATTCAAGAACACCAAAATAAAGATTCAATATGGTGTAAGGATCTGTTAGTCCTAGATATTCGTGTTAAAGTCTTCCTTGATGATTACACACACACATATATATGTTTTCATATTCAAAAGAGGCAAAGAATATATTTTTCCAAGAAAACAGACGTCTGGTTTAAATCAGACGGACGTCTGTTTGCTGAGACAAAATTTAAATTTACCATAATATTCAGATGTCTGTTCCGAATTTTCAGATGTCTGAATCTACTACGAAATGCACTATTTCTTTACTATTACATTTTTCAAATTAAAACAAACATCTGAATAAAATTTTCAGACATTTGATTACAAAAAATTACAACCAATTATGAAGAGTCACAACTCTATAGATCATTTCTCTTGATGGAAACTCTTCATGATTAGTTACAACTCTTTGTATATTATAAATATGGACTTGATTAACTGATTAACTCACCGAATTTCATTCTATCTCTCTCTATATTATTCAAATCTCTCTAGTTTTCAAAAAGGCAAACTATTCTCAATATTATCTTCTATAAACTTTCACAAGCTTCACGTTTATCATCAAGGAAAGACTATAGGAAGGGTGTACTATATATCGACATATCAGTGTTAACAAGAACACAAACAATTCATCAATTATTCTGTATTGTAAGAGACCTCTTCAGTGGTTGAGGCGAGAAAATCCTGTTCGGGTAATTGTGAACCTATTCCTCCGGGTTAAGTGAGGGTTTTAATGTTAGTGAAATACCAGAAGTGAGTCTGAGACTGGACGTAGGACAGTGGTCCGAACCAGTATAAATCGACTGCGCGATTTACTGCTTTCTACTCTAATATATACACTACATCCTATTCTCCATTCTACACGATCCTACTATCATATAGCCTCTTTCACTTTCCTCCTTAGTTTCTTCATATCGTGTCCCATAATATGAATTGGTCTATGTGGTATCGAAGCTTTTGGGATCAATCTTGATGTCAGCCAATTGATCTGGTGCAATGGTTCGTGCACAAATTTCCGCAATTGAGAAACATAGAATACATTGTGCACTCCTACCATTTTTGAGGTAAGACTATTCTATAAACATGGTTCATAATCCTCTCTAAGATCGGAAAAAGATCCACAAAACTTGTGCTAACTTCCCTCTCCTATCGAATGAATAACAATTATCAATGAAAAAATCTTGACAAACATGGCATCATTGGCTGAAAATTCGAAATCTCTACACCTTTTATCGGCATGGCTTTTTTGTGTATCTTGGATAGCCTTCATCCACTACTAAATAATCTCAATCTTATCAGATTTCATAAGCCTCCTTCATCATCTCTGTCTCAAGTAACCCCTGCCTTCAACTAACATAAGGAAGCATTACAAGGTCATCTATACAATGCCTCAAATGGTGTCATGCCAATGTTGGACTGATAAGTATTTTTGTATGTGAATTCCACAATATGCAAATGATAGCCCCATGAGCCACTAAAGTTTATTATGCAAGTATGCAGAAGACTTTCTAAGATATGATTCACTCTCTCGATCTAACCTTTAGTTTGAGGGTGATAATCTGTACTAAGGTGCGGCTCAATCTCTAGTGCCTCTTTATAGCTTCTCCAAAACCCATTAGTGATTAACAGGTCTCAGTCACTCGAAATGCTCTTTGGTATACCATGGAATCGTACTATCCATTTCACTTATAAATCGACCATCTTGGCAGCCATCCTACTCGACTTAACACGTATAAATCTAGTGTTCTTGATCAACTGATCAACTATGACCCAATGCGGTCATACCTTAATCGAGTTCTCAGAAGTCCATCGATACTTGTTCCTACTTCCACTCCGGAACTTCCAGTTGTTGCTTCAAATCATCAGGCTTCTTATGCTCTGCCTTAACAGACTAGCAGTTCATGCACATCGAGATGAATAATCCAACATGCTCTTTCATCCCTTCCCAATAATACATTTGCTTCATATGTCGGTATATCTTATCACCGTCGGGATGTATAATCAATCTTGAGTGATAACACACTTGAAGAACTTCGCCTCTCAAACTATCCACCTCTGGGATAACCAGCCTTCCCTTCTTGTGGAGCCAACATATTTGGTCAGATCCGCACTTCTTTATATCCTTTGACTCAATCCTAGACTCGACTTTACCGATGATCCCAACCTACTTTGGATCATGCTTTTTTACTTTCTCTTATTCTCTCGATCAAAGTAGGTCTGATAGTCAAGCTTGCTAACATCTCCGACTCTAACTCATAACTTGGTCAGAAATCATAACTAGTAATATATTCCAACCGCTTCCCCTTAACAAACATGCCCCATAAAATGTCATGTCTTCGTCTTGAAGCATCAGCGACTACATTAAATTTACCTAGTGTATACTCTATTCTAAAGTCATAAGAAGCTAAAAACACAAATCACCTCTGCTAGCGAAGGATAAGATTCTATTGTGAAAAGAGGCACTTTAATGACTTATGATCATTAAATAATTCGAACCTCTCCCTAAAAAATAGTGCCTCCATATCTTAAGCGCAAACACAACCGGTGCTAATTCTTCTGATGCGGTTTTAACTGCCTACTGGCATAAGATATAACCTTACCTTTCTATATCAATATCGCTCCCAATCCATATTACAAGCATCCTTGTATACCATCATCTCCTCGTTCCCACCTGGAATAACCAACATTGGTGCACCTGTCAACTTTTCCTTTAGGCTCACAAATGTATGCTCACATATAGAATCCCATGTAAAATCCTGATTCTTCTTCGTCAAGTTGGTCAATGCTGCTGCTATCTTAGAGAAGTCTTGTATGAGTTTCCAATAATGTCCCACTAGTGTTAAGAAACTCCTTATATCCGTAGCATTCTTCGGTGCAGTCCAATCGTGGACCGATGTGACCTTCGCTCGATCTACCGCAATTTCTTGTTCTAAAACAACATGGCCTAAAAATCTCACCTATCTCCTCCAGAAGTAACATTTGGGACATTTGGGAAACATTACCTTTAATTGATGTTTCTTCAATACCTCAAAGACAATCCGCAAATGCATCTTATGTTCCTCTTCCAAATAAGAATAGACTAAGTTATAACCCACGAACATAAGCATAAATTTATTTAACTGATCTCTGAACACACGGTTCATAAGATCCATAAAGTATTAAGGTGGATTGGTTTTCCCAAATGGCATAACAGACCAATCATAAAATTAAAATGGGATTTGAAATGTTGTTATTGGTACACACTCTCTCACCACTCTAAGCTAGTAAAATCCAGTAGCAAGAACCAACTGAGAAAACACTATGACAACCCAAATTTTTAACAAATAGTAATTAATTAAGGAATAGTCGAGAAAATAAATGTTAATTAGGAAAGTATAGAGAATTGGGAAATGGGGGTTGCGCTATTTGGTCCATTCGAAATTCTGGTTAAGATAGAAATCTGGTTTGTTAAAAATTGATCTAAAACCAAAAAGTTATGGAAGCATAAAGTTTGAATCAAAAATAAGAGAATTAATATATATATATATATATATAGTTCGAACGTTAATTGGGACGACCCCTGTCGAACCAGACCTCAAGTGGGTCTACCCAGGCAACGCTGTCAGGCACATTTTTATGCTTGGCATGAATCAGATTGGGTGGGATGGTTCAAGATTTTTCTAATCTGACGGTCTTTGATGAAAACCTAATATCTAACAATCAAAATCCCCTAGATCTATTATAAATATGACTCCAAACATAAACCTATTTCTCTCTATTCCATATTCTCCATTATCTGCCTCCACCTAACATGACTTTCTCCTCAAATATTTTAATGGAATTTCGGAGTTAGGTATACACATCTTTGAAAAATATTTATAGATAGAGATTCTCTACCGAGGATTATTGGATTCACTCAAATTTTAGGTGAATATTTTCTATGACTATAATATTTCCAATATGCTGGGGCTAAATTTATACAATAGTAGTCGTAGGATTTATAGATTTGAATTTTTCTACACTTTGTATGCAGATCTAGTTTATTTGTGGTATATTTACAAATCTGGTTATTCTTAATTCTTTTTTGTAAATTCTTCTGCTTATCCATACAAATTATGTATAATCCATATTCGATTTCTATGGGTAGTTTCAGTAATTGCAAGATTCAATACAAATTGGAGTCTTTCTTGACAATATAATAAGCTGTAGATTTCTTCTAATTTCTATTTTCCATTCTATCAATAATTTATGCAATTTGATTAATGTTCTATGCTCTTATTTCTAATTCAGTAACCTATTCTATTAATGTAATTTTATTCATTTCATCTACACCTCTTTTTCTTCGTATTTAATTTCATTACAGTTCAATTTCATCCCTATTCTCTTTCAGATTTTGTTCTTATTTATCTTAGTTTAGGCCATGCGTGAGCCTATGCCATTGTTCTTTTTATTTTGATGCTGGGTTTAGTCCTTCTAGAGCCTAAACCATTTATTCCATCTATTTATGCGCAAATTGGGTTAAAGTATGTAATTTGACAATAAAAGCGCAATTGGGGAAAAAATAAGAAATATGTATAAAAAGGATAAATTGGGCTTAATTGAAATTATGCAATAAAAGACAACTGAAATGTAAACTGAATAAATGACATTTGGATAAACGCAAATGACGGGGTTTGGGTTGTACAATAAAGTTAAACAAAGGTGATGTCTGTAGACAACCCTTAAGTAAAAGTTTACATGCAACCTAAGAAATAACAGAAAGTTACATAAAGTAAAGCATGCATATTAATAAACTTAAGATTGACGTTAAGTTTAAAATAAATAAATTAATTAATAAGTAGGTGTAGTCGGAATCTGTTCCGGCAGCGATGGCTGATTAGGGAAAGTAAGAGGCTCATAATATTGGTTCGTTCCAACAGTGAGAGTAAACTGATTAGGGAAAATTAGAGGCCAATTAAAATAATAAATTTTAATGACCTAGGCGGTTGACAATACTATGGGAGTCTAGGGTAGTTAGGCGATAATTCTTTCGGGGCCTATACGCTTGTAACTTAAATATGGAGAATAAGTCTAGGGGTGACTTATGTCGAATTGCATTTTTGGTTGGGGACCTGTATCAATCGGTATTCCTTTTTATCACTGCACCGACGCCTCAATAGAAGGCGAAGGCACGCTTATACTAAAATGGTAGTAAGAGGTCCAAACGTGGTGGATACAGGCGCGTTCCGATGGGGATATGAGAGTGCATCGCACCGATTAGGGAAGAAAAGACGTTGTAATGTTGGTGATCCACGCAATGTCTTTTGGAGCCGATAGGTCAGGCCTGATAAATCGGGGGCTATATTCAGCATAGGTTATCACAGTGGGGTATATGAGCCAATCGATGGGTAGTAGTAGGAAATTTCGTCCTAGTTATATGTTTCGCTTTGAAGTTGTAAAAGTGTAAAATAGTCATAGCTATTATTGTCATCGGTATGATCATTATTACCATCACTGTAATTAACTGAGAACAACCAATCCTTTATGTCATTTTTATCACTATTTTTTTTACTTTTACGTATGCACAAACACTTACCCTTTTGTGACACTAAAACTACAAGTAATCATAGCAGCTCACTAGACTCTATGTCAGACCAATTTTTCCTTTCTTCTTTCCTCTTTTCTTCCCCCTAAGCTCATAGGGAGAAAGTATATAGTTCATATTTATTTGTTGGGAGAAAGTATATAGTTCATATTTATTTGTTGATTCCATCATGAGGGATTCCTACAAAAGGACAAATTATTTCTTGTTTCTTTTCCAAGGTTATGTTGTTTCTTTATTGACTATTTGGGGTAATATTATTTTATACTCTGATGTCAATTTGATTGAGATTTTGAAACATGATTTTTGTAACAACTTGGTTAACTTGTAATAAACACAATTTTTTTCATTTTAAAATAAAATTGTTTTCTTCTTCTTCCATAAACTTATTTGTTTGTGTCTTGTGAAATCTTAGTCTCTGTGATACATTATGTTTTTATACCTATAATGCTCCATATTTTCTTAACGGAATCCCCATATGGGTGACGTTAATAAATGTAGGGTGTTTATAACACCCAAGCAACATGAAGTTAATCGAACAAATCATCTATACGTGGTAGAGGATACTTATTCTTCCTTGTCACTTCATTCAGCTCACAATACTTAACACATAATCTAAGAGAACCATCTGCATTCGTTGCGAATACTAATGGTGCCCCCACTCGGATATACTCCTCTGAACGAAACCTTTCTCCAAAAAATTATTCACTTTCACCTCGAGCTCCTCTTTGCTCTTAGGGTGCCATCCTTCTCAAAGGCATCACTATTAGTCTGACATCCTTTATCAGGTCAATAAGGAATCCAATCTCTTGTTAGGTGGAAGTCCGGTCACTTCTTTGTATACTCCGGCTTCTCCCTATCGATTGGTAATGTCGATAACTCATTATCTGGAACCTTGAAAGATTGTAGATAACTGACCATTACATCTTCAACTGGTAAGTGACTACCACTACGCCCCGCTCATTGTCCATCCCTATTATAACTGACATCCTCTAGTAATCTACTACTACTATTGTTCTGTACTTACTCAGCCAATCCATCCCAAGTATGATACCAAAACCAACAAACCCAAAACAAAGCAATCATAGACAAAAGAGCATCGATGACTTGATAAAACAAGAAAGGAATGTTGAGATTGGAAGGGCCTCCAATGGGGTTCGTTACTACTAAAGGTCTGTCAATGATTTCGAGTTTCAGTCCTAATATATCTAGCAAGTCTCTAGATATAAAGAAATGGGAAGCCCCGGTATCAAATAAAACGCTAATAAGAACATTGAAAATGGAAAGCATACCTTGAATGACAACACCCTTTTCTTTTTCCTTCGTTGAAGGGACATTAAACAAAATAGGAACGTCATTGGTATCATATGCTTTCACAATCTACTTGGCTACATATGGGCATTCCTTCTTGAGATCTCCAGTTTTGTGACAAAGTTATCCTTTCACTCATTACTAGGACACTGATTCTTATAATGTCCCTCGTATCCGTAGTTAAAGCAAGTTACTCCAGACTCAGTGCTCTTCTTATGTCCTTCCTTACTCTGAGGTGGTTTCCTCTTGCCTCCTCCCGTTTTCCTGCAATTTTGGCTCTCCCTTAGGAGCAACATCAACTAAAGTCTTTGATTTAGGATAGAAAATCTCATGCCTTAGCGCCTTCCCAACTACTAACTCAAAATTCCCCTCAAAATGATTCAAGTGCTTCTCTCCTAAATGATAATCCAAGCCAAGAATAAACTTATTATTCTTCTTTTGTACGGTGTCCACAAAAGACCTCCCGAACTTAGACAAAGTATCAAACTCAGCCACATACTCAGAGAGAGTCTTGTCTCCATGCTTCAACTCCAAAAACTTCCTAAATAATGTTGACTTATGGAAGTCGGAATAAACTTCTCCACAAAACGAGTCTTGGATTAATCTCAAGTGAGCTCATCCTATGGTGTAGAAACCTTCACTGCGTTCGACCGGTTCACCGCTCGCTCTTGGAGTTGACGTGAGGCCAACTTTCTCTTCACAATATCTTACAAGTTAAGATCAACAAGGATTCGCTCATAAGTATTGACCCAATCATGAACCTCTACAATCGACTCTGTTCCCACAAAAGGTTTTCCTCATAAACGAGTAAAGTACTTATTAAATTTAGCGAAGTCAGCTCTGGGCACCTATGGTCAAGCACCGTTCTTAGCGGTAGCATTAGGAGTATTTACTTGAGCATTTCGTACCATATTCCTCACGAAAGCATTGAGCACAATTTGCAAGTCAGGATTAGAAATCCTGAGCCATCTTTTTCCTCTGCTATTGGATTTTGATTCTCTGCAGCACTCCTCGTCTGGCGACTCACCCTTTAATTAAGGATAGAAATGATTTGCATTTTTTACAAGGAATCATATATGATTAGTGCTCGTGTTGTGTGACTTATACTATGCTATATATATTATGTTGTCTTGAAATCTAAAATATCTTTGCAAATACACACCCATGTGTATGTGTATACTTTCGATCCATCCCCCATATTAAACAATACAACGTTGGCTCTGATACCAAATGATATGGCCAAACTATACTTCCAACATCCTGGGCAATGTTAGATGACCATTTAGGAAAAAATGACTAAAACTACACAGAACTTGTTGTATATTCACAGCGCATGGAGCAAAATATAATAGTAAAGCATATTGATAAAAGTAGGCGAGATAATAGATAAACAAAGTGAATCTCATAAACTGATTCAAAATAGCAAACCATAATATCGCAGAGTTAAACAAAAGAAATAACTCCAACAAAAACTGTTTTAGTGTGAAATGATAAAATACTACTGAGCCTTACAGTAGTGAGCATCAAAATGAGATAGAATATTTATAATAATATGTGGATAACCTCCTGCTCGTCTCTTGATCAGCTAGTCGTGCTCACTACTAACCTATTTCTATTCTGCTTACGTAAGAGCACCCATAGTAATAGGAAGCAAAGCATAAAATTCAAGGTGAGACGAAGTACAGTATGAGCGATAAAATCTGAAGTAAAGAAAATAAATAGAACATACAACATGGTAAACCATACTTGACATGTTCCTGTATCCAAAGAGTTACCATATAGAAGTACCTGTCTGAACCTACGTTTAATGATCACTTTGCATGCGTATTTCCATTATAGAGAAACTCTGGAATTGTCTTCCTACTCCATCTAAAGTTCTATGGTCGGTAACTACTAAGAAAACTACATTTGTCACCAATTATGTTCCTTAACCTCCTCTTAACAACATTCCCACCTTGATTCATGGTCTACTGCTATGCTCTAGGAATTTAACAAGTCATTATTGGTATTATTCTTTAATAAGAAAGAATCGTCGATATTAACATCCCGTATATACCATTGCAAAATGCTCAAAATTGAAATTGATCCTATTCCAACTTATTCTTTTCAAAAACTTAAAGCTCGTTACCATGTCTCCAACACAAAAAACCGCTTCGAAAATGGACTTCGTATGCAAAAGTTACACCCATTTGAATTTGACCCAAAACGAAGATATATAGTGCACCGACTTGGATTTAAGAAATGTCGATCCTAATTATAAGGAAAGTCAAATCTAAATTTAAGGAAGGCCAAATCAGAATTTAAGAAATGCTAAACCTAAATTTAAGGAAGGCCGACATGAATTTAGGGAATGCCGAACCGAACTAATTTTTCCTATATCTTCTTCATTTTTGACCCATTCGACTTGAAATTTGAATTGTGGGCTCTTCTAGGCATCCTCTAGCTTTCATAGAAATTTCATACAATTCTGTGTATCTTTTGATTTTTGAATTTTAATAAAGGTTGAACCGTATTTAAGGAATGCCAATCCGGATTTATGCCTAACCAGATTTTTTTTTCTTCATATCTCATTCATTTTTTATTCGAATGACTTGAAATTTAAAATGTGTTCCTCTCTAGGCATCCTCTAGCGCCTATAAAAGTTTCATCCAATTCGGGATAATTTTGAATGTTGGCCTATCCGAACATTTCGACCATAACACCGTCGTATGAACTTTAAATGACCCCAAATCTCTTACACAACCTCCACAAACTTACATCTTATCCCCTCAAAATTAGTTATGATTCTGATCAATTTTGATTTATAGACCTTTTCGTAAAATCCTAGTTCTAGGTCGTCATTCATAGGCTTTTTCAAACATTCAAGCCACTACAAGAAAAAACAAAATCATCCAAATTGAGACTCTAAATGACCCCAAATTTCTTGCACAACCTCTATAAACATTCTCGCAATTCACCCTTGCCGCATACCTCTTGAGCCAATCCATGCCCAAGATGATCCCAAACCCAGCAAAGTTAAGAACGAAGCAATCACACATAAAAGAGCAACCATGACTCAACAACACTAGACCACAGCACAACATGCACAAACTGGATAAACCCCCAACTAGATTAGTCACGATCAATGGTCTATCACAAATCCCAAGACAAACTTCTCGTTCTTTTGATAAGGAGTATCCACATATGAATGAGCATACTTCGACAAGGTCTCAAAGTTAGAAATATAATCAAGAACTAGACGACCGTTCTGTTTAAGCACCATAAATCTCTTAAACAGAACATACTTCTACAAGGTGGAGACAAATTTTTCTTCAAACTTAGCTTGGAATAACTCCCATGAAATATCCTATTTAGGGGTCTCAAGTGTGACAGAGTTCCACCGGTCCATTGCTCTGCCCACTAACTTCCTTGATGCAAGTTTCCTCTTTGTTGCATCATCAATACCCATGTCCTCGAAGATTCGGACATAAGTATCCATCCACCTTTGAACCTCTTCAACTGGTTCAGTGCCCTTAAACTATTACCCTCCCAATAAGGAAATGTATTTGCGTATCTTTGAAAATTATATAGCTCTAGGCACTTGGACTCCAACTTCAACCGTAGCTTCCACTGGAGCAGGGTTCCTTCGAAGGCATGCTTCAATCATAGCTTCAAACATCGCCGGGTAGTATTGTGCCCTGCCATTACTCCCTCCAGTATTAGCTTCCCTAGCAGCGTGTCTTGATGGTTGTCTACTCATTCTAAATCTGCAATTTAGAATAATTAGCCACTTCCAAGAAAAACAGCTAAAGAATACAACCGCTACTACTATATATGCTAATATATATAGTAAGCATCCAACTGAAATCTACAAGTACGTCTCTCATATGTGATTACGTCTTTGAACTTTGGATAAAATCGTTAACCAAATCCCTGATACCAAATGTGACGACCGCCCATAGCCCCCGCACTATACAAGAGAAATAATGCGCTGAAGGGTGTGCCAGGAAGCTATGGACGATCATTAAGGCATGGTATATAAGCGAAACATGTCATAATCTCACAGCGCAAGGATAAAATATAATAGAACATAAACAATAGGTAGTAACTGAAACACTAAACTTTCATGACAACTAGAAAGTGTTTCTCATACACGTGGATAACAACAATAGTGTTTGTACAATTTGCCTTGCTACAACACTCAAAGAAATAGCAAACAGCGGAAACAAATACTAGATAGTAATAAAATTAGTCCGTAAGCCTCCTGCTCGACATCGATCAGCATCATCGTCCTCACTAAAGCAATACCTACCACCTGTTACTCAGTCTGCCCATCCACAACCGGATGAACAGCCTAAAGTAAAAAGAGGAAACATAAAACCTTGAGTCAGACGACAGTCTTAGAAAGCGATAAAACAACTAACAAACTTCATCAATAAAGTATATGAGAATGGGTAAATAATCAACTAATCTACCCAGCTCCAGAGAAGAACTCTCAATTTCCTTCCCCATTACATGACAGTGATAGCTTTTACAATCCATACACCCAAAGGAATAACAATTCAGTCACGGCAATTAAAGCATCCACTCATATATGGCAAAGCGGCTCAATCTTGATCACAACACGCATTCAAACGTCCATGACTGACTCCGGCTATCACCGCCAACCTTGCTTTAGAACCCTCGTTATTGTGTGACTGGCTAACAATTTTCCATCAATTGTCTAGGACCACACACAATGCTCCGGTTCTTGCAAAACTCCACATGCTATACTCAACACGTGTCCAGGCCATACACGACGCCCAAGGCCTCGACCTACAATTGATCTTCAATTGTACCTCTGCTTTGAGTCTGCTAGAACCGACAACAATGATAATTCCTCGGTCATTGTCTCTCTAGTCATTATCAATTACGACTATTAATTAGCTCAGAACACTTTAGAGCTATCACTTTACACAAACTCGATTCATCCTTGAGTTGTCTCCTCGTTTGTTGCATACAACGAACAACAAACACTTTTCAACACTTCCAAACTTTCTAATTGAATTCACTCTGAGGTCGTCATTACCGGAAATGTCTGACCAGAAATAGCTGACCAGAAATGGCTGACCAGAATAAGTCGACCCAAATTTAGTACGACCCAACTTTAATCCGACCCAACTTTAGTCCGACCCAACTGTAGTCAAATCCAACTTTGGTCTGACCCAACTTTCGTCCGACCCAACCTAGTCCGACCCAACTTTGGTCCGAACCAACTTTGGTCCGACCCAACTTTGGTCCGACCCAACTTCAGTCCGACCCAACTTTAGTCCGACCCAATTTCTTCTGACTAGGCCGACCCACTTTCTAACTAGGCCGACCCACTTTTTCTGACTAGGCTGATCTAACTTATGGCCGATCCAACTTATGGCCAACCCAAAACCTGCATATTGCAATTCAACTCCGATTTCGACCAAAATTTCGCCAAATCTGATGATACTAACTCATCCAATTCATCCAAAAGGATTACAAACATGTTATGAAATCAACAATATCATTAGTATGATAATTCTATCAAGGATAATGTCAAATTCACAAAAATCACCACAAACATGCATATAAACAAAAAAACTATGGGTCTAACTTGCATATTAGTATGAAATACCATAGAAATTACTTATCTAAACTTGTTAAATCAGATCCTAGGGTGATCTGTATGAAAGTGAACTTACCAATGCATAGATCTAAGGAAAAAAACTTGAATTCGATGAAAAACATGATCTGCTACTCATACACTTTATTTAATCCATGTGAGAGATGTAATCCACTCACAGATTCTCCAACACAAGCTAAAATGATAGAAATAAGAATCGACAGCAAGCACCTCACACCAAACACCTTGATTCGATGAATCCTTGCTCCAACTGATGTAGATCTAGCCGCAAATGGTGTAGATCTATGATTTCCCTCCTTGGATTTGGATTTTTAATGGTTGAAAGGTGTTAGATGAAGAAGGATATCGCCTCCAAATGAGAGAATGGGAAAGTAAACTTTTTCCCTCCTCTCTCACCCCCTATTTATATGATTCCACCTGCCCACTAATGGGCCTTCCCAACTCAGTCCACTAAGGCTCCAAAACCTAAACAGCCTACCATTAAACCTTAAAATAGTGATTCCTCCCAAATCGCTAAGCCAAATCTTTAATGTAACCACTCTACGGAAAGGCAATAATCAATTCCTTTCCAATGGTTAGGTCTCATCCTCTGATTCGACCTGAGTGAAAAGTTATGCCCTGTACAAGATTGACAGGGGCAAAATGGTCACAAACAAATTTGGTAAAAATTATGGACATGTCTTACATCCCCATAAACAACATACTAAATGAAATATTTTATGATCTTCTGATACGTAAAATGCGGGTTGTTACATGTTCTCCCTTCCATGTTCCTTATTGCCACCTCGGGCCTCTCGCAATTCACTATAGTCGCATATCTTTTGAGCCAGACTATACCCAGAATAATCCCAAACCCAGTAAATTTCAAAACAAAAAAAAAATCACATACAAAAGTGCAACCATGACTCGACAAAACTAAATCACGACTCAACATAGAAAGATAAGACAAACCCCTTAGTGGGTTGATCACAACGAATGGTTTATCTACAATATCTAGTACTAAACCTAACTTGTAAACAAGTTCAATACAGATAAAAGAATGTGATGCTCCAATATCAAACAAAACTCAAACTGAAACACCTCAAATAGAAAGCGTACCTTGAATCATAAGCCCTTCTCCTTCTCCGTTGCAGCCAGATCTCTCGAGGAATACGACACAACATCCAATGCATATTCCCTCACAATCTGCTTATCTCTTGGTGGATTTAGATAATTCTTCCTCAAATGCCCAGGCTTACTAAAGTTAAAGCACTTCCTATCCGCCTTAGGGGCCTTACAATCCTTGGAATAACGACCCTTCTCATGACTGTTAAAGCACGTAACCTTACCCTTATGTTTCTTTTAGCCATTTTCCTTTGTTGTTTCCACTTTCCCTTTCCATTCTACTTTTTCTTATTCCTTCCACTCCGTTGTGGCTTCAACTCCTCCTTATTATCAACAACATTCTCATCCTTACTCAGAAAAAAACTCTCCTTCCTTAAAGCTTTTTCGACTAACTTCTCATATGGATCTTTAATATGATCCATCAGCCACTTTCCAAGACACTCGTCCAAACGCATAATACTTCTCATTTTTTTGATAAGCAGTCTCAATATATGAACGTGCATGCTTTGACAAAGCTTCAAACTCTGTTACATACTCAGTGATAGGTTTTCTACCTTGGTTCAGCTCAAAAAACCTCTTATCGACTTCTGGACCATAGAAATGAATTTCTCCTCAAATTAGTCCTAAACTGATCCTAAGTGATTTGGTCCTCTGGACTCTCGAAATGTAACACCCCTAAGTCCCACATCGTGGAAGCCTGTGTGAAGTGGGTACTTATATAGTAGAGCCCATATCTTACTAACGCCGAGGCCTTTTGAGGAACAAAACCCCACACCTATACGGTGGCTAAGTTGGGGATAATATCTTGCACGAACGGAGGAGCGGGTCGTTACATTCTTCTCCTTCTATTTCCCTATTTGTTTTTAATAATAGGCTACCTTCGAACCAAGTCCAACCTCGATGAAATATGCGCACGAACGAAATTGAGATAATTGGAAAAGTTTGGATACGATAATGAAAAAGGGAATATGGGGATATCGTTTAATTGAATATAAGACTGTAATTTTGGGGAAAATTTTGATTATTGGAATTTGGGCATAATTGAAATAAATATGGAAAATTGGAAAGGTTCGGGGAACATGTAAACAAAAGTAACTGGCATAAGATTGATGATAATTATGAAATTGGTTTGGACATAATTTGGTATAACTTGTATATATAAAAATATAGGCATAACTTGGATTAGAATTGTAAGCATAATTTGAATTAGAAATTAAGGGTAATAGGAATATATTATAATCCAAGACTTGAAATTGGGCATGAATTAAGAAAAAAATAATGAATGCCTAAGACACGAGGTTAGATTTGGTTTGCGGTAGAAGTCTTCCTGGAACCGCCTGGCATATCCAGCAACCGCAAATAGTTATCTAATGTGAGAGGTATTAGGTGGACATCGGACCCGTAATGGTGTCAAGACACGAGGTTAGATTCGGATGCGATAGAAGTCTGCCCGGAACCGTCCGACATATCCAGCAACCGCAAACGGCAATCTAATATGAGTGGTCTTGCGCGTTTACAGGCATAATAAATAATAATGAACACTTAACCAAGACGACACATGTAAGATTGACATGGATATAATAAAGGGGTTAAGTGGATAACATGGGTAGCATGGATAATTTGTTAAATTGGAATACTTAACCTAATTAAATTTGTAGTGGTGTTACGAACCAGTTGAATTGAGTAGGGGTTAAGTAAACTAGTTAAAGAAGTGGGAAGGGTTAAGTTAATCTTAACTAACGCCAAAATGGGGAATGATAATAACCTATTATGAATGAACCTGAATAAGAAAATATAATAGGTAGGCTTGTCCTAGGGACAAGTAGGAATTATAACTTATGGAATAAGGTAAGTTATAAGAAGTGGTAGGGGGAAAATGAAATAACTTATGTAATAAGGTAAGATGTACTTAATTGTAAATTAAGTAATCTGTAAAGGCAAGAATAAATCTACAAATAAAAATAACATAAGTTATGTGAATGGAAAGGGATTATGACATAATAGGAGAATTGTGGAGTTGAGTAATTCTATGAGTGTCAATCTGATGTTGATTTCGGTCTTCCGGGAATGATACTTAGGGAGTTATTCTCTTACCAATGTATATGTGAATTAAGATGTACTTAATTATAAATTAAGTAGAACATGTTATGGTAACCATAAGATGGAATAATGAATAGATTATGAGGATAACATGTTGTAGGCTTATTAATAAACTTAAATGGGTTAAGTTATAAATGGAATTAATAAGCAAGGGTAACTTGGTAAACTTAAAAAGGAAGTTAACGTGAATGAGAATAACCAAGTTAAATGAGAAAACTGAAGAGGTGGTGCAAGCGCATAATTAATGATTAGACGTAGGGTCTAATGACATATTAAATTGAGGCGATTGGAGCAGTCCGTACGTTATAGGATGAATAGCCCAACGAGGTAGATCATCACGGTGTCATAAGGCACGAGGGGAGCGCACATTCATATGACTTTTCTGGCGGCTCCAATGAACCGGAAGGGGAAGCACGCGGCTTCATAAGACGTTAAAGGTGCTCCTAGTAGTCCTCTGTGTGATGGCAGATGTTTAAGGCTGTGCCGCAGAGGTTAGGTCTTCGCGTAACTACTAGGTGGGTGTGCCTTGACTGCAAGAATAACTTGGCAGTCAGAATGCTGTACGCGGTGACGGAAAAGGTGATTCGGTGGCTGCCTCAACAGAGGCAGAGGGTCAGGACCAACAAGGATAGTAGGTCGTCGAGTGCCTGTCATCGACAGGCAGGAGGATGCAGAAAGACTAGAGATAGACCCAAGATACCATTAACCATTCACTATCGTGGGATGGTGGTTGAGGAGAGACGCCACATGGATGTTTAGATTGTTTGCATAATGGCTTGTCGCTTAGCTCTTGTTGTCTTTACTAGTTGAGGGAGGTGCTGAGGTGGGGCCATAGACACCATAGAAAACAGACCCTAGGGATATTTGTGTGAGAGGCTCTTAAAGGCGGGCCTGCACAGATATGATGAAAGCTCCCAACCGAGTTCCGTGTTTCTTATGTAGCCCTTCCACGGAACTCGGGCATGCACATGATAGGTGTGGGAGTTAGGCATCAAATACGTTTGATGATATGTACATGTGAAAGTCTAGATACATGCATGTCAGCTCTGGATGGTGTATCGTAGACTCTGGGGCATTACTCGATAAAGGAATCTAACTCAATGAAAAAGTTCGAGGATAGCAGTCGGTACGCTTACGTAGTACAGCGATAGTGGTTCTATGCGGGTTGTTATAAGTGATATCAGAGCCAATACCCAGCCGGAATTGTGGCTCCTGTGTGGACCACAACACCTGGGTGAGGTGTTTGTGAGCCAACGGGGACGTTGGGTCTGTAGGAGGGGAGAATGTAACACCCCTAAGTCCCACATCGTGGAAACCTGTGCGAAGTGGGTACTTATATAGTAGAGCCCATCTCTTACTAACGCCGAGGCCTTTTGAGGAACAAAACCCCACACCTATACGGTGGCTAAGTTGGGGACAATATCTTGCGTGAACGGAGGTGCGGGTTGTTACACGAGAGTTGTGGAATTCCACCAATCCATCACTCTCCCTTGAAGTTGCTTCGACGCAAGGTTCCTGTTCATTGCATCGTCGATCCCCAAATCGTCGAAGATGCGAACATAATAATCTAACCAATTCTGAATCTCAACAGTAGATTCTGAACCAGCAAATGGCTTATAACCCAGAGAAGTGTATCCCTTCTCATGATCGCTGCCATCATGGCCTCGAACATAGCAGGATAGTCGGAAATAGCAACTACTGCTCCTAACTGGCTACCTCGCCTACCCCTCTAATAGCAGGCTCACCCCAAGCGGCGTGTCTCGAAGTTCAATGGCGCTTTCTTACTCTGAAACAAGAATTATTAGTCAATGTCAGAGAAAGGCCACAATGGTGCTCAAGTTCTTACTAACCTACTATATATATATATATTGTAATATAGTAATCATCCATTATAAATTATAAGTACATCTCTCGAACTCTTTTACGCTAACAAGCTTTAGATAAAATCGATTATTCAAAGCACTGATACCAAATGTGATGACAACCCCATACATCGTACTATAATCTAAGTGTCCGACCAATATGGGACGAACATTAAGGAAAATAGTTTTGAAATAGAACCTGTCATATCGCTCACAACGCTTGGGTAATATGTAATAATAAAATATGCAATAGGACATAGTAGTAAAATATAATAAAGGAGAAGATCCCATCTCCATAAAATCATAGAATCTCATGTACAATGCATCCCAGTATGAATATCTGAATACAATATGCCTCACTACATCCCTCAAGGTCTCTCAACAAAACAGTAGAACAGTAATATGATATAGTAAGTAGTACGTCAGCCATCACTGTTCAATATCAGCGCCACTAATTGTAACACCCCACCTCCGCTAGGGTCACTCACAAAGGGAATGCACTACTTTTGGAGGAGCGTTATCGAGGTAAACAAATACAAAAATATTACAAGACAGAACATAAATAAAACAGCGGAAGAATCAAAAGATAAATTTTATTACTTTCAAAATAGTCAAAGCCTTTTTCATTCAAAGTACCAAATAGCCAAAGTCATTATTTTCCATTACAACAAATTCTGTCTTGCATAAACAAAGAAGCATAAACTTAAAACAACAAAAGTAGCTTAATTTCCCAAAGGTAGCAGAAATGCAGCCATAGCATAGCTCAAGATCAAACCGTACATGAGCTGAATCAAAGCAAGCGAAATCCAAGCTAAGTGCTAGAGTTTCCTCCTTGAGAACCTAGGGGGAAATGAAAGAAAAGAGGCGAAAAAAATGGGTCAGTCATAAAGACTGGTAAGTCCAAGTGACTTTCAGCATAAAAACAGATAAAGGTAACATGACATGTATAAACTGAAAGTTAACATAAGGATAAGGTCAAGATTGGCAAGATAGACTAAGATAACATGATAAATCAAGTATAAATCAAGTATAGCATCATGTATTCAAGGTTCGCTGCATCAACTGTACTAGGATTCCAAACCCTTGTCTTATATTAATCATGAAATGATTTCTTGGCCCAATATCATGAAATGACCCATTACTAGGTCCAACGAAACGATCCACTAGTCGATCGGCTCCCTACAAGTTCTAGCCCGTCATGTGTCTGTGTCATACGACCCCTATCATGAATGTAATCACCTGTGCTAGGTCCACCATAGGGTGTATCAAGCCCTAGGGTGCCAACCACCGACACGAATTAAGAATGCACAGATAAACCTACTGATGCTCAAGGCCTGCTTTTTCAACTCCGGACCACGTGCACGACCATAGCCCGCCTGAACCTACACTGGTGCACCAACACAACCGTCGTTCTGGTCGCTTACAATCAGCCCCGTAATCGTGCCCCATCCTGCCTAGTCCCAGGGTACGATGATACATCTAGTGGGTTACTGCTGAAACGGACCGCGTAACTAGGGTTTCCGTCCAATAGGTTAAGTGTTGTCATTTAAATTCGTGACTTAACCCCTATCGGTCTAGCATGTCAAGTTGGTTAAGTGTTGTCATTAAATTTCGTGACTTAACCCACCTACAAATCATGTATCAAGTTGGTTAAGTGTTGTCTTACATGTTCATGACTTAACCCTATCATGTGGCATTAATTCATTAATGCACCCCAACCTCTCACATAAGACCTGTTGTTGTGGTCACTGGATATGCCAGGCGGTTCCGGGCAGAATTACACCACAACTCAGTCTGACCTCGGGTTTTCAAGTGCGATATGACCAACTACCCACATTGGATCCTATTGTTTGCAGTAACTGGATTTGCCGGGCGGTTCCGGGCAGAATTACACTGCAAACTCAACCCAGCCTCGAGTTGGCCATTTTCATGTTCATTCTAGTGTCATGTCCATGTTCAAGATTCATGTCAAGTTCGTGTGAAGTTTCAAGGCAAGTTTCATGTCAAGTTCGTGTCAAGTTTCAAGGCAAGTTTCATGTCAAGTTTCCTATAATTAACAATTTTTCCCAACGTTACCCCATCTAAATATTAGGCTAACAATCTTAGCCTAATTTTCGTCCGCATGATTTTTGACATATAATATTAGGCTAAAAACTTAGCCTAAATTAACGTACGCAAAATTGGCATAAAGCAATTCATTAACATAAACATGACATAGGTGTAAACTTGGCATTTTCGGCATAGTCAATATGAACATCATATACCTTGCAAAATAGTCAACATGAATATCATAGGTGTGAATCTTGCAACGTAGACTAAATCAACTTGCAACATAGACTAAATAAACTTACATATATGTGAACTTGCAAATCAATCACGAGCATACGAATAAGTGTGAACTTGAAATATGACATAGGTTTTACATATACACATAAACATGTAGATCTAACATTTGGTCACATATGTGATATGATTTTACAACCTAAAACTTGCATAACATGATAAACTACACAACTTGTCATAACGGGTTATACTTCAAGTTCATATACACATGAATAGACTTATTCATTAACTCCCCATTTCAACATGATAATAAAATAGAACCACAGGCATAGATCAATATCATTCAATCCCACATATAACATAATCAACATTATTCTATTATCAATCTATTTTTAAGGCATGACATAACTGAGTAAATTGATTAAAATATCGCAGGACTATAGATCTGATAACATTATTGATCATGAAAAGGTTTGAATAATAATCTAGTTTCAAGAACAAGGATAGATCTAATTTAAATAGAAAAATCCCCAAACTCAAGATCCAAGGACAAATAAAGAAAAGGTCTGAATAGAAAATCAAGCTTAGATCCGATTTCAAAGTTATAATCCTAGGCAATAACCTCATGGTCATGAATCTTAGGTAATTAGTCACAATTGTCCTTGTCATAGTCATAGGCAATAGTCTTATGTTCATAGTCATAGGCATAGGCATTGTCTTATATTCACAGTCATAGACATAGGCATAGTCATAGGCATAGGCATAGTCTTATATTCACAGTCATAAGCATAAGCATAGTCTTATGTTCACCGTCATAGTCTTAGGCCATTAATAATAGTTTCAACGTCGTCGGCAATATTCCCAATAGTCAAGATCCAAGAAGAAAACAAGAACAGATATGAATCACACATAAATCAATTACAATTTATAACATGCCCATATTAGATTTATAGTTTTTATCTTAAAGCAACTGGAACTTACAGATCGTGGTCTAAGAAATTTAGACGCAGAAGTCAAGTATAGAAATTAGTCGTTGAATTGTTGAACCTTTGAATCTTGCTTTGATTATAGAAGCAAATCCCCAATAAGAAATTCCTAGTCGTAGTCTTCAAGAAATAATCTTCACGATTTATTTTAATTTAATTTAATTTAGAGGAAGAAGAAGAAGCCAGGATCATCAAGAGTTTGAGCACCATAAAGTTAGAGAAGAATGGTGTAAAGATAATGAGGCTAGGAGGTTGTTTATATAGGGTTTCAAACTAATTATAGCCGTCGATGAAGCTAGAGTTAATCAAGGCCATCCATCTCAAGAGAAGCCAATCAGAAAGTGACAAGTCAGCCCTAGTGACACAACAGAGCTCAGAAATTCGACCAGAACCCGACCAGGCCAGCCAGGGTCAAACCAGAAAGCTATGCAGGCCTGTTGCTCGGCCTGGGTGCACCTGCCAAGTGCGCCAATGCAAAATTGCATGGGCGCACTTCCCAAGTGCGCTAGTGCAATTTTTTTCTAGCGCACTTCCCAAGTACGCCAGTGCATTCTGGTCGGTTTCTGGTTTTTCTACCAAACTTCGTTCGTCCATATCCTCTTCATACGACATCCGTTTTAGGCAAACTCGGACTCTATCTCTACCAGAATTCCGAGATGAACGCAATGGTGTAACCCGTTTCTCTTGATTCTTATTTTAAAAATTAATTCTGCCTTGATTTATAGTTTTGACAACTTATTAAAATACGGGTTGTTACATTATCCACTCCTTAAAGGATTTCGTCCCCGAAATCTTCAAGTTAGGAAGAATGCATCCTATCATCCAATCAACCATCTACTCAACCATTATCCATAAGCAACCATTGTCCTTAAAAGATTTCTAATGCTATATGAACATATGCAGAAAGTGTGTGTATATGTTCCCTATCTAATGTAAATGATCAGGCCTGATTGATCTTCTTAATCCAAAATATGTTTAGTGCCATGAATCCAACATGTATGCAAATAGTCCTAGTCACATAAACACTATATGTGTGCACAAACATCCATCCATATGCAACATCCACATGATAACACGTTCAATTTCATCCATAAACAAGCATAAACACTCGTGCATATGCAATATGAAAATGTATCTGAGCCGATCTAGTGCCTAATATGTGTTATGCAACCACGAGCAACCACTTGCAACCATTTGCAAACATCAACCATAACATGTTTCAATCACATGTTTACATCCAAAAGAGTTATACCTAAGGTTCTCAAGATAGGATTGAGAAAATAAGCAAGATAAGACAAAGCATCTAGGAGAAGAAGTTAAAGATGTACCCTAGAAGGTCCTGCTTGCGGGCCTTGCCCTTGCTTCTTAGGGCAGTTCTTGCTGATATGTCCAGTATCACCACACTGGAAGAATGCTCCCATCTTCATCTTCTTCTTTCTACAATCCTGGACTATATGCCCCTCAATACCACAGAAGTGGCATTTTCTTTTCTCGCGTGTCTTGTTATTATTATTATTGTTGTTGTTCTTGCCTCCTTTCTCGGAGTCTACCTTCTTGTCTTGAGATTCATTCGCCTTGACCTATCACTCATACCTTTCCTATGTAACATGTTAACAAGCCTCACGGAAACTATCTCCATCATACGGAAAACCCTCTACGAAACTAGAAAGAAGATTAGCCGTAGGTAAAAACTACTGCGACTACAGATGGAGAAAAGAAAGGAAAAGAGATTCAAACAAGGAAACAAAGGATGGTGCTAATGGATTTTGGGGAATAGCCTTTAAATAAAACAAGACTTTTCTTGAAAAATGCTTCTTTGTAAACGGTTTTTGAAAAAAAAAATTAGAAGGTTTTAAAACTTTTGCCCAGTTTGGTAACCTTCTGCCCTGATACCAAATGTAACACCCCGCCTCCGCTAGGATCACTCACAAAGGGAACTTACTAGTTTTGGAGGAGCGTTATCAAGGTAAACAAATACAGAAATATTACAAGACAGAACATAAATAAAACAGCGGAAGAATCAAAAGATAAATTTTATTACTTTCAAAATAGTCAAAGCCTTTTTCATTCAAAGTACCAAATAGCCAAAGTCATTATTTTCCATTACAACAAATTCTGTCTTGCATAAACAAAGAAGCATAAACTTAAAACAACAAAAGTAGCTTAATTCCCCAAAGGTAGCAGAAATGCAGCCATAGCATAGCTCGAGATCAAACCGTACATGAGCTACTAAGTGCTAGAGTTTTCTCCCTGAGAACCTGGGGGGGAAACGAAAGAAAATGGGTCACTCATAAAGACTAGTAAGTCCAAGTGACTTTCAGCATAAAAACAGATAAAGGTAACATGACATGTATAAACTGAAAGTTAACACAAAGAATGATGTCAAGATTGGCAAGATAGACTAAGATAACATGATAAATCAAGTATAGCATCACGCATTCAAGGTTCGCTGCATCAACTGTACTAGGATCCCAAACCCATGTCTTATATTAATCATGAAATGATTTCTTGGCCCAATATCATGAAATGACCCATTACTAGGTCCAACGAAACGATCCACTAGTCGATCGGCTCCCTACAAGTTCTAGCCCGTCATGTGTCCGTGCCATACGGCCCTATCACGAATGTAGTCACCTGTGCTAGGTCCACCATAGGGTGTATCAAACCCTAGGGTGCCAACCACCGACACGAATCAAGAATGCACAGATAAACCTACTGATGCCCAATGCCTGCTTTTTCAACTCCGGACCACGTGCACGACCATAGCCCGCATGAACCTACACTGGCGCACCAACACAGCCGTCGTTCTGGTCGCTTACAATCAGCCTAGTAATCGTGCCCCACCCTGCCTAGTCCCAGGGTACGATGATACATCTAGTGGGTTACTGCTGAAACGGACCGCATAACTAGGGTTTCCGTCCAATAGGTTAAGTGTTGTCATTTAAATTCGTGACTTAACCCCTATCAGTCTAGCATGTCAAGTTGGTTAAGTGTTGTCATTCAAGTTCGTGACTTAACCCACCTACAAATCATGTATCAAGTTGGTTAAGTGTTGTCTTACATGTTCATGACTTAACCCTATCATGTGGCATTAATTCATTAATGCACCCCAACCTCTCACATAAGACCTGTTGTTGTGGTCACTGGATATGCCGGGCGGTTCCGGGCAGAATTACACCACAACTCGGTCTGACCTCGGGTTTTCAAGTGCGATATGACCAACTACCCACATTGGATCCTATTGTTTGCAGTAACTGGATTTGCCGGGCGGTTCCGGGCAGAATTACACTGCAAACTCAACCCAACCTCGAGTTGGCCATTTTCATGTTCATTCTAGTGTCATGTCCATGTTCAAGATTCATGTCAAGTTCGTGTCAAGTTTCAAGGCAAGTTTCATGTCAAGTTCATGTCAAGTTTCAAGGCAAGTTTCATGTCAAGTTCGTGTCAAGTTTCAAGGCAAGTTTCATGTCAAGTTTCCTATAATTACCAATTTTTCCCAACGTTGCCCCGTCTAAATGTTAGGCTAACAATCTTAGCCTAATTTTCGTCCGCATGATTTTTGACATATAATATTAGGCTAAAAAATTTAGCCTAAATTAACGTATGCAAAATTGGCATAAAGCAATTCATTAACATAAAAATGACATAGGTGTAAACTTGGCATTTTCGGCATAGTCAATATGAACATCATAGGTGTGAACTTGCAAAATAGTCAACATGAATATCATAGGTGTGAATTTTGCAACGTAGACTAAATCAACATGCAACATAGACTAAATAAATTTAATATATGTGAACTTGCAAATCAATCACGAGCATATGAATAAGTGTGAACTTGAAACATGACATAGGTTTTACATATACACATAAACATGTAGATCTAACATTTGGTCACATATGTGATATGATTTTACAACCTAAAACTTGCATAACATGATAAACTACACAACTTGTCATAACGGGTTATACTTCAAATTCATATACACATGAATAGACTTATTCATTAACTCCCCATTTCAACATGATAATAAAATAGAACCACAGGCATAGATCAATATCATTCAATCCCACATATAACATAATCAACATTATTCTATTATCAATCTATTTTTAAGGCATGACATAACTGAATAAATTGATTAAAACATCGCAGGCATATAGATCTGATAATATTATTGATCATGAAAAGGTTTGAATAATAATCTAGTTTCAAGAACAAGGATAGATCTAATTTAAATAGAAAAATCACCAAAATCAAGATCCAAGGACAAATAAAGAAAAGGTCTTAATAGAAAATCAAGCTTAGATCTGATTTCAAAGTTATAATCCTAGGCAATAACCTCATGGTCATGAATCTTAGGTAATTAGTCACAATTGTCCTTGTCATAGTCATAGGCAATAGTCTTATGTTCATAGTCATAGGCATAGGCATAGTCTTATGTTCACAGTCATAGACACAGGCATAGTCATAGGCATAGGCATAGGCATAGTCTTATGTTCACAGTCATAAGCATAAGCATAGTCTTATGTTCACCGTCATAGTCTTACGCCATTAATAATAGTTTCAACATCGTCGGCAATATTCCCAATAGTCAAGATCCAAGAAGAAAACAAGAATAGATATGAATCATACATAAATCAATTCCAATTTATAACATGCCCATATTAGATTTATAGTTTTTATCTAAAAGTAACTGGAACTTACAGATCGTGGTCTAAGAAATTTAGATGCAGAAGTCAAGTCTAGAAATTAGTCGTTGAATTGTTGAACCGCCGAATCTTGCTTTGATTGTAGTAGCAAATCCCCAATAAGAATTTCCTAGCCGTAGTCTTCAAGAAATAATCTTCACGATTTATTTTAATTTAATTTAATTTATAGGAAGAAGAAGAAGCCATGATCATCAAGAGTTTGAGCAGCATAAGGTTAGCGAAGAATGGTGTAAAGAGAATGAGGCTAAGAGGCTGTTTATATAGGGTTTCAAAATAATTAGAGCCGTCGATGAAGCTAGAGTTAATCCAGGCCATCCATCTCAAGAGAAGCCAATCAGAAAGTGACAAGTTAGCCCTAGTCACACAGCAGAGCTCAGAAATTCGACTAGAACCTGACCAGGCCAGGTAGGGTCAAACCAGAAAGCTATGCAAGCCTATTGCTCGGCCTGGGCGCACATGCCAAGTGCGCTAATGCAAAATTGCATGGGCGCACTTCCCAAGTGCACCAGTGCAATTTTGTTCTAGCGCACTTCCCAAGTGCGCCAGTGCATTCTGGCCAGTTTCTGGTTTTTCTGCCTAACTTCATTCGTCCATATCTTCTTCATACGACATCTGTTTTACGCAAACTCGGACTCTATCTCAACCAGAATTCCGAGACGAACGCAATGGCGTAACGCGTTTCCCTTGATTCTTATTTTAAAAATTAATTCTGCCTTGATTTATAGTTTTGACAAGTTATTAAAATACGAGTTGTTACATTAATCTTGTAACCTGCTACTCAGTCTAGTCATTGGCAACATCAATGAGTAGCCCAAGGTAATAAGAGAATACATAAAATCTTAAGTTAAACAACAGTCTTAGTGGGCGGAAAAAAACTATCAACAGTTACATAGGATAACATGTGAAAAGACGGTTCATGTCTCACTTGATCCTAGAGAAATCAACAATTTGTTGAACTGTGTTTACACTCAGTTTTGTGAACTGAGTTGCAAACTCAGTTTGTGGAACTAAGTGCAAATTCAGTTCTACAAACTGAGTTGCAAACTTGATTTTTCATGTTTGCGCAATTAACTCAAATTGCAAACTGAGTTTCCAGATTATTGTGCAAGCCTGTAAAACCTAATTTGCAACTCAGTTTGTTGAACTGAGTTTGAAACTCAGTTTTTCGCAACTGATTGCACAATTAAGCCTTTCTCGGTTTGAAAATGAAACTGAGCCTCAAGCTTAGTTTTGATTGAAACTAAGCCCCACTCAATTTTGAAACTGATCCTATCAGACTCGGTTTCAATTCTAAACCCGGAAAACAAGCTTGAGGCTTAGTATCGAAACTGTCATCTCAGTTTCAAAACCGAACTTGAATATTGCGACGAATGTGTAATCGTGCAGCTTACTATATGTAGTCTGTCTTATCCTGATTGGTAGCTCAGGTGGATGTGGTTGGTTTTATTTGATTGATGTTGCATAGTCCAGGCCATTTACGCTCCTTACTATATGTGGTCTTGCAGCTTGTTTTCATAGTCTACCCTTGTTTCTTTTCTACTGGATGGCCCTCTACTTACATCATCATTGGTTGTCATACATGCTAACAACAACTTGTAGCTTTTAAATGTTTCTATTTCAAAATGTTGATGTCATTCTTTAAGTGAGATTGTAATATTAAACTATGGGTAGTATATTGTCTTTTAGCATTTTAGTTTGTTATGATTGTGAGATTGGTTAATTAGGTAATGAATTTTGTAACTTAACTATGTATGGTACTTGTTTTTTTGTTAATTGATATTCTATGTTGTTATTTTGATTATGGATGTAGCCTATTGATATTGATTGAGCTATGTAAAATATTTTCAAAATTTTTGGGTGGGTTTGTTTTTTAAAGAGCAAAGATAGAAGGGAGGAAGAAGTTAATTGCCCCACATCAGACATTGTTGAAAAAAAATTCTGGTATAAGTGTGGCCTTCTCGTGTGGATGTTGGAGACATGAAGCTCCTAAATGTGTGCTTTGTTGTGAGGAGAGAAGTCATGCACCACATGCGCGCACGTCGTCTCCGCCGCCCGTCTGATTGGGACGAGCCATGTACGGGTATGGTTTTAGATCGATTAAATAATTTTGAAACAAGAATAAAAAGTAATGGGCTAGATTCTAACCCGTTACGAATCCATACTCGAAATTTAGATTTAAATTAAGGTGCCATTTTGAATTAATGTAATCGTTTGTAACAGTTGAAAACTATTCCAAACCGTCACAGCATCTGGTGAAAGGACATCTCCTTTCACAACTGTAAACAGAAATACCTAAAAATGTTGCAAATTTATTCAACGGCATTCTTCTTCTATCGAGTAGTTTTGTGACGCTAGAAAGTGTTGCCATTGCACTTTTTTTGTGACGCCTTCAGGGTGTTCCAAATTTAGAGAGCATTGCAAACTTGTTCTCTTCTTCCTTTTCATTCTATTTTATACTTGCATCATCAAAAATCAAATTATAAGAGTGTTCTTTGTCAGATCAAAGTTGTAAAATTTTGCATTCGATTACGCGGGTGCAAGGCTTTATTGAATCCTGAAAGTCGATAGTTCGAAAACCCGTTCGTGGCAACAACCCGGAATTTTTACAATAAATTAGTTTTTTAATTAGATTTCAAAAATAGAAATTTCTGCAAACAATAAAATTTGACCATGAAACTTTAACCGTTGCGTTTGTCTCGGATTTATGGTACTTTTATGTTTGGAGTTTCGCGAACAGAGTTCGTATGAAAAAGTTACAGATGAAATACGAAAACGGATGGAAATGAATAAATATAATATATCTTACTTTTTTTACCCAACCTTCACTGGAAAAAACGACAAAAGGGCAGTTGAGTCCTTGGTAGAAGGGTGTCGACCGCTTCTTGCCTGAACTGTCAGCGACGACTCAGTTAAGAGGGTTTAGTTATATATAAAATATTATATAAACGGACGGATTTTTATTTAATCAAATATGACGGTTCATGGCCAATTCCACTCCTATGAATAAAGGGAGAAGGCATCATTCTTTTCCATACAAATATGTATGCAGCAGCGAGCTCTGCCATTTCCCTTTCTCTTCACATTAATTCCTAAATCGAAAATAGGTTCATATACAATCAATCAAACATAATTCGCGTAGATTTGAAAGGGATTATCAGATTCAAGTGCAAAAAGGTTTGCATTGATGTCTAAGCTGTTCTTCATCAGATTCTCCCGTCTTTTCCTATTTTCTTGCAAATCTACAAATCTAAAAGTATCCTCTTTTAAGGATAACTGTATATTTGTAATAATTTAGGGACTGTAGGCCTAAAAGATTACATAGATTTTGATGCTTTCAGTCGAGTGGGAAATTTATATACAAAGTTACAATATCACTATTATCTCGTTTGTATTAGAATCTAAATTATGCCTAACATTTATTAGATATGTTTATAATATTGTTAAATCTAAAATGATGTTATCAGATCTGTATTTGAATGTTGTCAAAAAACTAAAAGTATGAATTACGGTTTGTATAATATTGTAGTTTGTAGGCTTACTTAATTGTTTATACATATTGCCTACAATTGTGTTTGAAAATATATTGGAATTATTGCAAAACATTGTGGATCTGGAAATCAGTCCGATAAAACACTGTTAAGATATAGTTTTATTCCAGATATTTAGTTTCAATGTAAAACGGTAAATTACGTAATTTCGATTGAATAGATATAAACCAGTTTGTGCTCAATTTTGTTGGGGTTTTGACTTAGTTATTGTAAATATGCATGTTTCCCTCTTTTAAAATAAAAAGACATTATTTGAAACTAATAAGAAATATGTTAAATATTGAAAAAGGGAAAAGTTGTGTAAATTCACGTATAAATATATGTATTTGTGCGTAGTTTACATCAACTATTCTAAAACATCTATAATACATATTTCTTGTGGTTTGAAATGTGTTTATTCCAATATTCAGGCATAATTTCGATAACAGTAGTTGACAATTTTTTTGTAAGATTTAGAATCTTATTTCAAGATTGAATACAAAAAGGAATGTTTGGTAATTAGTTAAACCAAATTATCAAACATAACCATAACAATAATAAAAGAAAATAACTATGTTAACTACGTGAAAATATAAATATATATACATTATTCGTCGGAATCTACATAACAATGAAACATACATAATAATGAATGTTTGAATGAATTTCATTTTTATGAAATTATACATGTAAATGTAGTCCATATTAAATGAATATATTTGTGGTGACCGTTGTATCAATTAGTGTAATTGATTGCTATAAATAGGGCCATAAGTAAATAAATAAATATTGTAACCGACCTTGATTGTAGGAAAAAAATTAATTAGGTAGTTATGCCTAATGGTTACAATTTCTAAATTGGCTAGAATTAATGTTGTAAACCCCAGTTTGAGAATTGAATTATAACCGCACTATGACACGAGGTTAAGATCAACTTCTGGTAGAAGTTTGCCCGGAACCACCTGGCAAATCCAGCATCCACAAGTGGTCGTCTTAATGTGAGGAATCTGGTGCATAAGTATATATATATATATATATGCATATATAACATGCAATAAATAAATAAATTATTAATGTTTGTTTGGGTACAAGAAATAGATATTTCGGGACTGATGATTAAAGGATAATTAATGCCTTAGGAAAAATGACCGTTATAGTCATAAATGGCAATAAATCTATTGAATAAAAACAAATGAACTAAAAAGGGGATTAACGGGTATCGATTGTCGTTTTAAATACTAAGTCCAATGAGGAAAACGATTAAAAAAATATCCTAGGCTAAAAATGAAATAACTTTACCAATTTATACCGGATAATATATAGCTTATAATGAAAAATTAGGATTGGACTTAGTAGGTTAATGATGCGAGGGCAGTAGTCTTATTCGACAGAAGTCCTCACTTTCTAGTAGTCGAATATATGTTCAACTGATGTGAGATATTATTAATCATAGGAACCTGTGATGTTAGTTAGTTTGCATGGCCTTGATTATTTCCAAAAATAAGCTTTACTCCATGAGTGAGATCTTAATTGGCCAAAAGGGACCCTCCTCTCATTCGCAAGGAGAAACTGAACATGAAATAATCTATAAGTGTAGCCTGCTTTGGGATTAAGATCTAAGTGGTGAGACCCACCTACACAAAGGTATTATGCGATCGCATAGCCCACTGCCCATAAATAGAAGCATAAAAGGCTAATTGGCTATAAACTTGATGATCTTCGCGAATAGTCCGCTTCCTTCAGTCTTAAGTGACTTAGGTAGGATGGGTCCTCTAGTTAGGGGTCTTAAATGGTGTACGAATCCTGACTAAACCTAGAGACTAAATGTCTGGTATGATCATTCCATAGGGCTACCCATCCTACGGGAAGAGATAAGTGTCTAAGGAGATTATCTAGTAGGGTCAGCTAAATGGTACAACGAGATTCCACCAATAAGACAGACATAAATGGCGAGATGTCGTCTACCTAGTCCTGTCGGTCTTAAGCGATGAGGTACCATTTCCCACCTTATGCGGGGTATGGGTTTATATGCGTGAGTGACGGAAGCCTTAATTAGTAGAACCCTGTAGTTAATGTCCTCTAGTTTATAACTACGTTGAGAAAATCATCGAGAGGTACTGAATGACCAACAAGTCCACCTAAGGTTTCAAGTGATCAGGAGAATCCACCATATCTATCATTGATTGTGAGGCGTTAAGTAGCTAAGTATATACATTTGAATAAATAAACTCTGTAATTAGGAGTTTACTTCTCGGTTTAATAATTAGCATAAAGGCTTCATAAACTTATGTGTAAACATTCTATCTCGATATCGATATCATCTGAAGCACTATCTTGGGAAGGGGGGTTAGAGTCGTGTGTAAATGTTTACAAGATTAGGTTAGAATTACCATCATTGGTAGGAATATATCTTGGGTTGAACCATACGGGATACATCTATATATTGTAAGTTGTGTTATACCTTTTTTTGTTCACTAGAACTTGTTGTTCTGACCCCGTCCTCATTACAACTTCCTAGATTTACTAGAGAAGGTCGGGTTCTCGTAGGTGTCTAAGTTTGGTTTTCGATTCTCATTCTTTCTTATCCTCGGTATTGGCTTGGTGAATTGCTTTTATAAGATAGTTACTTGAGTTAATACCAGTATATCCTATTTTGTTTCCTCTGTGAGTTTTTTTATTGTACTCTGATTATGCTCATGCTCATTTATTTGCAGATACCAGATTTACATGTTGCATGCTTGAACATGTTCGAATTTCGATTTTTATCGATATTTGGGCTTATAAAAGTGTGAGGTGTTACATTTGGTATCAGGGCTTAGGTTAGACGATCAGAGGAATTAGTTAAATTAGGACTCATGAGATAACGTAATTTTCTTTTCTACTTTCTTCTTCTTCCTTACTCGAATTCAATTTATTCCTACGATGAATTAGCCATGGGCTTAATTATATAGAATGGGTCTTAAGCGAATAAGAGCTAAAATATGTTGAGTTCGGGTTTCTAGCCAATTTTGACTTACCCTACCATACGTTGGCGATTTCGCTGCGAAAAGCATGAGGACAACATATGGTAGATTCCATTGACTCGAGCTTTGAGACTGGACAAAAGTCTAGCTATAACTAAGGCGGTCGCAATTTCTAGTTTTTTGGTTTCGTTTGGTAGTTCCAGTCAAAAACCTTTTCTTGGTCTGAAACGGGAAATCCATATTAATATGTCGCATCTGCTTAGAAATAATTACGAGGTATATGTATTCATTACTTTGTTAAATTTCCGGATATTCTTTTATCAGAAATTTTCATTTGAGTTCTTAGCCTTGTATTCGAGGGGATTTTATTTTTAAAACTATTTGGAAAAATAAAATGGATTTTGAAAGTTTTTGGAATTATAGTTTCGGAAATATAGTTTTGTAAAATTATAGTTTTAAAATTTTAATTTATTTATGTTTCATAATTGTTGGGCTTTGTATTATTTTAATAAATATAATTCGGTTGGTAGGAAGAAGGGAATTAGAGTTGACAAGCAATATGCCATAAACTTGAAAATATTAATACCCATTCCTTGTGATTTTTAGTATCCTTCTTTTTATATGTATTGGATGATTTATTGAATTGTCGCAATTAATCCTTGAGATTCTAAAGTTCCGACATTTTTGAACATGAAAAGGTTTTCCAGTTGGCAATACAAACTGAGATATAAATAATAATAATAATAATAATAGCAATAATAAATTGGATTTATAAGTACAAAACCATTAGTTTACAGTAAATTCCATTTTTGAAAAGTTTTAAATTTTCCTTCGATAAGGCTAAGTAAAATCCTTCGTCTTGATTTTTAGGGTATGTGGTTCCGAATCATTTAATTTATGTCAACTAGTTAAGGGCAAAATTCATTTTAATTTTTACTTCAGATTTCTAGCTGATTTTCTTCTCTAAAAATTCGTTCGTTCGGTTGGTGGTCATAACTGCTCGGAGGTAGGGAAAAAGGTGTTGGAAATTCAATTTCTCGACTCGAGAAGCGGTGGAAGCCAACATGAGAATTCTGTTGGGTTCGGAAGTAATTTCGATGTTATAGGAATTTTTAATACAATTTTAAATAATTTATTCGAGTCGTTGGGCTGAGGTTCAGACCGCGGCCGTTTGGGAGAAAGCAGTCGGCCGGCGGTCGACCGCCCTCTAGGAGCCATTTCGACCGCTCTCCTATGTGGCACGGCCTGTATGCCAACCCAATTCAACTGGAATGATATATATATATATATATTGTTGCAGCCGACATCTCATCCTCGATCCCCATTTCCAGCAAACCCAAAACCCTTCCTCCATTTCCAAGCTCCAATCCGAACAACCATCGCTCCGTTTCATCCCTAATTACCACCAAAATCCGTCTCGTGTAGATCTCTACCCTATTATACTCCAGATCTGTAATTTCGTTTGCCCGATTCATTGTTTCCTCCATGACACCTCCTTGAAACGTTGTCGCTTAGCACTCCGGTCACACACCTCAGGAAGCCGCATGGTTGGACCACGACGAGGTGAAAATTAAGCGTTACTTGGCAACGGCCAATTATGATTTTCATTTTTGTTGACCGTTGAAGTACGCTAATTTCGCCGCTTTTGTTCGGAGGAGTTTTTTGTCGACGCAGGCCTGGCACCAATCCTACGCTTCGATACCTTTCAGCATGATCTGTATATGTGCTGTGTCCGTCTACTTGATGCACATATGGATGTTATTGTTGATGATGAGTCTTGCGCCATCCAGTCTGAGGTCATGGGGACCCACATCGAGTTCTTTAACGAGGATTTGGCAAAGATTTTGGATGTCTTAGCAGTCAGAGCCGAGCTGGATGCTATCGAGATGGATGACCCTCAGATTCTTCAGTGTATCTTCCTTGAATCCCCCGGAGTCTGGACAACCACTAATTTGCAGCCTATCGCTTGAGTGGTTGTGCGTATCATTCAGCACATAATCCTCCCGAAGACGGGAAGCTTGGAGCATATTTATCCTTCAGCGCGTCGCGCCACTTATGATAATCTTGGCGGTATAGCCATCAATTGGGCGCGCGTGCTTATGATCCATCTTCATGACCCCTTCATCGGCACCCCGCGGAGCCACTTTCCTTATAGTCAACTTCCCACCCGTGTCTTCCGAGACTTCCAAGTGAAACTTACTAGGGAGACGGAGGTGAAGAAGGCGCCGACCTCCATTAGCTTCGCCGCTCTTCGAAAGATGGGCATTCTGCTGCTTGATGCTCCTTTCTATGCACCTCCCTCTTATGTTCAGCAGGCACCACCACAAGAGCCTTAGCCACCCCAATATCATGGCAAGGAGTTCCCGGAGCTTGCTGCTTTCGCAACATCGAGGATGTGCTTAGAGAGGCCCGTAAGGAGCAGCGTCGGCAGATGCATGAGATTGGTTGAATCTCAACCATACTACATTCCTGGTGTGGACGTGGTAATAGATCGAGTTCCAACCGTGGGACATGACCATCTCGCAGTGCTTAGTCATTGTTAGCTTATGGCTTGTGCACCTTGTATCTTGTATCATGTGTTTCCCTTTCTAGCATTTTTATCTTTGTTGTTGTAGTGTTTGTAACAGTTAGCGTTGTTTAAATCACACGACTTATGTTAATGAGTATGTCATTCACGCAAAATCATTTGAATGAAATCTCATTTTTCTTATCTAGCTAACAGTTGTCCTAGAGCTAGAAAGAACAGAATTCTGTATTGGATAAATTTTAGTAAAGGACCGGTTTTACATTGTTTTTCGTCATGGGGTATAAATAAATCACCGTTCCTTATTAAGCTAAAATTTATTTCCTTCTTTTGTGTGTGATTTCAGTTTTCGCATTTTTGCGTGGCTGAATTCTTTTTTCGCCAACATGTGACTTGAATCATTTAAGTTTCTGCAAAGTTTATTTTTTAAAACTTTTGGAAAACGTTGTTTGAAAAAAAAACTTTTATCAATTTTAAAATTTAAATTTTTACTGGTTTACTTTCTTTTATTTCGGTTTGCGCTAAAATGCAGAATTTGTGTATGGCAGTTTGCACATGTTTAAGTCTATTTTACATCAAAATAGACGGTTTGAATGGCGCTGCAACGACCCGGGGTTTTCGACTCCGAAAATCAACACAAAACTACCATGTTGACTATTATGAGCCAGATTTCAGCCTATTATGAACCTAGACCCAAAAATTGAGTTCAAACTGAGGCAGGATTGTTCTGCAACGATTTTTGCCATTGGAAATGAAAGGGCATGCCATTTTGAATCTATGTAACCATTTGTAATAGTTGAAAACTATTCCAAATAGTCGCAACATTTGATGAACGGTCATCTCCTTTCACAACCATAAATAGCAACGCCCAAAAATATTGCAAATTCATTCAAAAAAAATCTTCTTCTTCCTCGCATAACAGAGAAGTTTTGTGACGCCATAAAGTGTTGCCATTTCACTGCTTTTTTGATGCCTTTTGGGTGTTCCAAATTTAGATAGCATTGCAAATTTGTTCTCCTCTTCCTCTTCATTCTTATCTCTACTTGTATCATCAGAAATCAAATTATAAGAGTGTTCTTGGTCGGATCAAAAGTCGTACAAACTTTGAATTCGATTACGTTGTTTCAAGGCTTCGTTGAATCCTGAAAGTCAATAGTTTGATAACCCGTTTATAACTAGTAGGTTGAACTATCATTTGAAAGATTCTATTCCATAGATCCTTGAAGTCTGAAGTACGACATTATCTTCCTCCCAGTCGTCTCGAACCGCAAAATCCCCAACAAATTATACATTTCCAAATTAATATATGTTGAGTTTTTATATTAAATATAGTCTATATTATAATAGTGCATACTGTTAATTGAAATAATTATTATGCATATTACAAATGCTTATTTATGTTACTAATTTATATTTATTGACATTCATATATGATGCTATGATTAAATTAGCAATATTTGTAACCATTGGAATGGAAAATGTTCTAGTGTTTATAAATATTGGAAAAAAATTCTGATAATGCTTATAAGCATTGGTAAAGAAAATCTCCCAACGTTTATAACCATTGGGAAAGAAATTCTACCAACAGTTAAAGTCGTTGGTAATAATTGTTGACGACCCTACAACAACACTTATAAGAACTGCTAAAACAGATCTGCCACTTATACTTGTATGCAATCACTTGTAGTGTAGTAATACTTCAGTTACTCTTAAATGAGTAGATCATGTATTCATGTCTAGTGAGCACATGCTGCATGACAGGAGAGTAGG
Source organism: Allium sativum (assembly GCA_030737875.1). NCBI lineage: Eukaryota > Viridiplantae > Streptophyta > Magnoliopsida > Asparagales > Amaryllidaceae > Allium > Allium sativum. The sequence continues at coordinate 498,744,447 of CM060909.1, forward strand.
AGGCTACATTCTCAGGTATTATTATATTTAGTTGTTACTTATTATTATTCCACTATATAACACTATGTGTCTTGCTAACTGTTAACAAACCTTTCGGTCCGGTTCCAAAAATGAATTAAAGCCCATATGACTCGGCCCATCGCGCGGATCAACAGCCCAGATGCATTGCCGAAACGTTTAAATCCCAAGCCAAAGTTTATTCATTCATGAATATCCATTCCGGCTCGACCAAACTGCTCAACAATGGACCAACGTTTCGGGATCTACCTTAAGCCTCATCATCTACTCGCATCCCGACCTCACAACTCCTCGAAACTCCCACCAAAACAAATTGCATATCCCTCTCCCTTAGTCACGTGAAAATGCACCAACTCTCCCCATTTCATATCCTTTATGATGCGAAAATGCAAAATTTGTATCCCTTAGGATACGAGAATTCGTATCACTTTGGATGCGACTACGTATCCCTCAGGATGCGATTACGTATCCCTAAGGACACGAAAAGGGGCACTTCAAGGGGGATACGAAATGAGGCTGAGGAGAGGTGAATTCGAAGTTTCAAGAAGGGGAACGATAACTTGGCAAAGTCCCTGGGAGTCGTACTGATCCCAATGTAACACCTTGTATAATTCATAAGTATTAATAAATAAATAATTATAAACAAGCAATTAAATGATATGGACGAAAATTAGATTTTGCAGCTTTAGGAATTTGGCTATGAAACTCTTTTATTTGGATCGTGGGGAAATTCTAAATCGTTTTCATATATAATATGCTGAAAGCGGATAATGTATGAAGAAGTTATGAACAAATGAATTTGGACAGTGTGCACAGAAAAAAAAATATAATTATGTGAATATTATATATATTGTCCAAATTATAAATTAAAATAAAAGAGGGAAATTCAAAATTTAAATTTTGAGATAAGATCTAGGGGACAGCGTATATTGGATATATAGAAAAGAATGACGCAAATTAAGAACGTAATTAATAAAATAAACAGCTCAACAACGCAGCGAAATTAGGTTTTCCAGCACCGAAAGGGTCGACCGCTGCCCTTTAAAGGATGTCGACCATCGGTCGACCGCTGGGCGGTTGGAAGGCCCAATCAGCCTACGTGGATGAGGGTTTTATAAGAGGTTATATTTATATAGAAGGCTTGGATTAATTTTTATTAATTCGACGGCTCAGGTTCACACGAGCAAGTATAAAAAAACTCTAAGACCACATACTATTAACCTTAATTATTCTACATCTCTGTCTCCATGCTGTTAAATTCCATAGAAAAACAAAGAGAATACTTTGAAGGTTTCTTCTACTTCTTTTACTCTATTCTAAATTTCTCTATTCCAATTTATATATGTTTAGGATTTTGGAGTTTAGCATAAACATATATGTATAAGACTCTTATTGAATGTTTCTTATATGTATATTGTTAGGAGGATAATCAGTGCTCGCTTGAACATTAAGAATCGTTGCAGATTTTGCAATTCTACCACATCTCCACCTAATTTGTGAGTGGAATCTAGTTTTTCTTAAAGGCATATTCATGTTTTTAATAGTTTGTCATATGAATTGAAATGCCTAAGGAAGATTTGGATATTCGATAATATGAACATGAAAATCCCCAAATCTCTATCTTTTATTTACGTATGAAATTGTCATGATGAATTGGGTTTGTGGAATTGTGGTTTTTGTGTTGGATCAAATCAAATATGATTGTTGCAATATTATTTGTATTTTATTTGATTCACCTTTATTATCATTAGAGTGTATCCTAAAAAGGTTTGGATTTGAATGTTTCATGGTTTGAATTGGGTATGGATCCTATGTTGGATCTAAACGCATTAACAATTGAAATAAGTCAAAGGTAACATTTTTAGGTGCATAACACCAAACCAGGAGAATTGGGTGAAATATGAATTATAAACATACATATGTAGGTGTATGTAGTGCTCTACTTTAATTCAATATTGAAATCATTTCTACATGCCTAGGATACAAGTTGTAATTGTTATATGTGTGTGTGTATATATATGTGTGTGTGTGTGTGTATATATATGTGTGTGTGTGTGTGTGTGTGTTTCCATTCACTACTATTTGTTGTATGTTCATTATGCCATCATGCTTATGTTGTAGCGATAAAATATGGAAAAATCTAACTTGTATGCCTTAAATTGGATAAACTGAAAATTTTCCACCTCGTTAGAACGTTTCCCCGTTTATACGAATGTTAACGTTAATTCGGCGCTATTATTATTTTACTTATAAACATAATCAATGTGATTAACGTTGTATTAACGTAATAAATGCGATTAAGCTAGGATTCGAATTTGAAATGTCCCCTTAACAAATATACATATTTGTTTGTTTGTGTATGCATATATATAGAATGGCTTAAATATATATAAATAAGTGACACATAGACACGAGGTTAGTTGTCATTCATGGTAGAAGCCTGCCCAGAATCGACCGGCATATCCAGCAACAATAAGTAGGCCCCACTAATGTGAGATGTCTAGGTGCCATAGTCCATTCATAAACTTAATACACTAGACACAAGGTTAAACCGACTTGTAGTAGAAGCCTGCTCGGAACTGACCGTCATATCCAGCATCTACAAGTATACGGTTTAATGTGAGAGGTATAATGTGTATATATATAACTATATATATATAAGTCTAATGTGTGAAAACAAGTAGGTTTACTACACCTTGAGAAGGTCTTAAGTGGATGACTCACCTTTTTGTTTAGTTTGGATCTTAAGTGGTTAGGACTAGAATGCCTCCAAAGGTTTATTCCTTGGAGAGGAACCAAAGTCATGGCACCCACCCTTATTAGAGTTAAGTTAGGTCTTTAGGTCCTCCTTTAAAAGTGGTTAGGAATAAAACGGCAACAGAGTAGGGTAGTTCACGGGGATGTCCACTTCCTCTAGAAGCTTGTAAGGGCTTAACTAGGGACAAATTGGTAATTGAAAGAATATGTGGCCATTGCATGCTCACCAACTGTCTAAGGGAAGTCTTAAGCGGCATAGTGTCCTACCAGGTAATATAAGTTAAGTAGTAACGTTCACAATACTACTTCTCATATTACAAATGAGATAATAGACTTATAAGAGATCGTAACAATCCACCCTTAGTAGGGCCATAAGTGATAGAGAATGCCACCTCGTTGGGTCTTTACCCTAAAAACACTAATGGGCGATTGAATTGGATATCCGCCCCATTGGTTAGAAACTTGATGTTTGTTGTGTGTTGCGTAGACATACCTTGACATATGTAACCTGCTATAAATATAGTGTATGGACATTAAGTAACACTATATTTCAGTCACATAGAACTTTGTGTTCTGACCCCCTCTCCTTAATATCCAATTGATCAGTTGATGGGGTATAGCCATGGATGAAGTCGTGCTTGAAGTCGATGAAGAAAACGAAGTTATTATGATATTATTAGCAGTTATTGGTTTACTTCTTTTGGAATCTTATGAGAATGAACTATTTGATGTACCTATTGAACCAATGTAACTGCGACTTTGTATTTATGTGGTTTTGAAATAAATGGTACATTTTATTTGTAGTATTATATTTTCTCTTTCCGCTGTGTGAGATTTCCATTCGAAGTATATGTTATTATTATCTATGCAAATGTAATCCTTACAGGAACAAATGACCCATTTAGGATGGCTCTAATTTTCGATGGGCCTTTTCTAGGTCGAAATTTAGGCTCATTCCTAGCGAATTGTTATATTTGGTATTAGAGCATAGGTTACCCGATTATAAGGGAAATATACGTATGAGAGACATATTTGTGATTTGAAAAAGATTTTTCAAACTATATATATAATATATTTACTCCAATAAGCATACACATATATACTAGGCATCTTTATCGTTTTCAGCATTAAATGATATCCCAGGAGTTTCCACTAAGGGATTCTTCCTTTTCTTTTCAGATAGTAGAATGGCTGAAAATCAAAATGAACAGGGTAACAAGGCAAGGCCTAGATACTTGCCCGAATGGTTCCAGCGGTACCTCTGTACTGTGGAATAGGTCCCTGTTGCGAATCCTGCCCAAGCGGCTCCTACAGCCCTTGCCGCTGAAGTGGCCTTTGGTATTTCCCGCTTTTGTAAGACCTTTACGAATCTTTGAGGGAAATGGTTTTCTGGAAAGGAAGGCTTTGCTAGTGCCCAATCTTGGGTTATGGATTGTGAAAGAATCTTTGAGGTTACAGCCTAGCCCGACGAAGTAAAAAGAAGGATAGCGGCCTGGCATTTGAAGGATGAAGCCCTAGAGTGGCAAAACTTAATATCAATGGAGAACGGAGGCCGAATCTTTACATGGGCTGAGTTCAAGACTCAGTTTGAAGCAAAGTTTTTACCCCAAGCAGAAATAACTATTTATCTAGAGAAATTCATACACCTCACGAAGGGACGCTTGAGTCTACAAGAAAATGTGTCCAAATTCAGCGAGTTTTGTAAGTTTGGGAGAAGGTTGGTAGACACTCCCATGAATAAAGCCCTTAGGTTTTCCAAAGGACTGAACTCCCCGTTAAAGGAGACCTTATTATCCCAAGTTACGTTTGGGGCAACCATCGAGACTCTAGTCAAGACAGCTACATTCCGTGTAGCCGAAAGCTCCAAGGAGGATAAAGAGGGAGAGAATGGAGAAGGCTCTAGTAAAAATAAGAAGGTCTGCTGGAAGAATAAGAAAAAGAACAAATTCAAAAGGGCGCAAAGACTTGTACAAGGTGCAACCGCAAGGGCCATAAGACCAAGGATTGTAGGACCTTTTTGACGAAAAAGGAGTTAAAGGAAAAATGTTACAACTGCCATGAAGAAGGACACATGTCCAAGGACCGCCCAAAGCCCAAACCTACCAAGATTGGCCAGAACTATGCGATTGAAGCAACCCCAGTTCAAAGCCTACCCCCGTGAGACCAAAGGACAACCCACACTCGAAGGTATAGTCTCCATTTTAGGAAATTCAACATACACCTTGTTTGATTCCGGAGTGACCCATTGTTTTGTCTCCAAGCGAATAGTAAATTTGTTGAATCTTTCCATATCTATCTCGGATAGTCCGATAAAGGTGGCAAACCCTATCGGAGGATCTAAGTATCTTGAACTGTTATGTAAAGACTTAGTATTAGAGGTCGACTGTAACACCCCGTAATTCTACAACACATTAAGATGATAAATTAAGAATATTTAATTAAATATTGGGAATTAAGTAAAACGGACTGCGCCATTGGTTCGTCTTGGAATTCTGCTTAAGATAGACACCAAGTTTGCGTAAAATAGACATAGTACGAAGAAGATATTGAGGTTTGAAGTTTGTATACGCATAAGATACACACACACATACATAACCAAGTCAAAACTGTTCAAGATAATTCAAAACCAGAAGCGGGAAGTCTAGGGGGAGAATGGCCCAAAGGGGGTCGACCCACCCTAAAGGTGTCGACCCATTGGTCAACACCATAACAGGGTCGTCGACACCCATGTTGACATTCCCCAGATCCAAGCCAGATTCAGTTCTGCGTATGTGAACTTATTTTCTGACTAGATTCATTGACCCTAGGCTATAAATAGGACCTTTATCCATTGTTTTTTTCTTCATATAATTCAATGGCAACAACTAAGTGCTGCTCCAATATAGTTTGATCTAGACTACTTCTTCATCAAGCAAGTTACACATATTCAAGGATCTGTGATTCAACATCTGTAATCATTCTTCTGTTTCTTTGATCCAATCATAGCGAGTCTGTAACACCCCGCCTCCGCCAGGGTGAATCTTGCAAGCACTCTGACTTTGGTGGGGCGTTTGAATCAGGTAAACATGCATAATGATATATCAAGGCAGAACAAGAACATATGTATGTAATCAGAGTAAATAACATAAATAAAACAGCAGAAGATTTTCAAACCATTTCAAATCAAGTCTTAGTACAACATCATGTCAATTTTCCAAATAAAATAAGTCTAGTACATAAACAACATCATCTGAAAACTGAAAAGAAAAACATAAGTAGCTATCCCCAAAGCAGAAAAACCATAGCGAGCTCAAGTCCAAAGCATACATGAGCTATCCAAGAAAAGCAGGTAAGATCCAAGCTAAGCTCCTGTATTCCCTCCCTGAGAACCTGGGGGGGGAACGGAAGAAAAGAGGCGAAAGAAAACAGGTCAGTCAAAAAGACTGAGTAAGCCCTACTACAATCAATGTAAACTGATAAAGTTAACTGACATGAGCAGCAGGTATGAACATAAGGATAACAACATGATGATTAACTATCAAGGTAGACAAAGGTGTCATCGCATAATCAGGATTAAGGTTTTGCACCACGGGTGTACTAGCAAACTAACATGACTTGATTAAACAAGTATTGATCCCACGGCCCAAGCTTTGGCCCAATAACATGAAGTGACCCTCCTACGAGGCCCATGAAGTGACCCTACCACGAGGTCCAACCCAACGGTCTAATCGATCGGCTCCCTAAGCCTAACTCGTCACGTGTTGGTGTCAATACGGCCCAACCATGAATGTAGTCGAACTGTGCCGGGTCCACCCATCGGGTGTATCAAGCCCTAGGGTGTCAACCCCTGGACACCATAAACATGAGTGCACAGTCTCGCCCTACCGATACCCGTGCTTGTTTTCTCCGGCTACGGACTATGTGCACGACCAGAGTCCGCCCAGACTACACCGGCGTACCACGGCCGTCGCTTTTTGGCCCCTTATCTCCAGTTCAGTAATCGTGCCCCCACCCTAGCCTAGTCCCTAGGGCCATGATGATACAAACTAGGGATTACTGAAGGAGTGGACCCCCATTGCTAGGATTTCTCTAGTGGGTTAAGTATGGTTTAACCCTTCCACTAATCATGGATTAACTTGGTTAAGTGTAACGGTGAGTTTACGACTTAACCCCGATTAATCAACCGAGCCCAAATTGGTTAAGTATTAAATGGTCCATGATCATGAGGCATTAACTAATTAATGCGCCTTAATCTCTCACATTAGACTTTGTTGTGGTTACTAGTTAAGCCGGGCGGGTCCGGGTAGCTTTACACCACAACTTGGTCTAACCTCGGGTCCAAGGTACAACATGACCAACTTCTTACATTGGGTCCTATTGTTTGTAGCAACTAGTTAAGCCGGTCGGTTCCGGGTAGGTTTACGCTACAAACTCAACCCAACCTCGAGTTGGCCACACTTATCTTTTCTAAGTGTCATGTCCATCACATTACAAGTTTTCAAGCAATTGGGTAGACCTAACTTAATAGGTAAATTCCCAATGGGTAGACCTAACTTAATAGGTAAATTCCCAAGCTCATGTTTTTATGTCTTTTAAGTTTACCCAAACCCCAAACGCAATCCCATCGCTTACATATCGCAATAGCGCATAAAGGATAGAAAGAGGGAACTTGGCATAATCATGACATAAAAGTGTTAAAGCCACAAGTTCAACATGGTGGCATATGAAAGGTTCATGTGTTCATACACTTGCATATTACATTTTTAGGCCCAAAAGCATGCATAACATGTTAACATGAACCACATGACCATCCCAAACTTGCATAAGCATACTTGCATATCATATGACAACTTTGCATATCAAACTTGCATAATAAAACTTGCATAACATATGTCAACTTGCATATCATACTTACATAAACAAACTTGCATAAACAAACTTGCACAACATATGACACTTGCATATCATACTTGCATAAACAAACTTGCATAAACAAACTTGCACAACATATGACACTTGCATATCATACTTGCATAACAAACTTGCATAACTTATGGCAACTTGCATATCATACTTGCATAAACAAACATGCATAACTTATGGCACTTGCATATCATACTTGCATAAACAAACTTGCATAACTTATGGCAATTTGCATATCATACTTGCATAAACAAACTTGCATAACTTATGACAACTTGCATATCATACATTTAACTTTAAAAGTTCAAGTATGAAAGGAATAGGGCTTACAATGCTTTTGCGGACTCAAATGAGTATAGCAAATGTAAGAAACCCCTTATGCAACAAATTAAAACCCCAAAAATGCAAGCAAACTTGATCAAGACTCCTCCTTTATGATGACAATAGAGAAACAAGACTTTAATGCAAGCTAAAGAGGATCATACAAGCCTAAATACACTTGTATGCATGGAAATCTCTTAGGAATTTGTTTAGGAATTGTATGAAGAGAGTGGAGGCCATGAGAGGTTTGATTTTGACATAGTTTAGTTGCTAGAATGAATAATGAGTGATTTAGGGTAGGTTAGGGTCTTATTTATAGATTAGGCTAGTGATTTAGACCATAGGATTAAACCCTAGTTCCAATCTCAGCCCTCTAAACCGAATCTGGCCCCCAAGCTCAACACAACCAAGCCCAGATCAGAAATGGTGCGCCAGGCAAAACTGCCCGGCCACCTCGTGTCGACAGGGCTGTCGACAGGGCAGTCGACACCCTTAGACCCCTGTCGACATGCCTGTCGACTTGGGGGTCTTGGCGGGAGTTTTCCCGCCTGACGCCAGTTGTGCCCTAACCCTTGTTTTTAACTTAAAATTTAAATCTGTTTTTAATATGGAAATTTCTGAAAACTTCAATGGGCCTTAACTGGGTCATACGGACTCCGATTTTCGAAAACTCGGACTCTATTTCGCGTATTTTTCCGAGACGAACGCAATGGCATAGCCCGTTTCCCTTGATTCAGATTTTAGAATTAAATTCTGCCTCGATTTATGTTATGACAGGTTATTTAAAATACGGGTTGTTACATTCTCCCCTCCTTAAAGGATTTCGTCCCCGAAATCTTCAAGTTAGGAAGAACGTATCCTACCATCCAACATCCATCTACTCAAAACATCATCCACGAGCAATCATTGTCCTTACAAGATTCTAAATGCTGGATGAACATATGCGAAGGTGTGTGTATATGTACTTATCTAATGCAAATATCATCAATGCGGATTATGTTAGTGAAATGAATCCATATGTATGCAATTCCTAACATAATGTATAACATCTATATGTGTGCACATAACATACACCCATATGCAACATCCATGTGATAACACACAATTTTCATCCATGAATAAGCATAAACACTCATGCATATGCAATATGAGGAGTGTGCGAGCCGATCTAGTGCCTAATCGTGTATAATGCATCCACGAGCAACCACTTGCAAACACTTGCAACCACTTACAACCATCAAGCATAACATGTCTCAAACACATGTTTCATCCAAAGGGTTCCTACCTAAGGTTCTCATGACAAGATTAACACGATAAACTAGATAAATATGGATAGCAAAGAGAAAGATATGCTAACAAAGAAAAGAGATTGAGAGTGTACCCTCAAAAAGGAATGGATAAAGCCTACGCATCTTCTCCTCGGTTTCCCAAGTTGCGTCTTCTTCGGCTTCACCCCATTGAACCTTCACCAATTTGACCTCTCGATTCCTTAGCTTCTTGGCCTCCGTCCCCAAGATACGAATCGGAGCTCTCCTCAAGGTAGCCTCTTTCTCCACTTCCACATCTTCCAAAACACTTGGCTCCACAATCTCTGCTGATTCATGCAAACACTTCCGGAGATGCGAGACATGAAAAACATCGTGTACTCCGGCAAGCTTCTCGGGCAACTTCACTCTATAAGCCATCTGCCCGATCCTCTCAACAATGGGGAATGGTCCAACAAATCTCAGGGTTAACTTCCCAACGGCTCTAAATCGGACCAAATTCCGTAAAGGAGAAACCTTTACGAAAACCATATCCCCAATATCGAACTCCAAATCGGATCTTCGCTTATCAGCATAGGATTTCTGTCGGTCTTGGGCCGCTTTCATCCGTCTCCGAATCAACTCGATTTTCTCGGATGTATCTCTGATCATATCAGGCCCAAGTATGAGCTTATCTGTTGTCTCCCACCAACATGTAGGCGACTTGCACGGCCTCCCATATAAAGCTTCAAATGGTGCCATCCCTATGCTTGCCTGATAACTGTTATTATATGCAAACTCAACAAGAGGAAGATGGTCTTCCCAAGTACCACCAAAGTCCAGAATACAAAGCCTCAATAGATCCTCGAGTACTCTATTCACCCTCTCGGTTTGACCGTCCGTCTGTGGGTGATAAGCAGTACTTAGATTCAACCTCGTGCCCATAGCCTCTTGCAAGCTATTCCAGAACTGACTTGTAAAGATTGGGTCACGGTCACTGACAATACTAGAAGGGACTCCATGAAGTCTCACAATCTCACGAAGATATACGGACGCTAGCCAAGATGCGGTCCTCTTGCTTTTCACCGGAATGAAATGAGCACTCTTCGTAAGTCTATCTACAATAACCCAATGCTCGTATTCCCTTTCCTTGACCTTGGTAGCCCATCAATAAAATCCATGGAGATACTCTCCCACTTCCAAAGTGGAACGTCTAGAGGATGCAATAGCCCACCGGGCTTCTTTGACTCAGCTTTAACTTGCTGGCAAATGATACATCTAGAGACAAACTCTGCCACATCCTTCTTCATCCCAAGCCAAAAGAAAATACGCTTCATATCTTTATACATCTTATCCCCGCCTGGATGTATAGTCAACTTAGAGCGATGCGCTTCCTCCAGAACTTTTCTTACTAAATCTTCTACCATGGGAACACATAACCTTCCATCTCTCCTCAGCCAACCCTTGTCATCAACAGAATATCGAGCGAGGTGACTAGACGTCTCTCCTCGAGTCAGCTTATCCATAATGTCAACTATCTGAGGGTCTTCTCTCTGCGAAGCCCCAACTTGATCAAGAAGGGTAGGCCTGAGTTCTAGAGATGCTAAAGAACCGGTCATCGACTCCATTGCCATAGAGAAATCAAAGGTTGCCACATACTCTAAATTCTTCATCTCAACGAATAGAGGACTTAGGGTCAACCTTCTTCTACTCAATGCATCAGCCACCACATTCCCCTTGCCAGGGGTATAAGCTATCTCAAAATCGTAGGATGCCAAGAATTCCATCCATCTTTGCTGCCTCAGATTCGGATCCTTCTGAGAAAAGAGATACTTCAATGACTTGTGATCGGTATAAAGCTCAAATCTTTCTCCCAGAAGATAATGGCGCCACGCCTTGAGTGCATATACTATTGCTGCCAACTCTAAGTCATGAGTGGGATAATTCTTCTCATGCACTTTGAGTTGTCTACCGCCAAAGCATATCACCCTTCCTTCTTGCATCAGAACAACTCCCAACCCCGTGCCACACGCATCGGTGTATACTGTAAATAACTTCCCTCCATCGGGCAGAGCTAGAACGGGTGCTGATGTGAGAGCTCCCTTGAGCTTCTGAAAAGCAAGCTCGCACTCTAAGCTCCAAGCAAAAACTAAATTCTTCTTCGTCAATTTAGTGAGAGGAGCAGAAATCTTCGCGAAGTCCTTGATGAACTTCCGGTAAAAACCCGCAAGACCTAGAAAACTTCTCACCTCGGTTGCATTCCTTGGAGTCTTCCAATCCTGAACCGCAACCACCTTAGCGGGATGCACCGCTAAGCCCTGCTTAGACACTATATGCCCAAGGAATCTTACTTCCCTTCTCCAAAAGTGACACTTGGAGAACTTGGCCTTCAATTGATGCGCTCTAAGCGTATCCATCACCTCCCCGAGGTGCCTTGCATGTTCTTCCTCATCCTTAGAGAAGACCAAAATATCATCTACGAAGACCACGACAAACTTGTTCAAGAACTCCCTGAACACCCTACTCATCAAGTCCACGAAATATGCGGGTGCATTCGTCAAGCCGAATGGCATGACAAGCCACTCAAAGAATCCATCCGGAGTTCTGAACGCAGTCTTGTCTATACTATCCTCAGCTACCCTGAGCTGATGGAATCCAGTAGCAAGATCAAGCTGAGAGAAAACGGAAGCACCGACAAGCTGGTCAAAGAGATCATCGATCCTCGGTAACGGGTGTCTGTTCTTCTTAGTCAGCTTATTCAACTCTCGATAGTCAACACAAAGTCGGAGAGAACCATCTGCCTTGGTAGCAAATACCACAGGCGCTCCCCACTCAGATATACTTCATCTAATGAAGTTCTTTTCAAGCAACTCTTTCACTTGCTTGCTCAGCTCCCGCCTTTCACGCGGAGCCATGTGCCGAACGGGCAAAGAAACAGGCTTTGCATTATCCACCAGATAAATGCGGAAATCAATCTCTCGCTTAGGGGGCAATCCCCTAACTTCATCAAAAACATCCGGATACTCTCGGACAACTCTCACAGACTGAAGAGTTTCCACTGACGAGTCAAGCGATTCCAGATAGCACAACATGACGGGACCTCTCGGATCACAAGAAATCTCTAGGGTGTTCCCGAGGCGAGTCACGAGCCTCACAACCCTATGCTCACAATCAAGAATGGCTCCATACCTGGACAGCCAATCCATGCCCAATATCAATCCGTATCCCCTGAAACCAAGAACATAAGCACTGCACAAGAACTCTACACTCAGTATAGAGATCCTCAAATCCCCACATATCATAGACAGATGGGCGGAACCCCCAATAGGATTTGAGACACAAACGGGATCCTCTACCAAGCTAGTACTAAGGTGCAAACTATCAACAAGATCAAATGAGATAAAACTATGCGATGCACCAGAATCAAACAAGGTACGAACTGGAAAATCAGAAATATATACAAGGCTCTCAACAGAAATACTACCTCGATCGGGAACTGGAGCGGTAGCGAGAGCATGAACTTGCCCTCCTGCGGGTCCAGCACGCTGAGTCTGACCCTGGCCTTGCCCCTGTTTCTTCGGGCAATCCTTGCTGAAATGTCCAGTCTTCCCACATAAAAAGCATTCACCGTTATTCCTTTTCCTCTTCTTACAATCCTTGACAAGATGCCCAACTGAACCGCAATAATGGCACTTCCCCTTGCTGTTCTTGCCCTTGTTGTTGTTCCCCTTGTTGCCTTGACCCTTGTTCTTGCTTTGATTGCCTTGACTGTTTTGACCACCAGTATTACCCTGATTTCCCTTTCCCTGGGAATCAGTCTTCTTGACTTGTGTATCATTCTTCTTGACATCTCCGTGAAGTAACGCCATATCAACCAAACTCTCAAACGTGGCCCCATGAGGAATATGTGACATGGCCAATCCCTGCAACGGCTCATTTAATCCCCTAGAAAAACGAAGGGCCTTCTTCTGGGGAGTATTCACCATATCCAAGCCAAAACGAGCCAACTGATTAAACTTGTTCACATATTCTTTGACAGACATATCTCCTTGCTTCAAAGTTATGAATCTCTCCATCTGCAAATTCTCCTCAGCGGAAGATAGAAACTTAAGCATAAATCTTGCCTTGAGATCGGCCCAAGTCTCAACAGGCCTAGTACCATTGGTGACCTCCCACCAATAAGCGGCTTCATCCTTCATAAGCCAAACTGCCAACAAGATCTTCCTCTGATCATCTATCCCAAAGATAGCAAACAAATCCTCGGTCTCTTTCAACCAATTTCTGGATTCCACAAAAGTCTCTGTGCCTTGAAAGTTCTTGCCACCCATTGCTTTGAAATCTTTGCAAATCTTGGCAAAGTCAGCCTGAGGATGTTGAGGGGGAGGAGGAAGAGGAACCTCAGCAACAGGTGGAGGAGGAACATTAGCAACGGGAGGAGGAATATTAACTACTGGAGGAGGAGGAGGGACATCTACGGGGCCGGCTTCGGTCGCCCTAGCCTCCAAGAGTCTCCTATACCAAACAGGCACGTGCACTCCCTCCGGAATAACCAAGTTATCAGCCATACTGAAAAAGAAAAAGACAGATTCAGAATGGAGAAAACGAAGGGATTTTGCTAATGGCTTTTTGGGGAATAGCCTTTTAAAATAAACTAGACTTTTCTTTGGAAAATACTTTATACTTGGTTTTGAAAATAGTTTTCAAAAAGTTTTTTAAAAACCTTTTTGTTCCTTCTCGTAAACCATATGCTCTGATACCAAATTGTAACACCCCGCCTCCGCCAGGGTGACTCTTGCAAGCACTCTGACTTTGGTGGGGCGTTTGAATCAGGTAAACATGCATAATGATATATCAAGGCAGAACAAGAACATATGTATGTAATCAGAGTAAATAACATAGATAAAACAGCGGAAGATTTTCAAACCATTTCAAATCAAGTCTTAGTACAACATCATGTCAATTTTCCAAATAAAATAAGTCTAGTACATAAACAACATCATCTGAAAACTGAAAAGAAAAACATAAGTAGCTATCCCCAAAGCAGAAAAACCATGGCGAGCTCAAGTCCAAAGCATACATGAGCTATCCAAGAAAAGCAGGTAAGATCCAAGCTAAGCTCCTGTATTCCCTCCCTGAGAACCTGGGGGGGGGGGGAACGGAAGAAAAGAGGCAAAAGAAAACAGGTCAGTCAAAAAGACTGAGTAAGCCCTACTACAATCAATGTAAACTGATAAAGTTAACTGGCATGAGCAGCAGGTATGAACATAAGGATAACAACATGATGATTAACTATCAAGGTAGACAAAGGTGTCATCGCATAATCAGGATTAAGGTTTTGCACCACGGGTGTACTAGCAAACTAACATGACTTGATTAAACAAGTATTGATCCCACGGCCCAAGCTTTGGCCCAATAACATGAAGTGACCCTCCTACGAGGCCCATGAAGTGACCCTACCACGAGGTCCAACCCAACGGTCTAATCGATCGGCTCCCTAAGCCTAACTCGTCACGTGTTGGTGTCAATACGGCCCAACCATGAATGTAGTCGAACTGTGCCGGGTCCACCCATCGGGTGTATCAAGCCCTAGGGTGTCAACCCCTGGACACCATAAACATGAGTGCACAGTCTCGCCCTACCGGTACCCGTGCTTGTTTTCTCCGGCTACGGACTATGTGCACGACCAGAGTCCGCCCAGACTACACCGGCGTACCACGGCCGTCGCTTTTTGGCCCCTTATCTCCAGTTCAGTAATCGTGCCCCCACCCTAGCCTAGTCCCTAGGGCCATGATGATACAAACTAGGGATTACTGAAGGAGTGGACCCCCATTGCTAGGATTTCTCTAGTGGGTTAAGTATGGTTTAACCCTTCCACTAATCATGGATTAACTTGGTTAAGTGTAACGGTGAGTTTACGACTTAACCCCGATTAATCAACCGAGCCCAAATTGGTTAAGTATTAAATGGTCCATGACTTAACCCTAATCATGAGGCATTAATTAATTAATGCGCCTTAATCTCTCACATTAGACTTTGTTGTGGTTACTAGTTAAGCCGGGCGGGTCCGGGTAGCTTTACACCACAACTTGGTCTAACCTCGGGTCCAAGGTACAACATGACCAACTTCTTACATTGGGTCCTATTGTTTGTAGCAACTAGTTAAGCCGGTCGGTTCCGGGTAGGTTTACGCTACAAACTCAACCCAACCTCGAGTTGGCCACACTTATCTTTTCTAAGTGTCATGTCCATCACATTACAAGTTTTCAAGCAATTGGGTAGACCTAACTTAATAGGTAAATTCCCAATGGGTAGACCTAACTTAATAGGTAAATTCCCAAGCTCATGTTTTTATGTCTTTTAAGTTTACCCAAACCCCAAACGCAATCCCATCGCTTACATATCGCAATAGCGCATAAAGGATAGAAAGAGGGAACTTGGCATAATCATGACATAAAAGTGTTAAAGCCACAAGTTCAACATGGTGGCATATGAAAGGTTCATGTGTTCATACACTTGCATATTACATTTTTAGGCCCAAAAGCATGCATAACATGTTAACATGAACCACATGACCATCCCAAACTTGCATAAGCATACTTGCATATCATATGACAACTTTGCATATCAAACTTGCATAATAAAACTTGCATAACATATGTCAACTTGCATATCATACTTACATAAACAAACTTGCATAAACAAACTTGCACAACATATGACACTTGCATATCATACTTGCATAAACAAACTTGCATAAACAAACTTGCACAACATATGACACTTGCATATCATACTTGCATAACAAACTTGCATAACTTATGGCAACTTGCATATCATACTTGCATAAACAAACATGCATAACTTATGGCACTTGCATATCATACTTGCATAAACAAACTTGCATAACTTATGGCAATTTGCATATCATACTTGCATAAACAAACTTGCATAACTTATGACAACTTGCATATCATACATTTAACTTTAAAAGTTCAAGTATGAAAGGAATAGGGCTTACAATGCTTTTGCGGACTCAAATGAGTATAGCAAATGTAAGAAACCCCTTATGCAACAAATTAAAACCCCAAAAATGCAAGCAAACTTGATCAAGACTCCTCCTTTATGATGACAATAGAGAAACAAGACTTTAATGCAAGCTAAAGAGGATCATACAAGCCTAAATACACTTGTATGCATGGAAATCTCTTAGGAATTTGTTTAGGAATTGTATGAAGAGAGTGGAGGCCATGAGAGGTTTGATTTTGACATAGTTTAGTTGCTAGAATGAATAATGAGTGATTTAGGGTAGGTTAGGGTCTTATTTATAGATTAGGCTAGTGATTTAGACCATAGGATTAAACCCTAGTTCCAATCTCAGCCCTCTAAACCGAATCTGGCCCCCAAGCTCAACACAACCAAGCCCAGATCAGAAATGGTGCGCCAGGCAAAACTGCCCGGCCACCTCGTGTCGACAGGGCTGTCGACAGGGCAGTCGACACCCTTAGACCCCTGTCGACATGCCTGTCGACTTGGGGGTCTTGGCGGGAGTTTTCCCGCCTGACGCCAGTTGTGCCCTAACCCTTGTTTTTAACTTAAAATTTAAATCTGTTTTTAATATGGAAATTTCTGAAAACTTCAATGGGCCTTAACTGGGTCATACGGACTCCGATTTTCGAAAACTCGGACTCTATTTCGCGTATTTTTCCGAGACGAACGCAATGGCATAGCCCGTTTACCTTGATTCAGATTTTAGAATTAAATTCTGCCTCGATTTATGTTATGATAGGTTATTTAAAATACGGGTTGTTACATTCTCCCCTCCTTAAAGGATTTCGTCCCCGAAATCTTCAAGTTAGGAAGAACGTATCCTACCATCCAACATCCATCTACTCAAAACATCATCCACGAGCAATCATTGTCCTTACAAGATTCTAAATGCTGGATGAACATATGCGAAGGTGTGTGTATATGTACTTATCTAATGCAAATATCATCAATGCGGATTATGTTAGTGAAATGAATCCATATGTATGCAATTCCTAACATAATGTATAACATCTATATGTGTGCACATAACATACACCCATATGCAACATCCATGTGATAACACACAATTTTCATCCATGAATAAGCATAAACACTCATGCATATGCAATATGAGGAGTGTGCGAGCCGATCTAGTGCCTAATCGTGTATAATGCATCCACGAGCAACCACTTGCAAACACTTTTAACCACTTACAACCATCAAGCATAACATGTCTCAAACACATGTTTCATCCAAAGGGTTCCTACCTAAGGTTCTCATGACAAGATTAACACGATAAACTAGATAAATATGGATAGCAAAGAGAAAGATATGCTAACAAAGAAAAGAGATTGAGAGTGTACCCTCAAAAAGGAATGGATAAAGCCTACGCATCTTCTCCTCGGTTTCCCAAGTTGCGTCTTCTTCGGCTTCACCCCATTGAACCTTCACCAATTTGACCTCTCGATTCCTTAGCTTCTTGGCCTCCGTCCCCAAGATACGAATCGGAGCTCTCCTCAAGGTAGCCTCTTTCTCCACTTCCACATCTTCCAAAACACTTGGCTCCACAATCTCTGCTGATTCATGCAAACACTTCCGGAGATGCGAGACATGAAAAACATCGTGTACTCCGGCAAGCTTCTCGGGCAACTTCACTCTATAAGCCATCTGCCCGATCCTCTCAACAATGGGGAATGGTCCAACAAATCTCAGGGTTAACTTCCCAACGGCTCTAAATCGGACCAAATTCCGTAAAGGAGAAACCTTTACGAAAACCATATCCCCAATATCGAACTCCAAATCGGATCTTCGCTTATCAGCATAGGATTTCTGTCGGTCTTGGGCCGCTTTCATCCGTCTCCGAATCAACTCGATTTTCTCGGATGTATCTCTGATCATATCAGGCCCAAGTATGAGCTTATCTGTTGTCTCCCACCAACATGTAGGCGACTTGCACGGCCTCCCATATAAAGCTTCAAATGGTGCCATCCCTATGCTTGCCTGATAACTGTTATTATATGCAAACTCAACAAGAGGAAGATGGTCTTCCCAAGTACCACCAAAGTCCAGAATACAAAGCCTCAATAGATCCTCGAGTACTCTATTCACCCTCTCGGTTTGACCGTCCGTCTGTGGGTGATAAGCAGTACTTAGATTCAACCTCGTGCCCATAGCCTCTTGCAAGCTATTCCAGAACTGACTTGTAAAGATTGGGTCACGGTCACTGACAATACTAGAAGGGACTCCATGAAGTCTCACAATCTCACGAAGATATACGGACGCTAGCCAAGATGCGGTCCTCTTGCTTTTCACCGGAATGAAATGAGCACTCTTCGTAAGTCTATCTACAATAACCCAAATGCTCGTATTCCCTTTCCTTGACCTTGGTAGCCCATCAATAAAATCCATGGAGATACTCTCCCACTTCCAAAGTGGAACGTCTAGAGGATGCAATAGCCCACCGGGCTTCTTTGACTCAGCTTTAACTTGCTGGCAAATGATACATCTAGAGACAAACTCTGCCACATCCTTCTTCATCCCAAGCCAAAAGAAAATACGCTTCATATCTTTATACATCTTATCCCCGCCTGGATGTATAGTCAACTTAGAGCGATGCGCTTCCTCCAGAACTTTTCTTACTAAATCTTCTACCATGGGAACACATAACCTTCCATCTCTCCTCAGCCAACCCTTGTCATCAACAGAATATCGAGCGAGGTGACTAGACGTCTCTCCTCGAGTCAGCTTATCCATAATGTCAACTATCTGAGGGTCTTCTCTCTGCGAAGCCCCAACTTGATCAAGAAGGGTAGGCCTGAGTTCTAGAGATGCTAAAGAACCGGTCATCGACTCCATTGCCATAGAGAAATCAAAGGTTGCCACATACTCTAAATTCTTCATCTCAACGAATAGAGGACTTAGGGTCAACCTTCTTCTACTCAATGCATCAGCCACCACATTCCCCTTGCCAGGGGTATAAGCTATCTCAAAATCGTAGGATGCCAAGAATTCCATCCATCTTTGCTGCGTCAGATTCGGATCCTTCTGAGAAAAGAGATACTTCAATGACTTGTGATCGGTATAAAGCTCAAATCTTTCTCCCAGAAGATAATGGCGCCACGCCTTGAGTGCATATACTATTGCTGCCAACTCTAAGTCATGAGTGGGATAATTCTTCTCATGCACTTTGAGTTGTCTACCGCCAAAGCATATCACCCTTCCTTCTTGCATCAGAACAACTCCCAACCCCGTGCCACATGCATCGGTGTATACTGTAAATAACTTCCCTCCATCGGGCAGAGCTAGAACGGGTGCTGATGTGAGAGCTCCCTTGAGCTTCTGAAAAGCAAGCTCGCACTCTAAGCTCCAAGCAAAAACTAAATTCTTCTTCGTCAATTTAGTGAGAGGAGCAGAAATCTTCGCGAAGTCCTTGATGAACTTCCGGTAAAAACCCGCAAGACCTAGAAAACTTTTCACCTCGGTTGCATTCCTTGGAGTCTTCCAATCCTGAACCGCAACCACCTTAGCGGGATGCACCGCTAAGCCCTTCTTAGACACTATATGCCCAAGGAATCTTACTTCCCTTCTCCAAAAGTGACACTTGGAGAACTTGGCCTTCAATTGATGCGCTCTAAGCGTATCCATCACCTCCCCGAGGTGCCTTGCATGTTCTTCCTCATCCTTAGAGAAGACCAAAATATCATCTACGAAGACCACGACAAACTTGTTCAAGAACTCCCTGAACACCCTACTCATCAAGTCCACGAAATATGCGGGTGCATTCGTCAAGCCGAATGGCATGACAAGCCACTCAAAGAATCCATCCGGAGTTCTGAACGCAGTCTTGTCTATACTATCCTCAGCTACCCTGAGCTGATGGAATCCAGTAGCAAGATCAAGCTGAGAGAAAATGGAAGCACCGACAAGCTGGTCAAAGAGATCATCGATCCTCGGTAACGGGTGTCTGTTCTTCTTAGTCAGCTTATTCAACTCTCGATAGTCAACACAAAGTCGGAGAGAACCATCTGCCTTGGTAGCAAATACCACAGGCGCTCCCCACTCAGATATACTTCATCTAATGAAGTTCTTTTCAAGCAACTCTTTCACTTGCTTGCTCAGCTCCCGCCTTTCACGCGGAGCCATGTGCCGAACGGGCAAAGAAACAGGCTTTGCATTATCCACCAGATAAATGCGGAAATCAATCTCTCGCTTAGGGGGCAATCCCCTAACTTCATCAAAAACATCCGGATACTCTCGGACAACTCTCACAGACTGAAGAGTTTCCACTGACGAGTCAAGCGATTCCAGATAGCACAACATGACGGGACCTCTCGGATCACAAGAAATCTCTAGGGTGTTCCCGAGGCGAGTCACGAGCCTCACAACCCTATGCTCACAATCAAGAATGGCTCCATACCTGGACAGCCAATCCATGCCCAATATCAATCCGTATCCCCTGAAACCAAGAACATAAGCACTGCACAAGAACTCTACACTCAGTATAGAGATCCTCAAATCCCCACATATCATAGACAGATGGGCGGAACCCCCAATAGGATTTGAGACACAAACGGGATCCTCTACCAAGCTAGTACTAAGGTGCAAACTATCAACAAGATCAAATGAGATAAAACTATGCGATGCACCAGAATCAAACAAGGTACGAACTGGAAAATCAGAAATATATACAAGGCTCTCAACAGAAATACTACCTCGATCGGGAACTGGAGCGGTAGCGAGAGCATGAACTTGCCCTCCTGCGGGTCCAGCACGCTGAGTCTGACCCTGTCCTTGCCCCTGTTTCTTCGGGCAATCCTTGCTGAAATGTCCAGTCTTCCCACATAAAAAGCATTCACCGTTATTCCTTTTCCTCTTCTTACAATCCTTGACAAGATGCCCAACTGAACCGCAATAATGGCACTTCCCCTTGCTGTTCTTGCCCTTGTTGTTGTTCCCCTTGTTGCCTTGACCCTTGTTCTTGCTTTGATTGCCTTGACTGTTTTGACCACCAGTATTACCCTGATTTCCCTTTCCCTGGGAATCAGTCTTCTTGACTTGTGTATCATTCTTCTTGACATCTCCGTGAAGTAACGCCATATCAACCAAACTCTCAAACGTGGCCCCATGAGGAATATGTGACATGGCCAATCCCTGCAACGGCTCATTTAATCCCCTAGCAAAACGAAGGGCCTTCTTATGGGGAGTATTCACCATATCCAAGCTAAAACGAGCCAACTGATTAAACTTGTTCACATATTCTTTGACAGACATATCTCCTTGCTTCAAAGTTATGAATCTCTCCATCTGCAAATTCTCCTCAGCGGAAGATAGAAACTTAAGCATAAATCTTGCCCTGAGATCGGCCCAAGTCTCAACAGGCCTAGTACCATTGGTGACCTCCCACCAATAAGCGGCTTCATCCTTCATAAGCCAAACCGCCAACAAGATCTTCCTCTGATCATCTATCCCAAAGATAGCAAACAAATCCTCGGTCTCTTTCAACCAATTTCTGGATTCCACAAAAGTCTCTGTGCCTTGAAAGTTCTTGCCACCCATTGCTTTGAAATCTTTGCAAATCTTGGCAAAGTCAGCCTGAGGATGTTGAGGGGGAGGAGGAAGAGGAACCTCAGCAACAGGTGGAGGAGGAACATTAGCAACGGGAGGAGGAATATTAACTACTGGAGGAGGAGGAGGGACATCTACGGGGCCGGCTTCGGTCGCCCTAGCCTCCAAGAGTCTCCTATACCAAACAGGCACGTGCACTCCCTCCGGAATAACCAAGTTATCAGCCATACTGAAAAAGAAAAAGACAGATTCAGAATGGAGAAAACGAAGGGATTTTGCTAATGGCTTTTTGGGGAATAGCCTTTTAAAATAAACTAGACTTTTCTTTGGAAAATACTTTATACTTGGTTTTGAAAATAGTTTTCAAAAAGTTTTTTAAAAACCTTTTTGTTCCTTCTCGTAAACCATATGCTCTGATACCAAATTGTAACACCCCGCCTCCGCCAGGGTGACTCTTGCAAGCACTCTGACTTTGGTGGGGCGTTTGAATCAGGTAAACATGCATAATGATATATCAAGGCAGAACAAGAACATATGTATGTAATCAGAGTAAATAACATAGATAAAACAGCGGAAGATTTTCAAACCATTTCAAATCAAGTCTTAGTACAACATCATGTCAATTTTCCAAATAAAATAAGTCTAGTACATAAACAACATCATCTGAAAACTGAAAAGAAAAACATAAGTAGCTATCCCCAAAGTAGAAAAACCATAGCGAGCTCAAGTCCAAAGCATACATGAGCTATCCAAGAAAAGCAGGTAAGATCCAAGCTAAGCTCCTGTATTCCCTCCCTGAGAACCTGGGGTGGGGGGGAACGGAAGAAAAGAGGCGAAAGAAAACAGGTCAGTCAAAAAGACTGAGTAAGCCCTACTACAATCAATGTAAACTGATAAAGTTAACTGGCATGAGCAGCAGGTATGAACATAAGGATAACAACATGATGATTAACTATCAAGGTAGACAAAGGTGTCATCGCATAATCAGGATTAAGTTTTTGCACCACGGGTGTACTAGCAAACTAACATGACTTGATTAAACAAGTATTGATCCCACGGCCCAAGCTTTGGCCCAATAACATGAAGTGACCCTCCTACGAGGCCCATGAAGTGACCCTACCACGAGGTCCAACCCAACGGTCTAATCGATCGGCTCCCTAAGCCTAACTCGTCACGTGTTGGTGTCAATACGGCCCAACCATGAATGTAGTCGAACTGTGCCGGGTCCACCCATCGGGTGTATCAAGCCCTAGGGTGTCAACCCCTGGACACCATAAACATGAGTGCACAGTCTCGCCCTACCGGTACCCGTGCTTGTTTTCTCCGGCTACGGACTATGTGCACGACCAGAGTCCGCCCAGACTACACCGGCGTACCACGGCCGTCGCTTTTTGGCCCCATATCTCCAGTTCAGTAATCGTGCCCCCACCCTAGCCTAGTCCCTAGGGCCATGATGATACAAACTAGGGATTACTGAAGGAGTGGACCCCCATTGCTAGGATTTCTCTAGTGGGTTAAGTATGGTTTAACCCTTCCACTAATCATGGATTAACTTGGTTAAGTGTAACGGTGAGTTTACGACTTAACCCCGATTAATCAATCGAGCCCAAATTGGTTAAGTATTAAATGGTCCATGACTTAACCCTAATCATGAGGCATTAATTAATTAATGCGCCTTAACCTCTCACATTAGACTTTGTTGTGGTTACTAGTTAAGCCGGGCGGGTCCGGGTAGCTTTACACCACAACTTGGTCTAACCTCGGGTCCAAGGTACAACATGACCAACTTCTCACATTGGGTCCTATTGTTTGTAGCAACTAGTTAAGCCGGTCGGTTCCGGGTAGGTTTACGCTACAAACTCAACCCAACCTCGAGTTGGCCACACTTATCTTTTCTAAGTGTCATGTCCATCACATTACAAGTTTTCAAGCAATTGGGTAGACCTAACTTAATAGGTAAATTCCCAATGGGTAGACCTAACTTAATAGGTAAATTCCCAAGCTTATGTTTTTATGTCTTTTAAGTTTACCCAAACCCCAAACGCAATCCCATCGCTTACATATCGCAATAGCGCATAAAGGATAGAAAGAGGGAACTTGGCATAATCATGACATAAAAGTGTTAAAGCCACAAGTTCAACATGGTGGCATATGAAAGGTTCATGTGTTCATACACTTGCATATTACATTTTTAGGCCCAAAAGCATGCATAACATGTTAACATGAACCACATGACCATCCCAAACTTGCATAAGCATACTTGCATATCATATGACAACTTTGCATATCAAACTTGCATAATAAAACTTGCATAACATATGTCAACTTGCATATCATACTTACATAAACAAACTTGCATAAACAAACTTGCACAACATATGACACTTGCATATCATACTTGCATAAACAAACTTGCATAAACAAACTTGCACAACATATGACACTTGCATATCATACTTGCATAACAAACTTGCATAACTTATGGCAACTTGCATATCATACTTGCATAAACAAACATGCATAACTTATGGCACTTGCATATCATACTTGCATAAACAAACTTGCATAACTTATGGCAATTTGCATATCATACTTGCATAAACAAACTTGCATAACTTATGACAACTTGCATATCATACATTTAACTTTAAAAGTTCAAGTATGAAAGGAATAGGGCTTACAATGCTTTTGCGGACTCAAATGAGTATAGCAAATGTAAGAAACCCCTTATGCAACAAATTAAAACCCCAAAAATGCAAGCAAACTTGATCAAGACTCCTCCTTTATGATGACAATAGAGAAACAAGACTTTAATGCAAGCTAAAGAGGATCATACAAGCCTAAATACACTTGTATGCATGGAAATCTCTTAGGAATTTGTTTAGGAATTGTATGAAGAGAGTGGAGGCCATGAGAGGTTTGATTTTGACATAGTTTAGTTGCTAGAATGAATAATGAGTGATTTAGGGTAGGTTAGGGTCTTATTTATAGATTAGGCTAGTGATTTAGACCATAGGATTAAACCCTAGTTCCAATCTCAGCCCTCTAAACCGAATCTGGCCCCCAAGCTCAACACAACCAAGCCCAGATCAGAAATGGTGCACCAGGCAAAACTGCCCGGCCACCTCGTGTCGACAGGGCTGTCGACAGGGCAGTCGACACCCTTAGACCCCTGTCGACATGCCTGTCGACTTGGGGGTCTTGGCGGGAGTTTTCCCGCCTGACGCCAGTTGTGCCCTAACCCTTGTTTTTAACTTAAAATTTAAATCTGTTTTTAATATGGAAATTTCTGAAAACTTCAATGGGCCTTAACTGGGTCATACGGACTCCGATTTTCGAAAACTTAGACTCTATTTCGCGTATTTTTCCGAGACGAACGCAATGGCATAGCCCGTTTCCCTTGATTCAGATTTTAGAATTAAATTCTGCCTCGATTTATGTTATGACAGGTTATTGAAAATACGGGTTGTTACAGAGTCTGTGTTATTTTTAGATGTAAACACTTAAAAGTTATCTTGATATGTCAATGAATTGGATCTAAGCCTGCGACTATTTGAATCACATCAGATCTACCATTATTTGTATATCTAATTCACTATTTATATCTCATCACGTTGTTTATGATATCCCTATTATGATAGTTTGCCTGATTATATCACCATATGCCTATTATGTTAGATTGCTTAATCATGTCACTATGTTTATTCTGTTAGTATGATCATTTCCATCATCTTATTCCATTTTTATTTACTATGCATTTTCCTGTTCTCTTCTCTCCCTTCTTCCCTTTTTTGTTTTTATAGTCATGCTACCTTCGAGCCTAGGCCTATCGCTGAAATACGCGAACACGCAAAATTGGGAACAATTGGGAATGATTAATTTGGGGCATAATTCTTATTGTAAAACATGATTGGGAATTTTAGGCATAATTCATATCTTGAGCCAAAACTTAGAACTTGGGGGCATAATCTAGATCTTGATCTAAATTTGGGGCATAACTCGTAATGTAGAACGGACGGGGAATTAGGGCATAATGAACATGATAATTTGGTTAATAATGAAAATGCCTAGATTTATAGTAATTAGAAACTGTAACAACGCTTAGACACGAGGTTAGATTACACTTGTGGTAGAAATCTTCCCAGAACCGCCCGATATATCTAGCATCCACAAGTGGTAAATCTAATGTGAGGGGTCTAAGTGCATAAACACGTAACATGCTAAGACACGAGGTTAAGTCCAACTTGTGGTAGAAGTCTGCTCGGACCCGACCGACATATCCAAAATCCATAAGAGGTAGGCTTAATGTGGGAGATCTAGCACATTATAACCATAAATGAACAAATGGTAATGAACTTGTAATAATTAACCTGTTTGAATCCATAGGGATTACATGAACATGTTAACTTGAGTAGGGGTTAAGGAAACTTGCTTGAATCAGTGGGAGGGCTAAGTAAATCTTGGGGCAGTGGGTAATATTTATATATATAGGGCCACAAACTTAACCTGTAGGGTTATGCAATCTTGTTACACTGGTAGGCATAACCTGTTGAATACGTAGCAGTGGGGATGCAAGCCTAGGGGAAGCTTGTATCATTTGGTGTGTGGGATATGTTTCAGTCAGTAACCCATATAGGTATCAGACGAGTACTCCGAACTAGGTCAGAGTCGGGGTATGCTTACTGAGCTGATTATAAGAGGTCACTTGGGGAAAGGTGTCTGACAGCACGTTCCATCGGGATCATGTGCGTGCATGGGTCCGTCTGCTCAGGAAAATAAGACGCTGTAACATCAGTAGACATGGTTATGCACATCCTGGAAATGTTGGGTTGCCACTTTAGGAAGTGATACATCCTACTGTGGGGCCGGGACAGGGTATCTACAGAGTTAGGGAGACGATCGATTGGAGGTAGTAATTAGGGTACATCTAGTCTCGCTGGTTAGGAGCCGGTTATTATCCTTAGGGGTACCACTGGTAAGTTCAGTTGGGTTACCTGTTATTGTATGGGGGTAAAACCTCTCACTAGAAGTACGCCTAAGTCTACCATCTTGTACTTGTTGGGGATCATCGTGTTTATAAGATACTAGTATTGGTGCAGAGAAAAGTGTTAGAGAAGCGCAATGCCTATTTTGTTCAGTTTATCATGTTTACCTTGTCATACATGTCTTATATGCTATTATCTCTCTCCAACTTATATGCCTTTCATGATGCATTTATTTATTTTCTAAAATTAACTGGACTCGCCAGACTTTATGTCTGACCCATTTTGTTTCCTCTTCTTTCTCTTCCGTTTCCCTCCCAGGTTCTCAGGGTGGGAATACTCAAGCTTGATCTTGATTCTTCTTTCATTCTGCTTGGAGCTGCTTAGATGTACTGCTTGATTTCATATCTTCTCTAGTATGGCTATATTTTGGAGATTATGCTTCTTTATTTATTGTACTATAATGATTTTAGTACAAGACTGATGTTTTAAGTTGTTGTACTGGGTTTTATGTATTTCAGACTCATGATGTAACCATATTTAGATACCACGATGTTTTCTGCTTAATAAAGTTTTAAATTCTGCTGTTATTTTATATCTATCTTGTAATATTTCTGTTTTTGTTTACCTATAATGCTTCACGAAACTTAGTGCATCCTATTAAAGAGTGACGTTAATAGACGTGGGGTGTCCAACTTGGTATCAGAGCTGAAGGTTACCAGAACAGATAAAAGATTTTGAAATTTGTTTTCAAAAAGGTTTCAAAAGGAAGCATTTTTCAAAAGAAAAGTTTGTTTTGAAAATCATATTCCCTAGAGCCATATGTAATGTCTTTCGATTCTCTGTTTGAATCCCTCTTTACTTTTCGGCACGTCTGGGGAACCTAATATTCCTAAGGGCTTTACATTATCGGGATGGTTCTGTAGGTATCCTGAGGCCACGGCGCCTCCCGGTGGTCAAGAAGACGCTCCTCCCCCAGTTGCACCCGTTGTTCCTCCTCCTCCTTCGCGTGCTGATAATTTCTCTAAGATATGAAAAGATTTCTGTGCTATGGTGGAAAGCCATTCCTAGGAACTGAGAGTTTTATAGAAGCAAGGAATTGGCTTAAAGAGTTAGAGGATTTGTTTGGAACTTTTGAAGTTGACGATCGTAGGAAGATTCAGTTGAATGATTTCCGATAAAGGTTCGAAATAAAGTTTCTTTCACAAGCCGAGCAAAGCATGCAAATGGAAAAGTTTTTGGAGTTTAAGCAAGGAAGCATGCTTGTGAAAGAATATATTAATAAATTCAATCAATTGTCGAGGTTTGGAGCTAGTGAATACCCTGCACAAGAAGGCTTTGAAGTTTGTTGGAGGATTGAATGAACCCCTTCATGGGTTGGCTGTGTTTCATATTCCGATGGGAGCAACTTTTGAGAAACTAGTTGATATGGCATTGATGCATGAAGAGGATAAAGGTGAAAAGAAAGAAGCTAATGCTGAGGAAACACAAAATAAGAAAGTGTGGCCAAAGAAAGGACAACAACAACAACAAAAGAAGGGTGGAAAGGACGGAAAGGCTAGAGATAAGAGGAAGCGTCATAATTGCGGATGCGAGGGTCACTTAATCAAGGACTGTAAAAGAAAGAAGAACGTTTGTTTCAATTATGGGGAGGTCGGACACTTTTCTAAGGAGTGACCAAAGAAGCAAGGACAAGGTCAAAGGGTAGGATCTTCGGGAGGGCAGGTGCATTCTCTCTTGACCGATGCGCTAGATTGAGGTTGGAAAGTTTCCGTTGAAGGTTTGATTTCTCTTTCCAATCATCCTATTAGAACTCTTTTTTATTCGGGCACTTCACATTCATTTATATCTGGTTATGTTGTTGAGTCTTTGCACCTTAGTACTAGTATTGTTTTGGATGTCATTGTTGTCTTAAGCCCCATTGGGGGTACGACTCATCTGTCTATGATTTGTCGGGGTTTGAGAATATCTATGTTGGGCGTCGAGTTTGAGTGCGACGTATATGTGCTTGGTTTCATGGGCTATGGTTTGATTCTAGGGATGGATTGGCTAGCCATGTATGGTGCCATTCTGGATTGTGAGAGGAGGGTCGTTAGACTTTTGACTTGCCATGGGAGGACCCTCAAGATTTCTTGTGACCCTAAAGGGTATGTCATGCTTAGTTTCCTAGAGCCACTTGATGCATCTATCGATGATCTGCGATCTGTACCAGTAGTCTATGAGTATCCTAATGTT
This sequence comes from Allium sativum, assembly GCA_030737875.1. NCBI lineage: Eukaryota > Viridiplantae > Streptophyta > Magnoliopsida > Asparagales > Amaryllidaceae > Allium > Allium sativum. Next base: position 498,773,497 of record CM060909.1, read on the forward strand.
TTTGAGAAGGTTTGGGGCTTACCTTCGAGGCGCGAGATTGATTTCCATATGTACTTGGTGGACAATGCAAAGCCAGTTGCATTGCCCGTGCGCCATATGGCTCCAAGAGAAAGGAGGGAGCTTAGCAAGCAAGTAGGGGAGCTACTTGAGAAAGAGTTTATTAGGTGAAGCATATCTGAATGTGACGCTCCAGAGGTATTCGCAACTAAGGCAGATGGTTCGCTTCGCTTATATGTGAACTATAAAGAGTTGAATAAGCTCACCAAGAAGAATAGGCACCCACTTCTGAATATAAATGATCTTTTTGACCAGCTTGTTGGTGCATCTATTTTCTCTCAGTTAGATTTGGCCATGGGGTTTCATCAGTTGATGGTGGCCAAGGACAGTATAGACAAGACCGCTTTTAGAACTTCAGATGGTTTCTTCGAGTGGCTCGTTATTCCTTTTGGGTTGACCAATGCACCCGCCTATTTTGTTGATCTGATGAGTAGGGTGTTTTGGGAGTTTCTAAATAAGTTTGTTGTGGTCTTTGTTGATGACATCTTAATTTTCTCGAAGATCGAGGAAGAACATGCCTAACAATTAAGGGAGGTTTTGAAAACTCTCTGTGCACACCAGCTTAAGGAAAAATTCTCCAAATGTCATTTTTGGAGAAAAGAAGTGAGATTTCTAGGGCATGTGGTCTCTAAAGATGGGATAGCGGTAGATCCCATGAAGGAAGTTGCAGTTCAAGATTGGCAGATCCCAAATAATGCAATGGAGGTGAGAAGTTTTCTTGGATTAGCGGGCTATTATAGGAAGTTCATTATGGACTTCGCAAAGATATCATCCCCACTCACCAAACTAACAAAGAAGAATTTGACATTTTCATGAGATATATATTGTGACGATGCTTTCCAGCGATTGAAGAGGGCTTTGACAACAGCCCCATTATTTACCTTGCCTGACGGGATAAGGTGTACACAGTATACACTGATGCATCTGGTATAGGGCTTAGTGCGGTTCTGATGCAAGAAGGAAGGGTAGTATGTTATGGAGGTAGACAGCTAAGAGTTCATGAGAAGAACTACCCTACCCATGACTTAGAGTTAGCCGCCATAGTATTCACGCTCAAGACTTGGCGCCATTATCTACTTGGGGAGAAGTTCGAGTTGCACACTGATCATAAATCTCTCAAGTACTTATTCTCGCAGAAGGATCTTAATTTAAGGCAATGAAGAAGGATGAAGTTCCTAGCGTCCTTTGATTTTGAGATTGTGTATACCCCTGGCAAGGTTATCGTGGTGGCAGACGCATTGAGTAGGCAGAGTATGACTTTGAGTCCTCTATTTGTAGAGAGAAAAAACATAGAGTTCATATCGAATTTTGATTTTAGACCCTCCACCGAGTTTACACCTGGTTATTGGCATCACTAGAGGTGCGATCTACTCTTTTGGATCCGATAGGAACTTCACAGCGAGAGGATCCATAGATTTCAGACATCTTGGATAGGCTCAGTAGAGGGAGACTTCTAGTCACCTCAGTAGATACTCCACAGATGATAGAGGGTGGTTGCGACGAGATAGAAGGTTTTGTATCCCCTAAGTTGGGAGTTTGTTGAAGACAATCCTTGAGGATGCCCATCATTCTAAGATGACTATTCATCCAGGTGGTGATAAGATGTATAGAGATATGAAGATGGTTTCTTTTGGGCTGGGATAAAGAAAGATGTGGCAGAGTTTGTTTCTCGATGTTTGGTTTGCCAGCAAGTCAAAGCTGAGCAAAGGAAGCCCGGTGGTTTACTTCATCCTTTGGAGGTCCCATAGTGGAAGTGGCAGAGCGTCTTGATGAATTTCATTGATGGTTTGCCTAGATCGAGGAAAGGAAACACCAGTATTTATGTTATAGTGGACAGACTTACTAAGAGCGCTCATTTCATTCCTGTTAAGAGTAAGAGGACGACAACATGGTTGGCAGCAGTTTACGTTCATGAGATAGTCCATCTTCGTGGAGTACCTTCCAGTATCGTAAGTGATTATGACCCCATTTTCACCAGTGAATTTTGGAGGAGCTTGCCAGAAGCATTAGGTACACAGTTGTGTTTGAGCGCTGCTTATCACCCTTAGACCGACGGACAGACGGAAAGGGTGAATAGAGTTCTTGAGGATCTTTTAAGACTATATATCCTAGACTTCGGAGGGACTTAGGAAGAGCATCTTCCTTTAGTAGAGTTCGCCTACAACAACGGTTATCAAGCTAGTACTGTCATTGCACCCTTCGAAGCATTATATGGATGACCCTGTAGATCACCGACTTGTTAGTGGGAATCTACAAAAAGACTTCTACTTGGACCGGATATGGTTTGAGAAACTTCAGAAAAGATTAATCTTATTCACAGGTGCATGAAGACAGCTAAGGATGGGCAGAAATCCTACACAGATAAGAGAAGGACTGACATCCAGTTTGAGGTGGGAGACATGGTTTTCATCAAGGTATCACCTTTGAGGAATGTGGTTCATCTTGGATCTGTAGGGAAATTGGCACCAAGATTTGTAGGACAATTTCCCATAACAGAAAGGATTGGCCAAATGGCCTATACAGTAAAGCTACCAGAGAGACTGTCCGACATTCCTGATGTTTTCCACGTTTCTCATTTACGGAAGTGCTTGCATGATACCGTAGAAGTAGTTGAGCCGAGTATGCTTAAGGAAGTAGAGGTGGAATGGGAGGCGACAGTTAGACGAGTTCCTATCTGTATTCTTGGATCATAAGCTAAGTAGCCACGCAATACTGAATTCAAGTTGATGAAAGTACAGTGGGGAGATAACTAAGAGGATGCAACTTGGGAGACTGAAGACAAGATTTTCGCTTCGTACCCTTTTCTTTTCAAGGGTATGTTCTTAACTTCCTCTCCAAAGATTTTATTCATGCTTGTTTCTATCATTTAAAGTATGTCCTATCGATCGAATCTTCGACCTATAGGTAGGAATCCCATGGGTGAAAACATGTGTTTGAGACATGTTATGTTTGATGGATGCAAGTGGTTGCTAGTGGCTGCTCGTGGATGCATATACACACATTAGGCACTAGATCAGCTCAATCGCTTTCATAATGCATATGGATGCATATGCATTTTTTTAATGGATGAAAGGGGTGTATCATCATATGGATATTGCATTTGGATGAATGATTGCGCACACATATAGAAATTACATGTTACAATAGGATTATTTGCATACATGTTGGATTCATGGCACTAACATACATTGCATTAAAAAGATCGACTGAATCAGTAGACTGCCTTATCTTTCACATTAGTATAAGAACATATACACACACCTTTGCATATGTTCATATAAGCATTAGAATTTTTTTAAGGATAATGTATGCCTGTGATTAGTGGATGAGTGGATGGATGATGGATGTTAGGATATACATTCTTCTTAACTTGGAGATTTTGGGGACGAAATCCTTTAAGTAGGGGCAAATGTAACACCCCATAAATCTACAACACATTAAGATGATAAGTTAAGAATACTTAATTAAATATTGGGAATTAAGTAAAACAGACTATGTCATTGTGTTCATCTTGGAATTCTGCTTAAGATAGACACCAAGTTCGTAAACGGACATTGTATGAAGAAGATATTAAGGTTTGAAGTTTGTATACGCATAAGATATATATATACATAACCATGTCAAAACCGTTCAAAATAATTCGAAATCAGAAGAGGGAAGTCTAGGGAGATATCGGCCCATTTGGGGTCGACCCACCCTAGGGGTGTCGACCCATGGGTCGACACTATAACAGAGGTGTTGACACCCATGTCGACACCCCCCAGATCCGAGGCAGGTTCAGTTCTGCGTATGTGGACTTGTTTTCTGACTAGATTCATTGACCCTAGGCTATAAATAGGACCCTATATCCATTCTTTTACTCATATAATTCATTGGCGGCAACTAGGTGCTGCTCCAACATAGTTTGATCTAGCCTACTTCTTCTTCATCAAACAAGTTACACGTATTCAAGGATCTGTGATTCAACATTTTCAATCATTCTTCTGTTTCTTAGATCCAATCACAATGAGTTTATGTTATTTTTATATGTAAACACTTAAAAGTTGTCTTGACATGTCTATGAATCAGATCTAAGCCAGTGACTACTTGAATAACATCAGATCTACCATTATTTGTATATCTAATTCACTGTATATATCTCATTATGTTGTTTATGATATCCCTATTATGATAGTTTGCCTAATTATGTCACCATACGCCTATTACGTTAGATTGCCTAATCATGTCACTATGCCTATTCTGCTAGTATGATCAATTCCATCATCTTATGCCATTTTTATTTACTATGCATGTTCCTGTTCTCTTCTCTCCCTTCTTCCCCTTTTTGTTTTTATAGCTAGGCTACCTTCGACCCTAGTCCTATAGCTGAAATACGCGAACGCGTGAAATTGGGAACAATTGGGAATGATTAATTTGGGGCATAATTCTTATTGTAAAACATGATTGGGAATTTCACGCATAATTCGTACCTTGAGCCAAAACTTAGAATTTGGGGGCATAATCTAGATCTTGATCTAAATTTGGGGAATAACTTGTATTGTAGAACAGACATGGAATTAGGGCATAATGAACATGATAATTGGTTAATAATGAGAAAGCCTAGATTTATAGTAATTAGAAACTGTAACGGCACTTAGACACGAGGTTAGAGTACATTTGTGGTAGAAGCCTGCCCGGAACCGCCCGGCATATCCAGCATCCACAAGTGGTAAATCTAATGTAAGGGGTCTAAGTGCATAAACACGTAACGTGCTAAGACACGAGGTTAAGTCCGACTTGTGGAAGAAGTCGGCCTGGACCCGACCGACATATCCAGCATCCACAACAGGTAGGCATAATGTGGGAGGTCTACTGCATTATAGCCATAAATGAATAAATGGTAATGAACTTGTAATACTTAACCTGTTTGAATCCATAGGGATTATGTAACACCCCACTTCCATTAAGGTCACTCACAAAGGGAATGCCTTAACTTTAGTAGAACGTTATAAGTAAACAGAACAGAAATTTACAAGATAGATTTGTAAATTAGTACTTGAAAATTTTATAATTTTATTACAGCAGAAACAGAAATAAGTTTGGTTACATCACAATGCCAAAAGCCAAGTACACAAATATTAGTCTTATCCAATATCCTTCAGAACGTATAATTTTAGAGCCATAATCCCCAACAGAGAATGCCATAAATAGGTAGAATCAAATCCAAGCAATATTTCAATCACTTCAAGTAGATGGAACCTGAATCAAGCTCCTATATTTCCACCCTGAGAACCTGGGGGGCGGGGGGGACGGAAGAAAAGAGGTGAAACAAACTAGGTCAGACTTAAGTCTGGTGAGTCCAGTGACTTTCAGCATATAAACAGATAACAATATTATGACTTGTAAATAAAACTGGATGAGAGATAACCATAACAGGAGTAGCAGGTTAACAGAAGAGACAGAATGATATAGGCTAAACTAAGCTTCTTGTTTTCACTTCTCTACACTAATACTAGTATAACAGAATTAGGTGTTGTCCTAATGTCTAAATAGAAAACAGAACGATCTCTTCAGAAACCCGATGCTAGTAATGGGCCTTTACCACCCTAATAGAGACGGACGATACAGATACAAAATGCTAGTAATGGGCCTTTACCACCCGAACAGAGGTAGACGGTATAGAAACAGAGGCAGAAACAGAATCAGAAACAAAATATTCCCTACGGAAACAGAATATTAGAATTAGGCGTACACTAGTAATGGGCCTTTACCACCCCCAACAAACGGTACCACACAGAAACAGATAGGTGTTACCACCCCAACAGAAACAGATAGTACCCCAATAGAAACAGACAGAACTAAGTGTACCCTAAATTCTACCCCAAGCGATCGGCTCCCTAATACATAAATACCCTGTGCCGGCCCTACAGAAGGGTGTATCATTCCCTAAAGTGGCAACCTATAGACACAGACCTATTTACAGATGTCACGATGTCTTACATCATCAGAGCAGACCGGATCCATGCACGCACATGACCCGGTTGGAATGCACAATCAACAACCCTCGCCATTATCAGAGTGAACCTCTTACAATTAGTTCAGTAAGCGTGCCCGGACCCCTCTTAGTGTTGGGTCATAGTTTTGATACCAGAAAGGGTTACTGACTAATATGGGTCTCAAACAACAGATGACACAAGTAATTACCCCTCCCAACCTTGTATCCCCAGACTAACAGATTTTAGATTAACTAGCTTACAGATTTCAAATGTACAAAGTTCAGATTAACTAGTTCTCAGATCAGACATAAATATTAACAAGTTTTCAGACTAACGGATCAGATATACAGATTAACAGACTTACAGATTGTTTCACCTAACCTTGTATTGGGCCTACAGATTTACGAAACTAGTTTATTAGATTAATCAGTCCAGTTGTTTTAACCCTATCCACCCAATACGTTTTAGACATCACATTTATCTTGGATTCACATTAATTAAATATTAATGCACAGACCTCTCACATTAGGTCGGTAGCTTGTGGCCGCTGGATGAGCCGGGCGGTTCCGGGCAGACTTCTGCCACAAGCCAGACCTAACCTCGTGTCTAAGCATCTTTATGCCTATGACCTCTCACATTAGACTGACGGTTTGCAGTTGCTGGGTAAGCTGGTTGGGTCCGGGTAGGCTTCAACCGCAAACAGAGTCCAACCTCGTGTCTCAGCATTCTCATTTTAGCTAAAGTATTCATTCATAGATTATGCCAATATCAGACTAATTATGCCAATTCAACAAATTAACTTCTTTACAAGTTACAGCAGACTATCCAAAGTTCAATTAACATGTTTTGCTCAATTTTAGATCGAGCCTACAGATTTTCATATCCCAAATTACCATATTCAGTTTCAATAGATTCAGCAGATTACGCAATTTAACCGATTAAATCATCCCTTAAAATTCCATTGACATACCTTGCCTAATCACAAAATTAAGCCTAATTTTACATGCCTAATTTATGGTCATAATTCACAATATAACATAAGTCCCAAATTTTAATTAAACTTGCATCGTACGGAATATTCTCTAAAAACCCAAATCATGATGCACAATATGAATTAAGCCAAATTATAGCCGCTGATTACCACATATGCCAAATATCCAAAAGTCCGAATTAGGCGTATTCACATTTATAATTATCCCTATTATAATATAGGTTTTTCAGGCCTAAGTCACATATCCTTTCTCTTTCAAGTCATAGATCGTCATATAAAATACGCCCCAAACCTAGATCTTAAATTACAACATGTATTATGTCCTCAAAATCAGATCTTGAATTATAACATGCATTATGTCCCCAAATTACAAGTCATATGTTGTCATACAATAATTCTCCTTCTTACAAACCATAAACCATCATGTATACTATGCCTAGATCTAAATCTTAAATTACAACATATACCCTTTTCTTAAATCAGTCACAAATCAGTCATGTCCAATTATGCATCATTCATTATTTTCCCCAAATTTAGCGTTCGTGCGTCAATCTCTTATGAGATTTGGCTCAGGCTCGTGGTAGCCTAGCTATAGAACAGAAGGAAGAGATACCGAATAGTTACAATAATATTAATAAGATAGATCTACATAGAAAAATAGATCTGATAAACAAAAATAGATCTGCACAGAAAAACAGATCTGATAAACAAGAATATGCATAATCTCCAATTCTGATTTATAACCATGTCAAGATCAATATTAAATTTCATATATGAAAATAACTGTACTCACCTTGGTTGGATTCTAAAAGTAAAAGGGTTGTAGTTGTTCTCTTTTAATCCTACTCAGATTGGAAGAAGAAGGAGCACTTGTTCTAGCTTAGGTTTCAGCACAGTAGCGATGCCATTGATTTATTTTAATATGAATCAGGGCAGAGTATAGGCGTAATGAAATTGTGTGGAGAGAAAGTGAGGTTTGGGGGTGTTTAAATAGCTTAGGAGCAACGAATCTGATCAGAGCAGGCATCTAAATGCAGAAAAACGAATCTGTCCACGGATCTGGAAAAGGGGGGAGGTCGACCCCATGGTCGACCTATTCTACCCAGGTCGACCCTCTAGTCGACCAGGGTTCTGGGCGGGAAATTTCCCGCCCAACCCGGGTGTGTGATTTGAATTTTGAAACTTTAAATTTGAATTTGGGCTGGTTTTTATTTTAAATTCCTGAAACTTATAATTGCCATAACTTCTTCATACGAAGTCCGATTTACGCAAACTCGGACTCTATCTCAAGCAGGATTCCAAGATGAACGCAATGGCGTAACCCGTTTTCCTTAATTCTTCTTTTAAAAATTAAGTATACTTTGTTTTGTTACTTTGTGTTCACAGAAAAAAATTCGGGGTGTTACATTCTCCCCTCCTTAAAGGATTTCGTCTCTGAAATCTTCAAGTTAAGAAGAATGTGTCCTATCATCCAATCACCCAGCTACTCAACCATCATCCAAAAGCATCCATTGTCCTTATAAAATTTCTAATTTTGTATGAACATATGCGAAACTGTGTGTATATGTCTCTTATCTAATGCAAAGATCAGGCGGTCTACTGATTCAATTGACCTCTTTAATGCGAATTATGTTAGTGCCATGAGTCCAATTGTGTATGCAAGAAATCCTATTTAATACACATCATTTCTATATGAGTGCATTATCATTCATCCAAATGCAACTTCCATGTGATAAGTCACTCATTTTGCATTCACAAAAATTTGAAAAATGCGCACACATCCATATGCAGTATGAGAGTGCTTTTGAGCTGATCTAGTGCCTAGTGTGTGTATATGCATCCACTAGCAACCACTTGCATCCACTTGCAACCATCAAACATAACATGTCTCAGACACATGTTTACACCCATTAGTTTCTACCTAAAGGTGGAAGACTCGATCGATAGGATACAGCCGAGTGATAGAAGCAAGTACAATTAATACAAAGTTCTGTTCCAATTAGACATCGGTTAAGAGAATAAATCCCTAAGTATCAACCCCGAAGATCGAAATCAACATCAGATTGACACTCAAAGAATTACTCCCATTATACAATGTCAAAACTGGAAATCTACTTCACGCTTCGAGTAAAAACCCCTAACCTTATCAGAAATATTCAAATACTTACAGACTATTGGTACATATCAGATTATCAAATGATTCTTAGGAAACTAAGCATGATAAAACCCCATCGTATCCCACAAAAACCAAAATGTATGCGTCATAGTCAACTTAACGCCCAACACAGATACCCTCAAACCCCAACCTATTATAAACAGATGAGTCGTAACCCTTATGGGGTTTGAGACTATAGAAAGATCAGAAACAAGACTAGTATTAAAGTGAAGAGACTCAATTACAGAATTAAAATGCTAGAATGATCAGATAAGGAAATTAATCTTTCTACGGAAAAATTTCCTATCCCTATCCTATCCACCAATCACGTGAGCATTCACCTGCCCTCCAGAAGTAGTTTATGTCCTCTGCCCTTGCCCTCGCCTCTTTGGACAATCCTAATAAGATGTTCTGTCTCTCCGTAATGATAACAACTAGTCTTCTTCTTCTTTAAGTAGTCTGGTATTTCATAAGTGTGGCACTTCCTTTTCTCTTGTCCCTCCTGTTATCCTTACCGCCTTTCTTTGGATCTACTTTCTTATCGTGTGTCCTATCCATGTCTCTCCTGCACATTCTCCATTCGTAACCTTCCACCAAAATGAAGCTTCACCCTTCATTAACCAAGCAGCTAGTTGAACCTTCCTCCCATTGTCTACCTCAAAGGTACCAACAAGTCCTCCACTTCCTTCTAGCTTTGACAAACGTCTCAGTCCCATGAAGCGGTTTTCCTCCCATCGTACGGAAGTTCTTACATATCTTAGAAAAAACGTCTATACACGGAGGAAGAGATTCAAAAATGAAAGAGGAAGAGATCCAAACGGAGAATCGGAAGGAAGATATATGGCTTTTTGGGATTATATTTTTCAAAATAAACTTTCCTTTTGAAAATACATCCTTTTAAAACCTTTTTGAAATTAGTTTTCAAAAAAACTTTTATCAAATCTAGTAACCTTCAGCTCTGATACCAAGTGTAACACCGCACTTCCATTAAGGTCACTCACAAATGATTGCCTTAACTTCGGTGGAACGTTATAAGTAAACAGAACAGAAATTTACAAGACAGATATGTAAAGTAGTAATTGAAAATTTTATAATTTTATTACAGCAGAAACAGAATTAAGTTTGGTTACATCACAATGCCAAAACCCATGTACACAAATATCAGTCTTATACAAAATCCTTCAGAACGTATAATTTTAAAGCCATAATCCCCAATAGTGAATGCCATAAATAGGTAGAATCAAAGCCAAGTAATATTTCAAGCGCTTCTAGCACTTCAAGCAGATGGAACCTGAATAAAGCTCCTACGTTTCCACCCTGAGAACCTGGGGGGAACGGAAGAAAAGAGGCGAAACAAACTAGGTCAGACATAAGTATGGTGAGTCCAGTGACTTTCAGCATATAAACAGATAACAGTATCATGATATGTAAATAAAACTGGATGAGATATAACCATAACAGGAGTAGCAGGCTAACAGAAGAGACAGAATGATATAGGCTAAACTAGGTTTCTTACTTGGTTTGCACTTCTCTGCACTAATACTAGTATAACAGAATTGGGTGGTATCCCAATTGTCTAAACAGAAAACAGAACGATCTCTTCCGAAACATGATGCTAGTAATGGGCCTTTACCACCCTAACAGAGACGGACGATACAGAAACAGAATGCTAGTAATGGGCCTTTACCACCCGAACAGAGACAGATGGTATAGAAACAGAGGCAGAAACAAAATATTCCCTACGGAAATAGAATATTAGAATTAGGCGTAAACTAGTAATGGGCCTTTACCACCCCAACAGACGGTTCCACACAGAAACAGACAGGTGTTACCACCCCAACAGAAACAGATGGTACCCCAATAGAAACAGACAGAACTAAGTGTACCCTAAGATCTATCCCAAGCGATCGGCTCCCTAATACATAAATACCCTGTGCCGGCCCCACAGACGGGCGTATCGTTCCCTAAAGTGGCAACCTATAGACACAGACCTATATACAGATGTCACGGTTTCTTACATCCTCAGAGCAGACCGGATCCATGCACGCACATGACCCGGTTGGAATGCGCCATCAACACCCCTCGCCATTATCAGAGTGAACCTCTTACAATTAGTTCAGTATACGTGCCCGGACCCCTTTTAGTGTTGGGTCATAGTTTTGATACCAGAAAGCGTTACTGGCTAATATGGGTCCCAAACAATAGATGACACAAGTAATTACCCCTCTTAACCTTGTGTCCCCAGACTAACAGATTTTAGATTAACTTGCTTACTGATTTCAAATGTACAAAGTTCAGATTAACTAGTTCTCGCATCAGACATAAAGGTTAACAAGTTTTCAGACTAACGGATCAGATATATAGATTAACAGACTTACAGATTGTTTCACCTAACCTTGTATTGGGCCTACAGATTTACGAAATAGTTTTATTAGATTCATCAGTCCAGTTGTTTTAACCCTATCCACCCAACACGGTTTAAGCATCACATTTATCTTGGATTTGCATTAATTAAATATTAATGCACAGACCTCTCATGTTAGGTCGGTAGCTTGTGGCCGTTGGATGTGTCGGGCGGTTCCGGGCAGACTTCTGCCACAAGCCAGACCTAACCTCGTGTCTAAGCATCTTTTTGCCTACGACCTCTCACATTAGACTGACGGTTTGCGGTTGCTGGTTAAGCCGGTTGGGTCCGGGCAGGCTTCTACCGCAAACAGAGTCTAACCTCATGTCTCAGCATTCTCATTTTAGCTAAAGTATTCATTACACAGATTATGCCAATTTCAGACTAATTATGCCAATTCAACAAATTAACTTCTTTACAAGTTACAGCAGATTATCCAAAGTTCTATTAACATGTTTTGCTCAATTTTAGATCGAGCCTACAGATTTTCATACCCCAAATTACCATATTCAATTTCAACAGACTCAACATATTAGGCAATTTAACCTATTAAATCATCCCTTAAAATTCCATTGACATACCTCGCCTAATCATAAAATTATGCCTAATTTTACATGCTAATTTATGGTCATAATTCACGATATAACATACGTCCCAAATTTTAGTTAAATATGCATCGTACAGAATATTCTCTAAAAACCCCAAATCATGATGCATAATATAAATTATGCCAAATTATAGCCGTTGATTACCGCGTATGTCAAATATTCAAAAGTCCGAATTAGGCGTATTCACATTTATAATTATCCCTATTATAATATAGGTTTTTCAGGCCTAAGTCACATATCCTTTTTCTTCCAAGTCATAGATCGTCATATAAAATACGCCCCAAACCTAGATCTTAAATTACAACATGTATTATGTCCTCAAAATCAGATCTTGAATTATAACATGCATTATGTCCCCAAATTACAAGTCATATGTTGTCATACAATAATTCTCCTTCTTCCAAATCATAAACCGTCATATATAGTTTGCTTAGATCTAAATCTTAAATTACAACATATACCGTTTTCTTAAGTCATTCACAAATCAGTCATGTCCAATTATGCATCATTCATTATTTTCCCCAAATTTAGCGTTCGTGCGTCAATCTCTTATGAGATTTGGCTCAGGCTCATGGTAGCCTGGCTATAGAACAGAAGGAAGGAAGAGATACAGAATAGTTATAATAATATTAATAAGATAGATCCACACAGAAAAACAGATCTGATAAACAAAAATAGATATACACAGAAAAACAGATCTGATAAACAAGAATATGCATAATCTCCAATTCATATTTATAACCATGTCAAGATCAATATTAAATTTCATATCTGAAAATAACTGTACACACCTTGGTTGGATTCTAAAAGAAAAAGGGTTGTAGTTGTTCTCTTTTAATCCTATTCATATTGGAAGAAGAAGGAGCACTTGTTCTAGCTTAGGTTTCAGCAGAGTAGCAATGCCATTGATTTATTTTAATATGAATCAGGGCAGAGTATAGGCATAATGAAATTGTGTGGAGAGAAAGGTTTGGGGGTGTTTAAATAGCTTAGGAGCAATGAATCCGGTCAGAACGGGCGTCTAAATGCAGAAAAACGAATCTGTCCACGGATCTGGAAAAGGAGGAGAGGTTGACCCCCAGGTCGACCCAATGGTCGTCCTGTTCTACCCAGGTCGACCCCCTAGTTGACCTGGGTCCTGGGCGGGAAATTTCCCGCCTAGCCCGGGTGTGTGATTTGAATTTTGAAACTTTAAATTTGAATTCGGGCTGGTTTTTATTTTAAATTCCTGAAACTTCTAAGTGTCATAACTTCTTCATACGAAGTCCGATTTACGCAAACTCGGACTCTATCTCAAGAAGAATTACGAGATGAACGCAATGGCGTAACCCGTTGTCCTTAATTCTTCTTTTAAAAATTAAGTATACTTTGTTTTGTTACTTTATGTTCACAGAAAAAAATTCGGGGTGTTACAGATTACATGAACATGTTAACTTGAGTAGGGGTTAAGTAAACTTGCTTGAATAAGTGGGAAGGTTAAGTAAATCTTGGGGAGGTACGTAATATTTATATATATAGGCCCACAAACTTAACCTGTGGGGTTATGCAATCTTGTTACACTGGTAGGCATAACCTGTTGAAATCCTAGTAGTAGGGATGCAAGCCTTAGGGGAAGCTTGTATCATCTGGTGTGTGGGATATGTTTCAGTCAGTAACCCATATAGGTATCAGACAAATATTCCGAACTAGGTCGGAGTCGGGGAATGCTTACTGAGCTGATTATAAGAGGTCACTTGGGGAAAGGTGTCTGACATCACGTTCCATCGGGCTCATATGCGTGCGCGCGTCCGCCTACTCGGGAATATAAGATGCTTTGACATCGGTAGATATGGTTGTGTACATCCAGGAAATGAAGGGTTGCCACTTTAGGAAGTGATACATCCTACTGTGGGGCCAGCATAGAGTATCTATGGAGTTAGGGAGTAGATCGATTAGGGTAGTAATTAGGGTACATCTAGTCTCGCTTGGTTAGGAGCCTGTTATTATCCTTACGAGTAACACCGCTAAGTTCAGTTGGGCTGCCTGTTATTGTATGGGGGTAAAACCTCTCACTATAAGTACGCCTAAGTCTATCATCTTGTACTTTTTAGGGATCATCTTGTTCATATGATACTAGTATTGGTGCAGAGAAAAGTATTAGAGAAGCGCAATGCCTGTTCTGTTCACTTTATCCTGTTTACCTTGTCATACCTACCTTATGTGTTGTTATCTCTCTCCAACTTATATGCACATCATGATGATTTTATTTATTTATATGCTAAAAGTAACTGGACATGCCAGACTTTATGTCTGACCCATTTTGTTTCCTCTTCTTTTCTTTCCTTTCCCCCAGATTCTCAAGGTAGGAATACTCAAGCTTGATCAGGATTCTTCTTTCATTCTTCTTGGAGCTGTTAGATGTACTTCTTGATTTCATATCTTCTCTACTATGACTGTATTTTGAGGATTATGCTTCTTTATTTATTGTACTTTGATGAGTTTAGTACAAGACAGAAGTTTTAAGTTGATTTACTGGGTTTTATGAATTTCTGACTCATGGTGTAACCATGTTTTGGGACCACGACGTTTTCTACTTAATAAATTTTTAAATTCCGCTGTTATTTTATATCTATGTTGTAATATTTCTATTTCTGTTTACCTATAACGCTTCATGAAACTTATTGAATTCTCTGTAACACCCCGTAATTTTAAAACATGGATTAAGAGATAATTAAAGAATACTTAATTTTTATAAGAAGAATTAAGGGAAATGGGCTGCGCCGTTTCGTTCTTCTCGGAATTTTTATAAGAAGTTATGAAGCTTAGAAGATTTCAGTTTAAAGCAGAATTTATTTAAATAATAATTAAATAACAAAAAACTGCTCAAAAATCAAAATTTAGGCAAAGCGGGCTGAGCGGGAAACATCCCGCGCATGGGTGTCGACCCCCCCAGGGGGTGTTGATATAGGTGTCGAACCCCCCATGTTGTGTCGACAGGGGTATCGACCACATCGGCCCAGATCTGGCCTGACTTGTTTTGTGGTGGATGTGATGACGTGTTTTTCAGGTCTGGATAGTTCAGATGGATCCTATTCTAATCTAAGGGTCCTAATTCACCTAGGGCATCTATAAAATACCCCTAAACCTAACCCTAATCTCATTGTTTTCATCCATGGCGCCTCCATGCTGCTCTAATCTAAATCAAATCTAGCCTCTCTTCTCCACCAAAGCAAATCAGAATAGGAGTATTCAAACTAGAAGATCAGATCTACAAACAATCAAAGTATTCAAGATCAGATTTACTACAACAACTCTTCTAGGAATCCTATCGCGGTGAGTCTGTGTTACTTTCACATATAATTAAATTAAAAAGTAATTGTGATAGGATTGTAAATTGGATCTAATGTATATTCCTGTGACTAAAATGAATCTTATCAAGCTTGTAAATCATTATCTTTCAGATTCATACCTATAAATTTGTCATATGCCTTTCTGATCCATTTTATCGTTATATGCCTGTTTATATTTCATATGCATGTTCTTATGTTTATGCCAGTGTTGATGTTTTGATTCTCTTCCCTTCTTCTTTTCCTTTTCTTTATAAGATTAGGCTAACTTCGAGCCTAACATATTGCGTTGAGATTTACGTATGAATAACGTTGGAACGATTGGGAAAAAGTTTGGGAAATATGCAATGAAATGAAATTTGGCATAAATTGTTGATGAATATGGAAAATTGGTTTGGGCATAATTGAGTACGACATGTATACATGAGATATGGCATAAATTATTAATAACTATGAAGATGGGTTTGGGCGTAATTTGGCACATGAGAGTATAAACATAATTTAGATTGGAAATTATGGGTAATTTGGGACTTAAATCAAGAAGGTGATAATGAACGCCTAAGACACGAGGTTAGATTCAGATTGCGGTATAAGCCTGCCCGGAACCGCCCGGCATATCCAATAACTGCAATTTGGTAATCTAATGTGAGAGGGCAAAGGCAGAAATTAGATGCGTAATAAAGCAAAGACACGAGGTTAGATTCGGATTGCGGTATAAGCCTGCCCTGAACCGCCTGGTAAATCCAGCAACCTTAAAACGGTAATCTAATGTGGGAGGTATTGCAAGATTACGATTATAATGAATTAATGAACACTTAACCAAGATAAGACATGTGATTAGACATGGGGATAGTAAAGGGTTAAGTGGGTAACATGGGTAGCATGCGAAACATAATAAAAGCACTCAACTAAGATGAGACATGTGATTAGACAAGGGGATAAAGAGGGGTTAAGTGGGAATTCCTAGTGGGGACCAAGCTTAGGAGGGAAGCTTGTGTCAAGTGGGTGGACCCTTTTCAACTAGTAACCCATTTTAGTATCAATATGAGCTCAAACTAGGTCGAGGACAGGGACACGCTTACTGGGGTTGATTGTAAGAGGTCAATAAAGAGTTAGCGGTGATAGTGCAAGTCCAACGGAGTCATGTGCGTGCGTGGGTCTAGGCTGGTAGGTAAGACACTGTTGCATCGTGTAGGTATAAGCTGTGCATTTCAGTAGTATCGGGGTTGCCACCTTAGGGAGTGATACACCCTATTGTGGGACCAGCACAGGTATCTACGAGGTTAGGAAGTCGATCGAATAGGGAGGGTAGTGGGTACAACTAGTGGTGGTAGGAGCAAGTGGGCACCTACGAGAGTAGCTAGGAGTACACGAAACTACCATTATTATGATTAGTAGAGAGGGATCATCTTTTAGTATGTAAGTAGTATGTGGTACGGTGCAGAGCATATCTTATAGTGGTTAGGAGCACATCCAATGTTCTATCTTACTTACCTTGTTTACCTTGTCATATCTTCTTATGTTGCAGTCATCTCTTATATCCAGTTTATGTTCTTATCCTGTTACTTTACTGATTATATTGTTAAAGTCACTAGACTCGCCAGACTTATGTCTGACCCCTTTTTGTTTCGCCTCTTTTCTTTCTCCCCCCTCCCTCAGGTCCTCAGGGTGGGACTAGTGAAGCTTGACTTGGATTCCTTTCTTCTTGAGGTGCTTGGAAGTGTTGAAAGTAATGCTCAGCTTTATCTCTTTTCCATTATGGCTATTTGTAGTGGGATTATGATCTTACTTTTATGTACTATGAACATAATTTTGTACAAGATGGATATTTGTGTACTTGACTTTAGCATATGGTTTTGATGTTGTAACCAGACATGTTTTGCTTTTCCGCTGCAATGAATAAATTTTGAATTTTCTTAAGTACCATTTTATATATCTTTCTTATGATATTTTGTTCTACACTCTTATAATACTCCATGAAAATTACTGCATTCCCTTAGTGAGTGACATTAATGGACGTGGGGTGTTACACATGGTATCAGAGCTGAAGGTTACCAGAACAGATAAAAGATTTTGAAAACCGTTTTCAAAAGCATTTTTAGAAAGATGTATTTTCAAAAACATGTTTCAGAGAGGGTATTTTCAAGAGAAAAGTTTATTATGAAAAACATAATCCCCAAAAATCCATATATCTATCTTTCGATTCTCTGTTTTGAATCTCTTCCTTTTTCCTTTCAACATGTCTGGGGAACCCGTTATACCAGAGGGCGTACAGATACCAGACTGGTTTAGAAGGTATTAGGAGTCTAGGGCTACAGCCGCAGGCCCAACATACGTTCCTTCTCCCCCAGCTACAGCCGCTCCTCCTCCTTGTGTAAACGCTTTTTCTAAGATATGCAAGGACTTTTGTGCGACGGGCGGAAAACCGTTTTATGTAACTGAGACGTTTGTTGAGGCTCGGAATTGGCTCAAGGAAGTGGAGGATTTGTTTGGTATCTTTGAGATAGAAGATGGAAGGAAGGTTCAGCTAGCTGCTTGGTTGATGAAGGATGAAGCTTCCTTTTGGTGGGAAGTAACTAATGGAGGACGCCCAGTGGAGACGTGGGTGGATTTTAGACGAAGGTTCGAGTTGAAATTTCTTTCACAAGAAGAGGAGAATTTATACATGGAGAGTTTCTTGGCTTTGAAACAAGGGAGTTTGTCTGTGAAGGAGTACGTTAACAAGTTTAACCAGTTAGCAAGATTTGGTATGGAATTAGTTAATACACTGCACAAGAAGGCCTTCAGATTTGCTAAGGGTTTGTACGAACCTTTACACGAGTTAGCTATGTCCCACATTCCTATGGGGGCTACTTTAGAGAATCTTGTTGATATGGCGTTGATACATGAAGAGGAGAAATGTGCTAATGTAGATAAGGCACAAGATAAGAAAGGGGATCCAAAGAAGGCACAACAACAACAAAAGAAGGGCGGCAAGGATAACAAGGGTTCAGATAAAAGGAAGTGTCACAATTGTGGAACACCTAGCCATTTGAAGAAGACCGTAGGAAGAAGAAGACGGGTTGCTTCCAATGTGGTGAGGCAGGACATATGATTAAAGACTGCCCAAGGAGTACAATCCTTGAAGAAGCACATCGTTCTAAAATGACTATACATCCTGGTAGTGACAAGATGTATAGGGACATGAAGCGAGTTTTCTTTTTTGTCGGAATGAAGAAGGATGTGACTGAGTTCATTTCTAAATGCTTAGTGTGCCAGCAAGTCAAGGCTGAGCAAAAGAAGCCTGGTGGTTTGCTTCACCCTTTAGAGGTTCCATAGTGAATATGGGAAAGTGTTTCCATGGATTTCGTCGATTGGTTGCCGAGGTCAAGGAAGGGTAATATGGAGATTTGGGTAGTAGTAGATAGACTTACCAAGAGCGTCCATTTCATTCCCGTTAAGAGTAAAAGAACATCGACATGGTTAGCATATGTTTATCTCCGAGAGATAGTTCATCTACACGACATACCTTCTAGTATCGTAAGCGATCGAGATCCCATTTTCACTAGTGAGTTTTGGAGGAGCTTACAAGAGGCGGTAGGAACACAATTATGTTTGAGCACCGCTTATCACCTTCAGACGGACGACCAAACAGAAAGAGTGAATCAGATTCTAGAAGATCTTTTGAGATTATGCATCTTGGACTTTGGAGGGACATAGGAGGAACACCTTCCATTAGTAGAGTCCGCCTACAACAACAGCTATCAGACTAGTATTGGCATGGCACCTTTTGAAGCTCTATATGGACGACCTTGCCGATCACCGACTTGTTGGTGGGAGTCTACGGATAAGATTTTGCTTGGACCCGAAATGGTTAGGGAAATTTCAGAGAAGATAGGCTTGATTCTAAGATGCGTGAAGACAACACAAGACCGGCAAAAGTCATACGCTGATAAGAGACGAACCGATCTTAAGTTCGATGTTGGAGACATGGTTTTTATTAAAGTATCACCATTGAGGAATGTAGTTCGTTTTGCATCTGGAGACATGGTTTTTATTAAAGTAGAGCCGAGCATGCTTAGAGAAGCGGAAGTAGAGCGAGATGCCATGGTTAGTCGAGTTCCTACATGCATCCTTGGATCGGAGGTCAAGAAATTACGCAACCGAAGGTCAAGTTGGTTAAAGTCAAATGGGGAGATGATCAAGGAGACGCGACTTGGGAGACTGAAGACAAGATACGCACGTCATACCCTTTCCTTTTTGAGGGTATGTTCTCAACTTCTCCTTTTTCTACCGCTTTGTTTATACTTTTTCTATCGTTTAGTGTATCCTCTCGATTATACCTTTAACCTTTAGGTAGAAGATTCTATGGTTGTAAACATGTGTTTGAGACATATTATGTTTGGTGGATGCAAGTGGATGTAAGTGTTTGCTAGTGGTTGCTCGTGGACACATTTACACACACATTAGGCATAAATCGGCTCAATCACTTTCATATTACATATGAATGAGTGTGCATATTTGAGGTAATGGATGTATATTGAATGTGTTATCATATGGATGTTGCATTTGAATGAATGGTCGTGCACTCATATAGAAATGATATGTATCATTAGAATTATTTTGCATACATAATGGACGCATGGCACTATCATGTTTTGCATTAAGGAGGCCAACTGAATTAGTAGACTGTCTGATCTTTGCATTAGATAAGGGACATATACACACACTTTTTCATATGTTCATATAACATTAGAAATTTTTTAAGGACAATGGATGCTTGTGGATGATGGATGAGTAAATGGATGATGGATGGTAGGATACATTCTTCTTAACTTGAAGATTTCAGGGACGAAATCCTTTAAGGAGGGGAGAATGTAACACCCCGTAATTTTAAAACATGACATAAGAGATAATTAATAAATACTTAATTTATATAAGAAGAACTACAGGAAACGGGCTACGCCATTTCGTTTTTCTCGGAATTCTGCTTGGAATAAAGTCCGAGTTTGCGTAAATCGGATATCGTACGAAGAAGCTATGAAGCTTAGAAGATTTCAGTTTAAAGCAGAATTTCTTTAAAAAATAATTAAATAACAAAAAACTATTCAAAAATCAAAATTTAGACAAAGCCGGCTGAGCGGGAAATTTCCCACTTGTGGGTGTTGACCCCCCCCCCCTCCCCAGGGGGTGTCGACATGGGTTTCGACCCCCCTATGGGGTGTCGACCCCATCGGCCCAGATCCGGTCTGACGTGTTTTGTGGTGGGTGTGATGACGTGTTTTTCCGGTCTGGATGGTTCAGATGGATCCTAATATAATCTAAGGGTCCTAATTCACCTAGAGCATCTATAAAATACCCCTAAACCTAACCCTAATCTCATTGTTTTCATCCATGGCGCCTCCATGCTGCTCTAATCTAAATCAAATCAAGCCTCTCTTCTCCACCAAAGCAAATCAGAATAAGAGTATTCAAATTAGAAGATCAGATCTACAAACAATCAAAGTATTCAAGATTAGATTTAGTACAACAACACCTAATTCTCTTCTAAGAATCCTATCGTGGTGAGCCCGTGTTACTTTCACATATAATTAAATTAAAAAGTAATTGTGATAGGATCGTAAATTGGATCAAATGTATATGCCTATGGCTGAAATGAATCTTATCAAGCATGTAAACCATTATCTTTCAGATTCATACCTATAAATTTGTCATATGCCTTTCTGATCCATTTTATCGTTATATGCCTATTTATATTTCATATGCATGTTCTTATGTTTATTCCAGTTTTGATGTTTTGATTCTCTTCCCTTCTTCTTTTCCTTTTCTTTATAAGATTAGGCTAACTTCGAGCCTAACATATTACGTTGAGATTTACGTACAAATAACATTGGAACGATTGGGAAAAAGTTTGGGAAATATGAAATGAAATGAAACTTGGCATAAATTGTTGATGAATATGGAAATTTTGTTTGGGCATAATTGAGTATGACTTGTATACATGAGATTTGGCATAAATTGTTAATAACTATAAAGATGGGTTTAGGCATAATTTGGTACATGAGAGTATAAACATAATTTAGATTGGAGATTATGGGTAAATTGGTACTTGAATTAAGAAGGTGATAATGAACGCCTAAGACACGAAGTTAGATTCATATTGCAGTATAAGCCTGCCCGGAACCGCCCGGCATATCCAGCAACCGCAATTTGGTAATCTAATGTGCGAGGTCAAAGGCAGAAATTAGATGCGTAATAATGCAAAGACACGAGGTTAGATTTGGATTATGGTATAAGCCTGCCCGGAACCGCCCGACAAATCCAGCAAACGTAAAATGGTAATATAATGTGGGAGGTCTTGCAAGATTACGGTTATAATGAATTAATGAACACTTAACCAAGATAAGACATGTGATTAGACATGGGGATAGTAAAGGGTTAATTGGGTAACATGGGTAGCATGTGAAACATAATAAAAGCACTTAACCAATATGAGACATGTGATTAGACATGGGGATAAAGAGGGGTTAAGTGGGAATTCCTAGTGGGGACCAAGCTTAGGAGGGAAGCTTGTGTCTAGTGGGTGGACCCTTTTCAACCACTAACCCATTTTCGTATCTATATGAGCTCGAACTAGGTCGAGGACAGGGACATGCTTATTGGGGTTGATTGTAAGAGGTTAATAAAGAGTTAGCAATGGCAGTGCAAGTCCAACGGAGTCATGTGCGTGTGTGGGTCCGGGTTGGTAGGCAAGACATTATTGCATCATGTAGGTATAAGCTGTGCATTTCAGTAGTATCGGGGTTGCCACCTTAGGGTGTGATACACCCTATTGTGGGACCAACACATGTATCTACGAGGTTAGGGAGCCGATCGAATGGGGAGGGTAGTGGGTACAACTAGTGGTGGTAGGAGCAAGTGGGCACCTACAAGAGTAGCTAGGAGTACACGAAGCTACCATTATTATGATTAGTAGAGAGCGGTCATCTTTTAGTATGTAACTAGTATGTGTACGGTGCAGAGCATATCTTATAGTGGTTAGGAGCGCATCCGATGTTCTATCTTACTTGCCTTGTTTACCTTGTCATATCTGCTTATGTTGCAGCCATCTCTTATATCCAGTTTATGTTCTTATCCTGTTACTTTACTGATTATGTTGTGAAAGTCACTAGACTCGCTAGACTTATGTCTGACCCCCTTTTGTTTTGCCTCTTTTCTTTCTTCCCCTCCCCACCCCCCAGGTCCTCAGGGCGGGATTTGTGAAGCTTGACTTGGATTCCTTTCTTCTTGAGGTGCTTGGAAGTGTTGAAAGTAATGCTCATCTTTATCTCTTTTCCATTATGGCTATTTGGAGTGGGATTATGGTTTTACTTTTATGTACTATGATAATAATTTTGTACAAGATGGATATTTGTGTACTTGGCATTAGTATATGGTTCTGATGTTGTAACCAGACATGTTTTGCTTTTCCGCTGCAATGAATAAATTTTGAATTTTCTTAAGTACCATTTTATATATCTATCTTGTGATATTTTGTTCTATACTCTTGTAATACTCCATGAAAGTTAATGCATTCCCTTAGTGAGTGACACTAATGGACGTGATGTGTTACATTCTCTTAAAGAGTGACACTAACGGATGTAGGGTGTTACATCGACAATGTTGAGTTCCATTGCAAAGCATTTGCGTTGAGTTTTATAGGTATGACCTTATCTTTGGTATGGATTGGTTGTCGTTTTATGGGGCCGTCCAAGATTGTGAAAAGAGACTCGTTCATCTTAGGAGTCGAGGAGGACGCAGCCTAAATATTCCTTGTAATGTTAGAAATAAGGACAAAGCCTTATCATATTCCTTCTCTCCTAGTTCTAAAGGACCATCTTCAGTCCCTATAGTCTGTGAGTTTTTGGATGTCTTCGAGGAAGTCACGGGACCTTCACCCCATAGAGAAATCTCCTTTTATATTGACTAAGAGATGGACGTTAGACTTGTAGCACCGCCCTTGAGGCATATGGCGTCCAAAGAAAGAAGGGAGTTAAATATACAGATTTTAGAGTTGTTTCAAAAAGGTTTTATTCATCAAAGTACCTCAGAATAAGGTGCACCTGTTGTATTTGCCACCAAAGTAGACGGATCTTTGAGACTTTGTATGGACTATAGGGAACTAAATAAATTAACCAAGAAGAACAGGTACCCTTTACCAAGAATCGATGATCTTTCTAACCACTTGGGAGAAGCCCGAGTATTTTCCCAACTAGACCTTTCTACTGGATTTCACTAGTTAAGAACTGTGGAGGACAGCAAGACAAAATAGTGTTTAGGACACCAGACGGGTTGCTCCAGTGGGAAGTTATGCCCTTCGGACTAAAGCATGCACCCTCTTTCTTTGTTGACGTCATGAATAGAGCGTTTAGGGGCATTCTAAATAAAACCGTGGTAGTCTTCATAGATGATATCCTTATATTTTCCAAAGATCATGAAGAGCATGAAAAACACTTGAGACAAGTGTTAGGGATATTAAGAAAGAACTAGCTAAAAGAAAAATTCTCGAAGTGCCATTTCTGGAGGGAAGAAGTAAGATTTTTAGGGCATATTGTTTCAAGCGAAGGCTTGGCCGTAGACCCCGCAAGGTCAAGGCAATCAAGGAATGGAGAACATCCCGAAATGCTACAAAGGTAAGAAGTTTCCTTGGATTGGCCGGATATTATAGGAAACTCATTAAAGATTTTGCAAAGATTGCTATTCCATTGATGCAATTGACAAAGAAGAATTTGGTGTTCACATGGAATAATAAAAGTGATACAGCCTTTAAGAAATTAAAGGAAGCATTAACTAGTGCACCAGTCCTAATTATACCCGACGGTTCAAAGTTTTTCACTGTTTACATTGATGCATATGGGAACGGTTTAGGAGCATTCCTTATGCAAGAAGGGAGAGTAGTTGCCTATGCTAGTAGACAACTCAGGATCCAAAGAAAAGATATCCAGTGCATGACCTTGAGTTAGCCGCGGTAGTGTTCGCCCTTAAGATGTGGAGGCATTATCTCTTAGGGGAGAAGTTTGAATTGTTTACCAACCATAAATCCCTTAAATATTTATTTTCTCAACGTGACTTAAACTTATGACAACAAAGATGGATGGAATATATTGCCTCATTTGACTTTATGATTCAGTATGCCCTAGGCAAGGGGAACGTTGTGGCAGATGCTTTAAGTAGGAAACATGCGACATTTAATGCGATGATAAAATGGAAACAATTAGAGTTCCTCGCTAATTTTAATTTACAACCCTCACCAACCACTTCTAATGGTTTTCTTGGGGCTATGGTAATTAGAAATACTCTCGGAGAAAGAATCCAAAGTGCATATGACCTTAATGAAGAGTTAAGAGGCATAAAGGAGAAAGTGGTAAATAGAGAGACCTTTCCTTATTCGGTTTGGTATTCGATTAGCAATGATGGGAGTTTAGTTTGGGACGGCCGACTTTACATCCCTAAGGATGAAGGATTGAGAAAAGAAATTCTAGAGGAGTGCCAAAGGTCAAAATTGACCATACACCCCAGTGGAGATAAGATGTTCAAGGATACGAAGAGAATCTATATTGGGAAGGAATGAAGAGAGACATAGCCGAGTTCGTGGCCAAATGCTTAACATGCCAAAAAGTAAAGGCGGAGCAAGGGAAACCCAGAGACCGTTGTTACCTTTAGAGATCCCCACGTGGAAGTGGGAGCATATTTCCATGGACTTTATAGATGGACTTCCTAGAATACAAAAGGTTAATGAAGCCGTTTGGGTTGTGGTAGACCATTTAACCAAAACGCCCATTTCATACCAATCAAGAAGACATGGACTGCAGCCTCGTTGTCCCAATTATATATCAAATAGACAGTCAGGCTCCATGGTATTCCATCAAGTATCGTGATTGATAGAGATCCCTTATTCAAAAGCGAATTTTGGAGAAGCCAATAAGCGGGTTTGAGGATGACCCTTAACTTAAGCACAGCTTATCATCCGCAAGCCGATGGATAGACAGACAAAGTAAACAGAATCTTAGAAGACTTGCTTAGAGATTGTATCATCGACTTTGGAGGAGTTTAGGAGTAGCACCTATCGCTTGTGGAGTTCACGTATAATAATAGTTTTCAAGTGACGATTGGCATGTCCCCTTTTGAAGCGCTATATGGGAGGTCATGCAAATTTCCAACTTGTTGGTGGGAAACTACCGACAAGGTTATACTCGGACCAAACTTCGTCCATGAACACACATAGAAGATATCTTCGATTGGGCAGAGAATAAAGGCAGCCCAAGACCATCAGAAATCATATGCCGATAAGTGAAGGAGGGAACTTGAGTTTAATGTTAGAGACTGGGTGTTCATGAAATTACCCCCTCTTAAGAAAACGTTCGGTTCGGAAAGACTGCGAAGTTGGCTCCCAGGTTTATTGGGCCTTTTAGTGTCATGGAGAAGATAGGATCTTTGGCCTACCGAGTGGATCTCCTAGAACGTCTATCGGGAATCCATAATGATTTTCATGTATCTAATGTAAGGAAATGCCTTCATGATTCTGCTATCAGATTCGAGCTTGGTGAAATTGGGGACATAGAGAAACTCGAGTTGGAGTCCAGTGTGTCTTGTGCCACTACAAGAATTGTAGAGCACAGAATCAGATTCGAGATGAGGAAGACTCACCCAGAGCTTTTCACGGGTAAATTTTTTTCCTTAAAATATCATTTATGGATTCATCATGATTGCTAAATTGGATGTTAGGAGATGGATGTAACACAATTGCATCAAGCACTTATATATATATATATATATATATATATATATATATATATATATATATGCATATTTAGGTTGTTTGCATACATATTGCATCAGTTATTACACCTACGTGCTAGGTAAGAGCTCACTTTAGTAGGTCTGCAGTTCATAATCACTACGAGTCATGGATTCTTATGGATGAATTATAAATAACATGGGTGTACAACATGGATGTTTCAAACGAGTTGTATTTTTCACCCCATAAACAAATTTCAGAACGAAATCCATTTTAAGGGAGGGAGAATGTAATACCCCGTAAAATCCATAAGTATTAATAAATAAATAAATAATAAAAACAAGTAATTAAATGATATGGCTGGAAAATGAGTTTTACGGTATTAGGAATTTGGCTACGAAACTCTTTTATTTGGTTTCATAGCGAAATTCTGAAACGTTTTCATATATAATATGCTGAAAACGGTTAATGTATGAAGAAGTCATAAACAAATGAATTTGGACAGCGTACACAGAAAATATATATATTATTATGTGAATATTATATATTGTCCACATTATAAATTAAAATAAAAGAGGGAAATTCAAATTTTGAATTTTGAGATAAGATCTAGGGGACAACGTATATTGGATATATGGTGTGACGGTCTGCCCCGAACCAGCCGGCATTTCCTTCGAAATGCGTTGTACCGATGTCCAACTAGCATGGGACGGTCGTCGAAAGAAAAGAAAAGGAAAGAGAAGAAAGGAATTTGAAACTATGAACTAACAAGGTACCTGTAGTATCTCTCACAGCACATGGAATAAAATATAATAATAACATAACTTTGACATAAAACAGGCGAGACAGTGCACAAGCTGAAAACTAAACCATAACCATCATAGCAGCAGAATCCAAAATATAGCTTACGATCCAAACCATTACTACAACTTTAAAAATATTGTCTCTAAAGAAAGGAAGGAAAGGCACACTACTAATGCTCAAAGTGGTGACCAACAACAACACATGGAGTTTTATGTAAATAATACGTAGAAGCCTCCTGCTCGTCTCCGGACAGCTACTCGTGCATACCACCTAACCTGTCTCTAGTCTGCTCGCTTAGGAGCACCCAGAGTAAAAAGAAGTGACATAAAACTCTGGGTCAGACAAAAGTCTGGTATGAGCGATAAGCAACAAAACAGAACAATAACAGGTGTAATCTAATCATACCTGAACGTGGACCTGCAACCAAAGAGTTAGCACAACAAGATGTACAATACTCTAAGGTAATACTAACATAAAGTGTAAAAGTAACATGGGGGTGTGCCTGTCATGGTGATAGCAAACATCAAACATAGAAATAATCTTCACATCTCTCACTCAGTGCATAAAGCATACGATATCCACCACCCGATCACCCAGTCCTTTGCTACAATCACTTTGCTCCATGGAGTCACAATGACATCATTGCACTGATCCATAACCACCAATCCATCTCTCAGTGGTGAACTAAAGTTATGGATATCGATAACCCCTTTGCACACGTCCAGCAGCAAAGTCCAACTCATGAAGTTAACTCATTGGTCCCCTTTGGGATCCTGAGTAATAACCTCTCATTTGAACTACCTTTGCATCTTGGGTTTTGGTCATCATCCCCGTTCGTCCTTCAGTTCAATTCGTGATCCTCCATATCGACTCGTGATGCTTCGAAGCTCCGGTTCGTGATCAGCTTCCTTGGCTCGTGGTTCACCCTAAGTACAGCTCGTGATTCCTCCTTCCGCTCGTAACTCATGACACCAAGGCTCGGTTCATGGTCTGCTCCAGTTCGTGACACGTGGTTGGATCGTGGACCACCTTCGGGTCGTGGGACCCACTCGCGATCCCTATCTTGGTCGTGGTCTTCTGGCTCGCTATCCTAAGGTTCGCCCTATTCCTCACGGTCGTGGTGTGAGGGTTCGTCATCTTCCTCATGGTCAGGTGTGAGGGTTCGCCATCTTCCTCACGGTTGCGGCGTGAGGGTGTTGCACGTTCCTAGGGGTCGGTTCGTGAGGATACTTCACCATACTAGGCGTCGGGTCGTGAGTATTCTTCACCATCCTAGGAGTCGGGTCGTGAGGATACTTCACCATCCTTGGAGTCGGGTCTTGAAGGTGTTGCACGATCCTAGGGGTCGGGGTGTGAGGATGCTTCACGATCCTAGGGGTCGGGGTGTGAGGATGCTTCACAATCCTAAGGGTTGGGGTGTGAGGGTGTTGCACGATCCTAGGGGTCGGTGTGTGAGGGACAGGTGCTTCACGAATGAGACTCTGCATTATTTCCTGCAACTTTTCCAGCGAGCAATTTACGCCTTACGACGGCTTTTTTGACCAATCTAACTTTTCTATGCAATCACAAATCATTCCAAACAGTAATAGCAACATATATAATCAACCATAAACACCAAAACAACAATTTAACATGCAAATATGGATCAAACATACCCAAAAATATGTTTTTCACCTTAATCCCCTTAATCAAGATTTAACCTCACGATTAGCAAAACATGTCCAAATTAACCCAAATTTCTAAAAGAGGCATAAAATAATATTTAAGAATTTCTAAACATTTTTCCAGAATTTTAAAATGCATAATTTCATTAATTAACGCTAATCACCGCTAATTAGCCGTAATTAGTGAAAAACAATGCAAATCACTCCTTTGCCACAAATTAAGATATAAGATCTGAAACTCTACTGTTT
This sequence comes from Allium sativum, assembly GCA_030737875.1. Taxonomy (NCBI): domain Eukaryota; kingdom Viridiplantae; phylum Streptophyta; class Magnoliopsida; order Asparagales; family Amaryllidaceae; genus Allium; species Allium sativum. Next base: position 498,802,486 of record CM060909.1, read on the forward strand.
GGGTCAAATTTCTAAGCAACGTAGCAGCTCCAACTCTGATTTGGTGTTGATTTGCCTTGATTTGATGTAGTTTATCCTAATCCTTGATTAAACGATGATTAAAGATGATTCTAGGAGGTGGAGGCCATTGCTAAGGCTGAGAGGATGTTAGTGGCGGCTGAAAAATGACAAAGAAAAGGTTTCTCTAACCCTAATCAGCCCCCATAAAGCTCTAATCCCGAAATCCCCCAATGGGCCTAGTTGCTAATCACCCGGTTAAGCCCAATTAAGCTGTTTTTCACCTTCTAAACATTAATTCAGCCATATCTCCTAAATGGTAAGTCCGTTTGACAAGTGTGACCGCTCTACAGAAAGGTAAATCATCATCTGAATCTAATGGGAGTGGATTCAGGTCAAAACTCATTACCAATCAAAAGTTATAGGCGAAACAAGGTTCTCCAGGGGCAAAAATCGTGGACATGGGAAATGACCCCAATAGTTGTTCCCCAAAGTTACACAACCATACGACTTCAAATGAAAATGAAATAAATATTCTACGATCCTTCGATACGTAGAATGCTGGTCGTTACACTCTTGCCCCCTTAAGAAATTTCGCCCCCGAAATTCTTTAACCAAATCATACGAAGGTGTTCCGCATGCCTATTGGTCATTCAAAAATAATCAAACATACACAGCAAGCATAACAAGCCTACCCTAGCATGCAGTTTACTAACAAGGGAAGAAACTACCACTATTAAAATCTTACCAGGCAAAGAGTTTTGGATGCGATTCCCTTATGCTCTCCTCTGTTTCCCAAGTACGGTCACTCTCATTCTTGCCCCACTGAACCTTGACCAGTTTCACCGCCTTCCTTCGAAGTTTCTTCGTATCGCTCTCGACAATATGGATCGGCTTGCGGTTCCCAACCGCCTCGGGGTCTACTTCGATCTCTTCCAACTGATAAGGTAAAATAGCCACATCGGAGTCGTGCACGAATTTCCTTAACTGGGAAACATGATATACGTTATGAACTCTCGCCATCTTGTCCGACAACTCAACTTTATATGCCAAATTCCCAACTTGCTCGAGAACTGGGAATGGACCAACAAATCTTGGTGCTAACTTGTCTTTCCTACCAAATCGAATATCGCACTCTTTAACAGAGAAATCTTGATAAACACCAAGTCGTCAATGGAAAATTTTAAATCCCTTCTCCTCTTATCAGCATAACTCTTCTGCCTTTCCTGAGCAGCCTTCATTCGCTGTTGGATAACCTTAATCTTGTCTGAAGTTTCTCTTATCACGTCTGGCCCAGGTACAAATTTCTCACTGGTTTCTAACCAACATGTTTGTGAGTTGCATGGTCTTTCGTACAAAGGTTCAAATGGAGCCATACCGATACTGGACTAATAACTATTATTATATGCGAACTCCATTAGATGCAAATGGTTATCCCAGGACCCTCCAAAATCCAATATACAAGCTCTCAAGAGATCCTCCAATACACGATTCACCCTCTCTGTCTGACCGTCGGTTTGAGGATGGTACGCGGTACTGAGATATAATTCTGATCCTAAAGCCTCTTGTAAGCTCTTCCAAAATCCACTAGTGAACAACGGATCTCGGTCACTTACAATGCCTTTGGGTACTCCATGAAATCTCACTACCCACTTCATATACAGTTCTGCAAACTTAGATGCTGTTCTATTCGACTTGATGGGTATAAACCTTGCACTCTTGGTCAGTCGGTCTACAATCACCAAAGTACTATCATGGCCCGTCTAGTCCTTGGTAACCCATCAACGAAATTCATTGAGACTTGTTCCCATTTCCATTTTGGAATTTCTAATGGTTGCAACAAACCACTAGGTTTCTTTTGCTCAGCTTTAACTAACTGGTAGTTCATGCATTTAGATATAAACTTCTCAACGTCTCTTTTCATCCCTTCCCAATAGTAGGTCTGCTTCATTTCTCGATACATCTTGTTACCACCGGGATGTATAGTTAGTTTTGAGTGATGACATTCTCTAAGCACTTCATCTCTCAATCCATTAACATTGGGCACAACTAGTCTCCCATTCTTTCTAAGCCATCCATCTCGATCAAGCCCATACTTGTTCATCTCCTGGTTGATACCCATCTCTTACTTAGAGATGATTTCCAATAGATTAGGATCGTCCCTCTGTTTGGAACCAATCCATTCAATCAAAGTCGATCCGATCGTCAAACTTGCTAGCATTTCTGGATCCAGTTCGCACTTTGGTCTGAAATCATACCCTGCGATATACTCCACTTGCTTCGATTCAAGAAACATGGCCCCTAAATTGGCATGTCTCCTACTTAATGCATCAGCTACCGCATTGCCCTTTCCTGGTGTATATGCGATATCGAAATCATAGGAAGCCAAGAATTCTAACCATCTTTACTGTCGGAGATTTAAATCCTTCTGAGAGAAGAGATACTTTAACGATTTATGATCGGTAAACAACTTGAATCTTTCTCCCAAGAGATAATGTCTCCATATCTTCAACGCGAACATGATCGCTGCTAATTTCAAATCGTGGGTAGGGTATCTTTTCTCATGCAGTTTCAGTTGCCGACTTGCATAAGCTACAACCCTACCTCCTTGCATTAATACAGCACCTAGTCCGGTACCACATGCATCTGTATATACTGTCATCTCTTCATTCCCCTTAGGAATGACTAACACTGGTGCACATGCCAATTTTTCCTTTAGACTCTTGAATGCATTCTCACACTTTTCATCCTAGACGAAAGCTTGATTCTTCTTGGTCAACTGAGTCAACGGTGTTGCTATCTTGGAGAAGTCTTGGATAAACTTACGATAATATCCAGCTAACCCCAAGAAACTTCTTACGTATGTTGCATTCTTGGGCACAGACCAATCTTGTACCGCAGCCACTTTCACAGGATCTACGGCAATACCATTCTCTAAAACCACATGCCCCAAGAACCTCACTTCCTTCCTCCAGAAGTGACACTTAAAAAACTTTGCTTTTAACTGGTGTTTCCTCAAAACCTCCATCACCATCCTCAAATGTTCCTTGTGTTCTTCCTCTGTCCTCGAGTAAACCAAGATATCATCTACGAACATAAGAACAAACTTATTCAATTGATCCCTGAATACCCTATTCATAAGATCCACAAAATATGCCAGTGCATTGGTCAACCCGAATGGCATGACCAACCACTCATAGAATCCAGACGGCATCCGAAAGGTCGTTTTAGCTATACTCCCAGCTTCCACCCTAAGCTGATGAAAACCTACCGCGAGATTCAACTGGAAGAACACTCTCGCGCCACTCAACTAATCAAACAAATCATTTATCTGCGGTAGAGGATACTTATTCTTCCTCGTCACCTTATTCAACTCGCGGTAGTCCACACACAATAGAAGGGAACCATCTGCCTTAGTATCAAACACAACTGGTGCTCCCCACTCGGAAACACTTCTTCTGATAAAGCCCTTCTTTAAATGATCGCTTACTTGCTCCCCGAGCTCTCACTGCTCCCTTGGTGCCATACGACGAAGTGGCATCACTATAGGTCTGGCATCTTTCACTAAATCAATACTGAACTCAATCTCTCGGGGTGGTGGAAGTCTGGTCACTTCCTCGAAGACGACCGGATACTGGCCAGCCATGGGCACATCTGACAACACATCATGCGGAATATCGAGGGAATTTAGAAAACTAGCCATTACCCCATCACTGGGTAGACCACCAAACACTACCTTCCGCCCATCGTCCGCTCTAACTATCACCAAAAAGCCCTCACAGTCTACCACCACCTGTACCTTTGGAGCCAATTGACTCCCAAAATAATGCCAAACCCAGTAAAGCCCAAAACAAAGCAATCACAAACAAACATACACCCATGACTTGATAAGACCACATTACGACAAATCATACTAAGGCTAGTCGAACCACCAATCGAGTTCGTCACAACTAAAGGTCTACCGACTATCTCAGGTTCCAATTCCAACCTATCTACCAGGTCACTAGATATGAAGGAATGGGAAGCCCCGGTATCAAACAACACTCTAACTGGAACATCATAAACAGAAAGCATACCTTGAATGTCGACATTCTTTCCTTTCTCCGCCGCAGTTGGGGCATTCGACAAAGAATGAACAACATTAATAGCACATGCTTTCACAATCTGCTTCTCTTTAGGGGGTTGTAGACACTTATCCTTGTGATGTCCCACTTGGCCGCAGTTGAAGCACTTCCTCTCCGCTGGCTTTGCTCGACATTCTTTGGCATAGTGGCCCTTCTTGCCACAGCTAAAGCACTCAACATCTTTCTTACTCTTCTTTTTCTGACCACTCTTGGTCTGATCCTGTTTTCTCTTATTTGGAGACTCCTTCTTTCCTCCACTGCTTGCTTGCGGCTTTAGTTCCTCTACAGATGCAATAGCAACATCGGCCTTTGACTTAGGGTAAAGACTCTTTGATCTCAATGCTTTCCCCACTATAGACTCGAACGTCTCGTCAATGTGGTTTATCAGTCTTTCCCCTAAGTACTCATCTAAGCCGGTTATGAACTTCTCGTTCTTCTTCTCGGCAATGTCGATAAGAGATAAACCATACTTCGATAAAGTATCGAACTCAGCAATATATTCCGAGGCTGTCGTACCATTCTGCTTAAGCCCCAAAAATTTCCTAAACAATTCAGATTTGTGAGCAGCTGGAATGAACAATTCGCTAAAACGAGTCATAAACTGATTCCAAGTAACTTGATCTTCAGGAGTAGCTGCTTTAATAGCATTCCACCAATTCATAGCTCATCCTTGAAGCTGACGTGATGCTAACTTTCTCTTCATGGCATCATCGATTCCCACGTGCTCGAAGATGCGCTCACAACTATCTAGCCAATCTTGAACATCCGTAGCCGACTCCGTTCCATGGAACGGCTTCCCGCCAAGACTAGTATAATCCTTGTTAAGCTTGGCGAAATCGGCCCTAGGCACCTGCACAACTGCACCACCACCATTTGCAATACTAGGAGCTGCCCTCTGAACATTCCTAAGCATCTCTCTTATGAAGTCAGTGAACATCATCCTCATATCAGGAGCATTCCCATTATTAGCTCCTGAACCAGTATTCCTCGTATATCGGCTCATCGCTCAATCTATAAGGAGAAAACGATTAACCATCTCTTCAGTGGTGCCAGTGCAGTGCGACTCCATCCTTAGATATAATAATTGTATATATATATATAGTTTTTAAAAACCAAAATATCACAAATACGTGCTCTCATATACGTACTATCTCTCCTTGGTGTCTTTCCCTAGGTTAACTACGCAACCTAGAGCTCTAATACCAAGGGTGACGGCCCGCCCCGCACCAACCGACAATTCAAATGAAAGTGCGATGTGCCGATGCCCGACTAGCACGGGACGGTTGCCAAAGAAAGGAAAAGAAATGGTGAACTAAGGAATTTGAAACTATGAACTAACAAGGAACCTGTAGTATCTCTCACAGCATATGGAATAAAATATAATAATAACATAACTTTGACATAAAACAGGCGAGACAGTGCATAAGCTGAAAACTAAACCATAACCATCATAGCAGCGGAATCCAAAATATAGCTTATGATCCAAACCATTATTACAACTTTAAAAATACTGTCTCTAAAGAAAGAAAGGAAAGGTACACTACTAATGACCAAAGTAGTGACCAGCAACAACACAGGGAGTTATATGTAAATAATACGTAGAAGCCTCCTGCTTGTCTCCGGACAGCTACTCGTGCATACCACCTAACCTGTCTCTAGTTTGCTCGTTTAGGAGCACCCAGAGTAATAAGAAGGGACATAAAACTCTGGGTCAGACTAAAGTCTAGTATGAGCGATAAGCAACAAAACATAACAATAACATGTATAATCCAATCATACCTGAACCTGGACCTGCAACCAAAGAGTTAGCACAACAAGATGTACAATACTCTAAGGTAATACTAACATAAAGTGTAAAAGTAACATGGGGGTGTGCATGTCATGGTGATAGCAAACATCAAACATAGCAATCATCCTTACATCTCTCACTCAATGCGTAAAGCATAAGATATCCACCACCTGATCACCCAGTCCTTTGCTACGATCACTTTGCTCCATGGAGTCATAATGACTTCATTGCATTGATCCATAGCCACTAATACATCTCTCAGTGGTGAACTAAAGTTATGGATATCGATAACCCCTTTGCACATGTCCCGCTGCAAAGTTCAACTCATGAAGTTAACTCATTGGCCCCCTTTGGGATCCTGAGTAATAACCTCTCATTTGAACTACCTTTTCATCTCGGGTTTTGGTCATCATCCCCATTCGTCCTTCAGTTCAGTTCGTGATCCTCCATATCAACTCATGGTGCTTTGAAGCTCCGGTTCGCGATCAGCTTCCTCGGCTCGTGGTTTGCCCCAAGTACAGCTCGTGGTTCCTCCTTCCGCTCGTGACTCATGAAACCAAGGCTCGGTTCGTGGTTTGCTCCAGTTCGTGACACGTGGTCGGATCGTGGACCACTTTTGGGTCATGGGACCCACTTGTGATCCCTATCTTGGTCGTGGTCTTCTGGCTCGCCATCCTAGGGGTCGTCATCCTAGGGTTCGCCCTATTCCTCACGGTCGTGGTGTGAGGGTTTGCCATCTTCCACACGATCGAGGTGTGAGGGTTCGCCATCTTCCTCATGGGTCGGTGTGAGGGTGCTGCACGTTCCTAGGGGTCGGTTCGTGGGGATACTTCACCATCCTAGGAGTCGGGTCGTGAGGATTCTTCACCATCCTAGGAGTTGGGTCGTAAGGATACTTCACCATCCTAAGAGTCGGGTCGTGAGGGTGCTGCACGATCCTAGGGGTCGGGGTGTGAGGATGCTTCATGATCCTAGGGGTTGCGGTGTGAGGATACTTCACAATCATATGGGTCGGGGTGTGAGGGTGCTGCACGATCCTAAGGGTCGGGGTGTGAGGGACATGTGCTTCACGAATAGGACTCTGCATTATTTCCTGCAACTTTACCAACGAGCAATTTACACCTTACGACGGGGTTTTCGACCAATCTAACTTTTCTATGCAATCACAAATCATTCCAAACAGTAACAGCAACATATATAATCAACCATAAACACCAAGACAACAATTTAACATGCAAATATGGATCAAACATACCCAAAACAATGATTTTCTCCTTAATCTCCTTAATCAAGATTTAACCTTACGATTAGCAAAACATATCCAAATTAACCCAAATTTCTAACAGAGGCATAAAATAACGTTTAAGAATTTCTAAACATTTTTCCAGAAGTTTAACATGCATAATTTCGTTAATTAACACTAATCACCCCTTATTAGCCGTAATTAGTGAAAAACAATGCAAATCACTTACCTTTGCCACAAATTAAGATATAAGATCTGAAACTCTATTGTTTGGTCTAGCAACATAGCAGCTCCAACTCTGATTTGGTGTTGATCTGCCTTGATTTGATGTAGTTTAGCCTAATCCTTGATTAAACGGTGATTAAAGATGATTCTAAGAGGTGGAAGCCATTACTAGGGTTGAGAGGATGTTAGTGGTGGCTGAAAAAGGCAAAGAAAAGGTTTCTCTAACCCTAATCAGCCCTCATATAGCTCTAATCCCGAAATCCCCCAATGGGCCTAGCTACTAATCACCCGGTTAAGCCCAATTAAGATGTTTTTCATCTTCTAAACCTTAATTCAGCCATATCTCACAAACAGTAAGTCCGTTTGACAAGTGTGGCCTATATACGAAAAGGTAAACCATCATCTGGATCTAATGGAAGTGATTCCAGATCAAAACTCCTTGCCAATCAAAAGTTATAGGCGAAACAAGGTTCTCCAAGGGAAAAATGGTCATTTAAAAATCGGCAAAAATCGTGAACATGGGAAATGACCCCAATAATCGTTCACCAGAGTTACATAACCATACGACTTCATATGAAAAAGAAATCAATATTCTACGATCCTTCGATACGTAGAATGCGGGTCATTACATATGGAAAAGAGTGAATCAAATTAAGAATGTAATTAATAAAATAAACAGCTCTGCAACACAATACAACAAAATTGGGCATTCCATCCGCGAAGGGGTCAACCGCCCCCCCTTAAGAGGTGTCGACCGCTAGGCGGTTGGAAGGCCCAATCAGCCTACGTGGATGAGGGTTTTCTACGAGGTTATATTTATATGGATGCTTGGATTAATTTTTATTAATCTGACAGCTCAGGCTCACATAAGCAAGTATAAATAACCCCTAAGACCACACACTAGAAACCTTAATTATTCTACATCTCTTCCTCCATGTTACTAAATTCCATAGAAAAACAAAGAGAATAGGGTGAAGGTTTCTTCTACTTCTCCTACTCTATTCTAAATCTCTCTATTCCAATTTATATAAGTTTAGGATTTTGGAGTTTATCATAAACATATATGTATAAGACTCTAATTGTATGTTTCTTATATTATATTGTTAGAATGATAATCAGAGCTCGCTTAAACATTAAGAATCATTGCAGATCTTGCAATTCTACCACATATCCACCTAATTTGTGAGTGGAATCTAGTTTTGCTTAAAGGCATATTCATGTTTTTGTTAGTTTGTCATATGAATTGATATGCCTAAGGAAGATTTGGATATTTGATAATATGAACATGAAAATCCCCAAATCTTATGTCTTTTAATTACATATGAAATTGTCATGATGAATTGGGTTTGTGGAATTGTGGTTTTTGTACTGGACTAAAAGTAAATATGAGTATTGCAATATTATTTGTATTTTATTTGATTCACCTTTATTATCATTAGAGTGTATCCTAAAAAGTTTGGATTTGAATGTTTCATGGTTTGAATTGGGTATGGATCCTATGTTGGATCTAAACGCATTCACAATTGAAATAAGTCAAAGGTAAACATTTTTAGGTTCATAACACCAAACCAGGCAAATTAGGTGAAATATGAATTATAAACATACATATGTAAGTGAATTTAATGCTCCATTTTAATTCAATATTGAAATCATTTCTACATGCCTAGGATACAAGTTGTAATTGTTATTCCATTCACTGCTATTTGATATATGTTAATTATGCCATCATGCTTATGTTGTATCGGTAAAATATGGAAAAACCCAACTTGTATGCCTTAAATTAGATAAAATGACAATTTGCCACCTCGTTAGAACGTTTCCCCATTTATATGAATGTTAACGTTTATTAGGCGCTATTATTATTTTACTTATATAAATGTAATGAACGTTGTATTAACGTAATAATGCGATTAAGTTAAGATTCGAATTTGTAATGTCCCCTTAACAAATATACATATTTGTTTGTGCGTTCGCGTATATATAATGGCTTAAATATATATATATATATATATATATATATATATATATATATATATATATAAATAAGTGACACATAGACACGAGGTTAGTTGCCATTTATGGTAGAAGCCTGCCCGGAACCGACCGGCATATCCAACAACCAAAGTAGGCCCAACTAATGTGAGATGTCTAGGTGTCATGGGCTATTCATAAACTTAGTACACTACACACGAGGTTAAACCGAATGGTAGTAGAAGCCTGCCCGGAACCGACCGACATATCCAGCATCTACAAATATATGGTTTAATGTGAGAGGTCTAGTGTGTATATATATAACTGTATATATATAAGTCTGATGTGTGGAGACAGATAGGTTTACTACGCCTTGAGAAGGTCTTAAGTGGCTGACAAGCCTTTTTATCTAGTTTGGGTCTTAAGTGGTTAGGACTAGGATCCCGCCAAAGGTTTATTCCTTAGAGAGGAACCAAAGTCATGGAACCCACACTTATTAGAATTATATTAGGTCTTTGGGTCCTCCTTCTTTAAAATTGGTTAAGCATATAACGGTAACGGAGTAGGGTAGTTCATAGGGATGTCCACTTCCTCTAAAAGCTTGTAACAGCTTAACTAGGGACATATTGGTAATTTAAAGAATATGTGGCCATTGCATGCTCACCAACTGTCCAAGGGAAGTCTTAAGCGACATAGGTGTCCTATCGGGTAATATAAGTTACGTTCGCAAGACTAGTTCTCATATTACAAATGAGAGAATAGAATTAAGAATGTTGACATACTAGGACGGGATATGAAAGGGCTTGGGCTCCGCCTCAAGGTTATAAGAGATCATAAGAATCCACCTTAATAGGGTCATAAGTGACCGAGAGTGCCACCTCGTTGGGTCATTACACTAAAAACACTAATGGGCGATTGACTTGGATATCCACCCCATTGGTTAGAAACTTGATGTTTGTTGTGCGTTGCGTAGACATACCTTGGCATATGTAACCTGCTAAAAATATAGGGTATGGACATTAAGTAACACTATATTTCAGTCATACAGATCTTTATATTCTTACCCCCTCTCCTTAACATCCAACAGGTCAGTAGATAGGGTAAAGCCATGGATGAAGTCATGATTGAAGCCGACGAAGAAGACAAAGTTATTACGATATTATTAGCAGTTATTACTTTACTTCTTTTGGAATCTTATGAGAATGAACTATTTGATGTACCTATTGAACCACTGTAACTGCAACTGTGTATTTATGTGGTTCTGAAATAAATGGTACATATTATTTCTGGTATTATATTTTCTCTTTCCACCGTGTGAGATTTCCATTCGAAGTATATGTTATTATTAGCTGTGCAAATGTAATCCTTACATGAACCAACGATCCATTTAGGATGGCTCTAAGTTTCAATGGGTCTTTTCTGGGTCAAAATTTAGTCCCATTCCGGGCTGGTTGTTACAACCAAGGTCAGAACAACTCCCGAGATATGAGATATCAGCGTGATCCCCTCCATCCTACCTACTCCTTGCTGATTCACCTCCTATAAATACCCCTCACTGTCTAGTGTGAGAAGGGTTGGATCATGGTTGTCTTCTTGCTCTCATGGCTTCCTAAAAGAAAGATAACCTTCCTACAACATACCTAACAATTTCCATCAATCTAGGAAGAGGAAAAACCTTCTCCTTGGACACTTGGACTGCTTTGGCATTTCAGGATAAAGGGATAAAATCCATTATATGACTCCCTTGCTACCATGGCCATGGTAGCCTCATAAGAACAGACTTTCCCCTTGATCCCCGTTTGACTTAACTTGGACTCGTGAAGGCTCCTCCTTCCACTTCCAAACATTTGGATCACGAACCATAGCCTATTTCCTTCCTCCCAAGCATAGAACTAGGCATCGCTTGCTACAACAATTAGAATTACTGTAGTTCTTGTATATTCCGAAATATACTGCTTCTGCATTATAACTTGTAAAAGAGAAGCAATAAAATCCTAAACTTCCAGAGTGGATGTAGGCTCTGACAAGCCAAACCACTACAAGTACCGTGTGACTGTTCTTTAGTGTTTCCCCTTCATATTACACGTAACTCGTTTATTTTTCATTTCGAACGTTTTTTTCACTATCGTGGAAATCTCGATTGTTGGCCACCACTTTTGACCGCCAACATTTTAGCGCGCCAGGTAGGGGATTACGCACTTACGGTCAACTTTCCGCTACTTCCATTGAGAAATTGAAACTTTGCCTTTCCGACCATCCAATCATCGTGACTTGAAGCACCACTTAAGTCTTCCAAAACTTGATGACCAAGTCTACTGATAATGGTGACTAAAGAAAGAACGCTATGGTTGGACCTTCCATGATTGATCCTGATTCGTAAAACACCTCTCAGCCTCGATCCGTTGAAGTTCCAACCAATGTGAATATTGCTAATACTTCTAATCTCGATGCACTCGTCGATTGAGCTCAATTCGAGGAAACTACGAGAAATTTGGGAGAAACTTAAAGAAGCCTCGTCAAACAAATCAACCCAAACCTTGGATTGACACAACGACTTCAACAACACGCTTGATGGGACATCCTTCACTTTCAAACAGACTTGGGCATTCAGCCTCCTTCTAATTATGTCTCTCTGTGTCCAGCTCTTACTTCTCTCCATAATAACCGACATCTCGACTGCGCCCAGCTTGAAATCAATTTCAACAAAGGATTAACGCTCAGCCCCTCACTCGACAGGATCCAAATGTCGCAAATCAGAACTTGTCGCCTACGCTTCATGCAACAAACCAGGTCCAAGTTCCCTCTCATCGACTTTTGCAAGTTAAAAGATCCGAAGTCAAAAATTCTCAAGACAAAAAGGCATTCATCCAAGAATACATCGAAGATTGCGCACTCCTAAGTCAAATCACGACAGCTGGAATCCAGCAAAGATTCAAACTCTCATTCTTGCCAACCTAGTTTGTAGCATTGTGAAAGAATCTTAGGGTCATGTCACTAATGACTGGGAAACCAATGCGAGACGTAACCCCTTTACCGAAAATGTACTTAATACTGAATGGACTACACATTTCCATATGCCACAAATTGAAGCCTACTCGAGGAAATCTGATCCTTGATACTTCATAAACCAATATAAATCATCCATGGATTTTGCTCACGCCACCAACGTGTGAAGTGTAAGTGCCTCCTCGTCTTTCTAGAACGCGTGCCTCTCTTATGGTTCACTCGACTTCTGCGAAGAATCATTTCTACCTTCATCCAACGAGCCAGGATCAAATCCAGTAATTCAACATGGACATCTACCAAGGCATCGATTAGACCCTAACGGACTACCTCTAGAGATTCAACAACGCTTTTGCAGATGTCGAAGACCTGAGTCCCCAGACTATCCTAGCCCAGCTTACCATGGGCATACTTCCTAACTCTGAATTCGAGACATGGGTTAATCGAAGTCAACCTGATACTTTGGAAGTCTTCTACGAGGAAGCTAACCATTTCCTATGCCAAGAAGAAGCGCGAAGAAATCAAGCTTCTCACTTTGAACTTGTTACGAGATGAAGTCCAAATTATGAACAACTCCAGTTCTAATGTTCCACACAAACCTGCTCGAGATGACAACATCGAAGGTAATCACAATAAGAAAAGGAAACATCCGAAGTTTCCATCTTTCCACTGCTACACTCCGCTCAGCGACTCCCTCGAGAACATTTATCTCGAGTGTGACATCCCAAAATTCAATACACTATATTCATACATTAAGATGATAATTTGGGTATAACTTAATTAAATATTCAGAATTAAGTGAAACCGACATTACCGTTGCGTTCATCTCGGAATTGTGGTTCAGACAGACCCCAAGTTTGCGTAAGACGGATAACATATGAAGAAGATATGGGCATTAGAAGTTTGTATACATAAAAGAGCTTATATGTAAATATGACATAAAATAAAATCCAGAAAAAAAATCAAATGAATGAGACCGGGAAAACAAGCGGGAAACAGGCCCATTGGGGGACGACCCACGCTCAACTCAGGTCAACCCATAGGTCAATCCAAGGAGGGCTGGGTCGACCCACCATAGATCTGGGCGGATTCGTCCACCGAACCTGGACTGTTTTGTGGCTTTTTTCATTGTTGACTCAACATTATGTGTACAGTTTGGATTTAAAACCTAGAATTAAGGCAGATGTTAACTCTATGAATCTATAAATAAGTGGCTTCTCCCATTTCCAATTCTCACAAATTCTTCATATCTTCTTCTTCCTCTATGAAATTATTCTAAAGAATATAAACATATAATGAGGGAATGCTGCCGAGGATTGAATCAAACAGAGACAACATCAGGACTCGCATATACATAACTTGGATTGGACTTTCTTCTACGACATAGTTATTTATGTAAGAGATTTATTCTCTTCTTCACCAAGACCCATAGTGAGTTATGTGTGATTTTTAGATTTGATTATTTAAAAAGGTTTTGGACAGTAAATATGATTGGATCTGATATAAACAGTGCCTAAAATAATCTTTATATACGTTTATACATGTTTTTCTATTCAGATCTACAAGTTGTATTATGAACCTTAATCTTCCTTGTCCCTATTATGCCTTTCATTTATTTATAGTCTTTTCTGTTATGCCTATTTACTCAGTCTGAGATCTGCTTCTCTCTTTTCCTCTTTTATTATATGCAAAACCTAGGCCATTCAAGCCTAAGTTATTACATTAATTGTGTATAAAGGACATAAATTGGAATAATTAGATAATGACACATGAATGAAGAAAATTTGGGCATATCATGTACTAGAACCCTTGACTGTAAGAATTGGGATAATTACATGTTAACCTATTAGATTTGGAAAATTACATGTTAATCTATTTGGGATAATTACATGTTATTCTTTTATAGTTGGGTTAATTACATGTTTGGAAGAACATGCGACATGATAATTAGTTAAATTGGACTTAATGTGATATTAAGTACGACATGTAAAAACAAGATAGCAACAGACGTGAATACCAAGTAAATTTATTGTTGTACATCTGGGCAGGTGCTTGTTAGGGAAAAGGGTTGTACACTAATAACATTTAGATAAATGTAATTTTACAACCGGGATTATTATTGAACTTAAACCTGCTAAGTTACGCCGGTTAAATAATAAGCTAAAGATGTCCCCAAGTCTATTTGTTGTATCAGGTTGTCGGGACTCTTAAATCCTAGATACACGGGGACACAAGTCTAGGGGTTGGCTTGTGTCAAGTTGTGTGGAACCTATATCAGTCAGTATCCCTGTTGGTATCTCGGTAGGGACCCCGCTCTAGGTAGGGGTCAAGGCATGCTTTATTGAACTTGATTATAAGAGGTTCAAGGTTTAGGGGGTGTAAAAGGCACGTTCCGGCGGAGTCATGAACGTGCATGAGTCCGACTACAGGAAACTAAGCCGCAAGTAACACCTACGGATATAGTTGTGTTCTATAAGTTGATGGGTTAGGGACTGATACACCTTACTACCGGGGATAACACAGAATAATTGGGAAATAGGGAGTCGATCGTATAGATAGTACTTAGGGTAGCACCTAATCATCTTAATATGATGCAGTTAGTTTAACTCTTAGGATATGAATGAGAAATTTAATCTACCTTTATCTTGTTATGACATCTCATTTACCACTTGCATATATACATTGTTAGCCTGCTTTGTGACCAGGCTACCCAAAGTTAGGGACTTGAGTATGAACTTACATTGATTGGCGATCACTTGGATGGAGTGATAGAAAGATGGAAAATTTGAATTATTCATGCAAATGTCATCGGATCGGATCCCCCATTCGGATCGGGTCAGATCCCTGCTTTCGGATCGGATCGGATCCCCCTCCCCGGATCGGATCGGAGTACCCTCTACCCAAACCGCCTGAAGTATTCTGCACAAAAGTGCGTGCAAGCATTCTGCTCGAACAACTGGTTCGGTTCGGATCCGATCCGAACCGACTGGACCTGCTTCTGCACACGGAGTTTGACCTCTTCTTTTGGCATAATAGACTCCTACAATTGCGGATCGGACTCCACTTGGCAAAGCACGACCTGGTAACCACTTTTCCACGTTCTCCACTACTTCTGAGATCTCCTCTGGTCACGCCACGTGGCCCATCCGAACCGGAAGCGCCCAGAGCTTATCTACAGCTATAAATACACCACAACATGGCCATTTGAAAGGACTTTTTGGCATTTCATTCATTCATGGTAGCCATGGCCGAATTCCCCCACCAATTACCACCTTCTTCTCCAATGAAAATCAATGAAAATCAATGAATTCGGAGAGAATTATTCATTGTATTTGAGCGATTGAGTGATTGAATTCCTTATAATTGTAATCCATGAATGAAATGAGAAACTATGAAGTGGATGTAGGCTTGTTAACGCCGAACCACTATAAAAATCCTGTTGTCTCGCTTTTCTCTCACTTTTTCAGTTATTTCTTCATATCCTACGCTCTAAATACGATAATTTGGGTGTTAGAACCATTTTTTGGTCTAACATTTTGGTGCTTTCACTGAGAAATGAAGATTCTCAACCTATAGGGATTCTCCATTCTACTATTGGATCGCCAAGTCCGATGAGGAAATCCGGCAAATTCAACATTTTTAATGACTTTCCAGTTCGAAAAAGTCTCTGGATCGGATGCGGGTGACCAGAAGATCGGATTGAGTTAATGCAGAATCGCATGGCTTCGGTTCGGATAGCCCCACTCAGTTCGGGTCGGGTCCGACCCGACCCCACGAAGTTATACACTGAGACGCCAGAACTAGTAATAGCAGCATCGGTTCGGATCCAATGACCAGGGGTCCGATCCGACCCCAATAAAATGAAAAATCAATCCGACCCGAACCGCAGGAAAAGATCCGAATCGGCCGCTTGCTGATGACGTAACCTCGACCCGATCCAATGACATACCCGATCCAATCCGACCCGAAGACGTCTAACCCGGAGTGGCACAACGAACCGACCCGGGGACAATGCTCCGACCCGACCCGTTGAGCAGGACTCGAATCCAGCTGCTGCTGATACCCCGATCCGACCTGGTGATGCATCTCCGAACCGAAGTGGGTACCCCGAACCGAACCGAGGAAATGAATGTTACCGATGGTGCATCTATGATCCGACCCAACGTGAAGGCAATCCCGAGCCGCAATTTGAAGGGATGATCCGATCCGAACCGAAATAGCTGTTTTTGGGAAAAAATACATTTTTATGACCATTTCAGAAAAGGCTCCATCGTCCAAAATCGAAAAAATCGTGCGGTGCCCACATTTTCGACCTAACCGGCTAGGTCGATCGCCGCCGGGACTGCGGGGCCCCGGACCCCCGCCGGCGCTGCGCCCGGACCCGCTGACGGCCTCGCCTTCGGCTCGGATCACGTCTCGCCTTCGGCTCGACGTATATTTTGACCAACAGTAGTCATCAAAGTTTGTTAATGAAGATAAGGTGGATAGTCAAAGAATATGACAACCAAATGGCAACGACTAGGATTCCTCCAGAAGCCATAGCCTCTATTTGCCGATGCCATTCAACGGGAGGAGCTGTCAATCAGATTCAGCTTCCTAACAACGACAGTATACGAGATAATGATTGTCTAATAGTAGCCTCATCTTCTGGAACACCGATAGTGTAGATTTCAACAATGCAACTGATGTTGTTCCCTAATGAGTAGTGACCATCCCATTTATATGACTTAAACTTGTCCAATCGGCGGAGCATCGAATGACAGTTATATAGAACAGTTCGAACACTACTTCAAAGATGATTCATATGATCTCAGTGACCATGATTGTTAATAGTGGGATACCAGAAAGCAGCTAAAGATCCCAACATCCCAAAGCTACACTTCAATTGTATGATGTGATGAATAAAATGTCCTGCGTCTCACCTCCCGAAGAACATAGCTAACCTTTGCAATGGCTATTTGCTGTCAATCGCATAGAGGAAGACTGATTTCCATCGAATAAGGGTTAGGTCAACATACTTTGGTTCCCAACGATTGGTAACAGCTGAACCCCTGCAGGCCATGATTGGACATATGAATTTTTGCTCGGATGATAGCAACTTGACTGCCCACCAGTCACCATATGACCTTTGTCAAGAGATGAGAGTTCGAGATCAAAACAAATATGAATCGACCGTTAGCTCTCGACTTCATACATAAATTGTGATAGAAAACGTGAACATTACTTCAAGCCTTGGAAGCCATGCTATTGTAGTCAAGTTTATCTGACTAAGGTCTAAACTGACCAGCTCTAGCGGCGATTAGAGCTTACATTGCACCCTGGTATCTATTGCTAAAATTCCTAATGAAAGATGAAATGGGAATGGTCCATGGCGACCATGTTACTGGAAGAGCCTGCTATTTAGCTAATTAGGAGATGCTACTCGATAGAGGTGGCAAGTTAAAAGGTTTAGAGCACTTAAGCCTGGGTGCTGGTTGATTATCTGTGCATTAGATCTTATTCCCAACGTGGGACTAAAGGCATATCTGCGGATGGATGAGATATGACTATCCCCCTAACAGCCATGACTCCCTCATACTCAATCCTTGCCCTTAGCTTGGGGGCAAGAAGGCGATTCAAATAAGATGCGACCTCGTCATTCGCTTATAGTATTTACCTAATTGCCTTTGTTACTCCAAGTCCTCTTTCAAGGTCTGTTCATTCTTAGGACCGCCACCCCACAACGGTTTGAAAAGATGTTCATCTCCAGCTAAAGATTGTGACAGCCATCCCCTGACAGAGATGTAGTGAGGAAAAATGGACCAGCAAAGAGCGTGCAATGCCACCTTCGCACAGAATGATATCCATTCCTTTAACAGGATTACTTTTTAACCATGACTCTTATATTTCCATGCTTTATGAGTTATTGATGTAACTAACTCAGATGAATTTGTATATGGATGATGTAGGTACCCCGAATCTGGTACCGATCAAACTTTGAGCACCCACAGGAAGAATTATGGAGCATTGTCGTAACGAGCCCGATTGAATTGCTCGTTTACAGAGCCACGTCCTTCGCCTGAGAGAAGTTGTATCCCTTAAGATGGATCTGAGGTGACCATCCACTCATTGGCTCACACGTGACAGGCCTCAAGATAATTGTGCATTGAAGTTCAACGTCGGAATCCGATACCGGATGGATGCAGTTCGACCGTCTACATGGCTCGATCCGTTAAAGGAGGCAGCACTGCCTCTTGATATGCTTACTTTTCAATCATACAATTTACTTTTACATACTTCTTGAGTTATTGACATGATTAACTCATGCAAATTCGTATATGAATGTTGCAGGAACCTGAGGTTTGGTACCGACAACCCCTGCCATAGTTTGATCGGAGGAATGTAAAGCTTTGGCGAACGTGATTCGACCCTTCACCCGCTTACTATTGGCCTAACGACAACATTCTAAAGCAAAAGAAGTTCGACCATTCATTCACTGACTTTTTGCCCTTGACGTGGGGGCAAGAGAGTAAATGCACACGAGTTCGACCTGTGTTATCCATATATGGACATACTAATGAGGCCTCCTCATCATCTATCCATTGATTCGCCATGCAAGACATAGAGATATACTCGGGTGTGACATAAACACTTAGCAGTTCTATGACTCCATCCCCTGATCCAACGAGAAGAGTGCAAAAATGACAGGGGCACGATCACATGAACGACATAACTTTTGCCTTCGATGTGGGGGCAAAAGGGAAATGTTAAGACGAGGATGAGTGTGACTCGACCGCTCTCCAAAAAACGGCTTTAACTCTTTCCCATGTTTCCGATGGGAGGAGTATAAAATCAATAGGGACGTGAACCGACCATCCCTGATGGCGACCTTTGCCCTTGATGTAGGAGCAAAGGGATGATGCCAAGGCAAATGTGACCCGACTGTTTGCCCGACTAACTCTAATCCTCAGAGCTTGGATATGAGTATAAACTTAGGACGAGTGTGACAGGCGCGCCAAGATTTAAGACCACTCGATCCACAACTTTAACCCAAACTGACTTTGGGAGAGTATAAAGGACGAACCGCGACGTCCATAACTCTAACTCTCACGACTTGAGAGAGAGTATAAATCTGTTGGGTTAGTGTGAATGGTGCACCATGACTTAAGACCACTAAATCCATAACTCTAACTCTCACGACTTGGGAGAGAGTATAAAGGACAATGCTGCGAGGTGCATGCAATCTTCATTGCCCTCCGACTGAGGACAGGATTATAAAGGACTTACGAATCAGACATCCGAATGACTTAATCCGGTTCCCATCAACGCTGGGGGCACGGAAATACATTTCTGAATTAACTTCAAACACGCTTCGGACGTGACCCGTGTTTCAAAATTAAATGGAGGTTACAGACACTATACCTCCAAACTACGACACCTGACACTTTGACATTTAATAATTCTATGCTAGATAGATTAGCACTCAACATGTTTTCATTTCGAGCTACAATTGCTTGTGACTTAAAGATTGACTTAGTAGCTTGCAAGACTAAGCTGACTATTCTTTTTCGAATTGCAAGATTATGTACAGATACAAAGCAAAGACACAAGGGATACTAGCGTACAACAACAAAGAGGTCGTGTTTGAAGGAATGACGTCGAATTCTAATGCTAAGCTTCCTACATGACTCAATGCAATCACCGAAAGGAGGTCCTAAGAGTGATATATCAAATCAACATACACACCCATGTGTGACTGGCCATAGCCCAAGTGCAATGACGAGTGTTACCTCGCAAATACGTTGAATGGAAAACGTGATAACTCGAGCACTTGGATAACTCGAGCACATAAGCTTGTAAAGCAATGTCTCTTTTCCATGCATCCATGTCTAAATTTAAAAGGGATGTGATACAACTGTCGACCTTTCTCCATTACCCCCGGACTGGGGCCGCACTGCTGAAAATATTCATAAATGTTATATGTCTGTGACTAACTTATACCTCGATCTTCACAGGCTGCTTGAGGACCATGAAATGGATGCAGAGTGAATGTCCATTTGCTAGTCCGGACCGACTTCCCGGTTGAAAGACCCCATGTAAAGGGAGATGCCATTGCTTTGACTCCTAACTTGCGTGGAGGCGAATTGCCTGACACTCAGACTCAAAAGCGAAGAAGAAGGAAGATAGAAATTTCTTCCGTGCTAAGGATATTGGCGCAGAAGGCGCTAGGATCGAAGGAAGCGAGATGAACTTCTCCGGAAACGACAGAAAATAGTGGATAACTTCTGTACTCGGATAGATGGAGGGCCTAGTAGCTTCGACTTATTCTCTAGAGCGAGCTCCATGGGAATTCAAACGACAATGAACTTGGCTCATACGCACCCTGCCCCGTGGTCCAGATAATATGAGACCCTAGGACAAGTTAGCATGGTCGTCTTGGATGACACAAAGAAACAACCAACCTCCTCCCAGGTATTTGTAACATACAACTTCCGACCGTGACATTTTGGATGAAAACGATGGATATGTAAGAGTCGCCGAAAAATTTACGCGGAGCCCGACCAACCTTTGCTCCAATTCGGAGGAATGTTTAAAATCCAGCTCAACCTCAACATGAGGCTCCCCATGTAGGGGGGAAGACGAGAGCATTCGAAAAAGCTATAGTCTAACTTTATTGCCATCCGACTCCGAACCTCAAAGCTTGGATGGGAGACCAAGGACTAACATGAGCTGGACACGAATAAATCATTTTCTATCAAACTCTAACTCACAGCTCGATGAGGGAGTATGAATTCAGAGAATACGTGGATTTGATGACCACCGTTTAGTAAAATCCCCATGGATGGGGAGTACAGGATAAGAGCTTCGAACATCATCATCTGACTATCTGCCAGCCTTAGGCACATTTACGATTATCTGAGCTTCACAATAACCCAGACTATAAGCAGAAGAATGGCTCCTCAAGAGCAACCTGCATACATCCAAGTAGCGGATCACCATCCAGAATTAAAAAAACAGAAGCCTGATTGATTGCTATTACATATGCATAACCAAGAAGCCAGAAACCGGCTTCCACCCGCTTCAGGACTTCATGCTGGGGGCACAAGCGCTAAATTAAACAATTAGCGACAACTTCTCAAAGATGAGGGCCAAATTGGCAACATTAATTAATGCTTCAACAGAGATCAGGCGAGACCCTGCATGCATTCCTTGAAAGATTCAACGCCACAGTGGCATCGGTAAATCGACCTGGACCATATATAGCGTTGATTGCTGTAGTATCCGGTATTCTGGATATCTCAAACTTCAAAATCTCTTTGCATCGAGACCCACCAAGAGGACTTGACGGATTCACCTCTGAAACAAACCTCGGTATCTCTCTACCATGAGATTCTCCTAGAAACGTTGGAAAATCCTATCCTGAGACAGACAGATTCGTGCAATAAGAGTGTGCTAATGTTGAAATGGATGATCTCAATGTCTTCACGACAGAATGGAAAAAGAAAAGCCCCAGGAAAGAATAACAGGAATTTACAATTCTGGAAATGACCAATGTCATTAATCGGGCCCGCGGTCTTGATTGTCAAGCTTAATGGAGCCAAGCATGGGAGATAGACTCAACAAGACTATGGTGGCTATTTCGGATTATGCCAAAGCGTGAACGAAGGAGCTCGAATAACTCACTAACGACATTCGCTCGCTTGCAAGATTGACGAGATTACTCAACTCTGCAGCTGATGCGAGGAGAGTATCTAAGTTTGCTGATATACTCAATAAGGCGATCACTGCTTTCTGGCTAAACAGATGGGTTGACCCCAACGCGAATGTGATTCGACCATTCGCATATACAACTCCAACCCTTGATGACTTGGGAATGTGCACATAATGACACAGGGTGACTAAGATTGTTGAACCTACATATCTAACCCGATGCGGCAGATAAAAGTATAAAGGCTAAAAGATTGGATGTCCGATTGACCTATCATAACCCCCAACAATGCTGGGGGCATAAGCACTGACTTCGCTCGTCCTCCACTAATGCTAGGAACATCAACTTCAATCGACAGATTGACTTTAAACATGACCCTGACTCAATGCATGATTCAGAACATATACATTATATCTTTAGAATATGACGTGATTCATCCCGACCATCCAAGTGAGCGAAATTACGAATCAAGCAAGAATTCAAAGACTTGATCTGCAACTGCATCAAATGGAGAGTATGATGAACTCCTCTGCTGCCTTACAATTGTGATAATCCTACCAGCTATTGGTTTGCATGTTTTCGACAACATCTCGTACTGACTTGTATGTGATCACGGGACTATAAAACAATCTGAAGTGATCATGGCTTTCGGATGCACTATTATTACGATTAGATGCAATCATGGAGTCCTAGATTAATATTTTGATATCGAGATAGTCCAAATCCAAGCAAAAATGACAAATTCATATGCCGACTCTGATGCACTCTATCCGAACGGTCCAGATGCTAGCTCAAGATATGAAGATTCTGACACCATACTATGACTTGGACGGCTATTGTATACATTGACTTATACATTGAAGAAATCTTAGCTTAGTAATGCACTTGACTTGCTTAGG
Organism: Allium sativum; assembly: GCA_030737875.1. NCBI lineage: Eukaryota > Viridiplantae > Streptophyta > Magnoliopsida > Asparagales > Amaryllidaceae > Allium > Allium sativum. The sequence goes on from CM060909.1 coordinate 498,825,425, forward strand.
AAGATGGCGTCGTTTGGCATCAACTTTTACATGTACGATCTCACACGGGAGCCAAACATACCACATGACCTATGATGAAGGAATTCTACCTCTTGATTCGACGAAGTCTAAACGATTACTTGATCATCTTGACCACTCTAGCCATGAAATTTGGCCTGATAAGCATCAACGGAAGCAATGCGGCATATGACAAGCCATTTATACAGGAAAAGATCAAAAAAGATTCATCTCGACTTATTCAAAGCACATCTTATTTGCAACAAGATGTACTTTGGGGGGCAAAATGTTAGCCTGCTTTGTGACCAGGCTACCCAAAGTTAGGGACTTGAGTATGAACTTACATTGATTGGCGATCACTTGGATGGAGTGATAGAAAGATGGAAAATTTGAATTATTCATGCAAATGTCATCGGATCGGATCCCCCATTCGGATCGGGTCAGATCCCTGCTTTCGGATCGGATCGGATCCCCCTCCCCGGATCGGATCGGAGTACCCTCTACCCAAACCGCCTGAAGTATTCTGCACAAAAGTGCGTGCAAGCATTCTGCTCGAACAACTGGTTCGGTTCGGATCCGATCCGAACCGACTGGACCTGCTTCTGCACACGGAGTTTGACCTCTTCTTTTGGCATAATAGACTCCTACAATTGCGGATCGGACTCCACTTGGCAAAGCACGACCTGGTAACCACTTTTCCACGTTCTCCACTACTTCTGAGATCTCCTCTGGTCACGCCACGTGGCCCATCCGAACCGGAAGCGCCCAGAGCTTATCTACAGCTATAAATACACCACAACATGGCCATTTGAAAGGACTTTTTGGCATTTCATTCATTCATGGTAGCCATGGCCGAATTCCCCCACCAATTACCACCTTCTTCTCCAATGAAAATCAATGAAAATCAATGAATTCGGAGAGAATTATTCATTGTATTTGAGCGATTGAGTGATTGAATTCCTTATAATTGTAATCCATGAATGAAATGAGAAACTATGAAGTGGATGTAGGCTTGTTAACGCCGAACCACTATAAAAATCCTGTTGTCTCGCTTTTCTCTCACTTTTTCAGTTATTTCTTCATATCCTACGCTCTAAATACGATAATTTGGGTGTTAGAACCATTTTTTGGTCTAACATACATGTTATACTGTACTTTCTCTTCTATTATTATTGATCTGTCTTGACACCTTTTAATATGCATATGTTAGAAATTACTAGAACTCGCCAGACTCTATGTCTGACCTATTTTGTTTTCCTTCTTTCCCTTCCTTCTCCCCCCTCAGGTTCTCAGAGTGGGAGTGATTAATAGTTGAGATCATGATTCTGCTTGGACTTGGATAGCTCTTCTTTTTCAAGTATTTTCTTTAGTTTATTCATGCTTATTGTAATGACACTTGAGGGATACTGTTATGGTTTTTGTACTCCGATTATGAGATAGATTGCTTTTGAGTATTTGAAAAAAACAAGATGCTGTAACCTTGAGTTTGAAATTTTGTTTTTCTTAATTAATAAAAAGTTCTAAATTTTTCCGCTGCATTATTTATATCTGTCTTGTACATTTAGTTATTATTTACCTATTGTGCTTCACGAAACTTAATGCAGTCTCATTTGAGTGACAATAACGGTCATGGGGTGTCATACTTGGTATCGGAGCCTAAGGTTACAAGATCTGAGAAAAGTTTTCGAAAATGTTTTCAAAATAAAGGATTTTCAAATAAAAAGTTATTTTTTAAAAGCATATCCCCTCAAGTTATTTACAATATTCCTTTGATTCTCTTTCTGAATTCTTGTTTCATCTGTTTTTTCAGCATGTCTGGGGCTCCTAACTTCCCTGAGGGCATTCCCATATCCATATAGTTTCGTAGATACATAGAGGCTACGACGCCTGTGGGGGTACAAGAGAATGTGCCTCCCTCAGCTGCAGCCGCAGTAATGCCTTCTCCTCCCCTTCCCATAATCAACTTTTCTAAGCCTTGCAAAGACTTCAGTGAAATGGGAGGAAAACCTTTTTGCAGCATCATAAGTTTTGTAGAAGCGCAAAATTGGTTAAGAGAAACGGAGCATGTGTTCATTTTTTTATAACTCAATGATAGGGGGAGTGTCCAGTTAGCAGGTTTTCAGCTTAAAGATGAGGCATCATACTGGTGGGAAATAGTTCAAGCCGAACCAGAAGTAGCTACTTGGGATTACTTTAAAGTTATATTTGAGGAAAGATTCTTATCACGAACCAAAGAAGGAATGCAAGTGGAGAAATTTCAGAACTTGAAGCAAGGGAGCATGACTATGAAGGAATATGTCAACACTATTAACCAACTGGCAAGATTTGGACTGGATTAGTAAATAAATACTCCTCACAGAAAGGCCTTGAGGTTCGCTAAGGGATTAAACCAATCGCTCCAAGAATTAGCACGAACACGTGTACTAATGGGAGAAACCTTTGAGAAAATAGTAGACATGGCCTTAATGCATGAGGAGGGCAAAGAAGGAAACGAAGAAGGAAACAAAGAAGAAAAGAAATAGGAAGAGAAGCCTAAGGGAGAGAAAAAGATACGGTGGGCTAATGAGAACAAGAAAGGGAGAAAGCCCGAAAAAGTTTAGATCAAGATAGAAGTGAAATGCCGTGGTTGTGGTGCTTTAGGACACTTTGTGAAAGACTGCAGAAAAATTAAGAATGCTTGCTTTCATTGTGGCAAGTTGGACATTTCAAGGGACAGTGTCCTCAGAGACAAGAATAGAAGGCTGGAACATCTGGAGGGAAGGTTAACGCTTTAGAGGTTGGTGGATCAGACCGAGGTAGGAAAGTCGTAGTTGAAGGTTTGATTTCTTTTTTAGACAATCCTATTAGAACTCTTTTTGATTTCGGTTCTTCTCACTCGTTCATATCCAACTCAATAGTAGAAAATCTGCACCTAAGTACTAGTATTGTTACTGATCCCATTATAGTTTCAAACCCCATAGGAGGAACAACTCATTTATCCATGGTATGTAAGGGTATGAGGATTTCCATTCTAGGCGTCGAATTTGAATGCGACACATATGTTCTTGGTTTCATGGGTTACAGATTAATTTTAGGAATGGATTGGCTACCCATGTATGGTGCCATCCTTGATTGCTAAAAGAGAGTGGTTAGACTTCTTACTTTCCATGGAAGAACTCTCGAAATTTCATGTGACCCGCGGGGTCAGTGATGCTTATTTACCTATAATCTCTTGATGCTTCTGTTGATGATCTTCAATTAGTACCCATAGTTGGCAAATTTCCTGAGTGTTCGACGAGGTTAGGGAGTTACCTCCAAGGCGGGAGATAGACTTTCAGGTATAATTGGTGGAAAATGCAAAGCCAGCCGCATCGCTAATGCACCACATGACTCCTTAGGAAAGGAGGGAGCTCAGCAAACAAGTGGGTGAGTTGTAGGAAAAGAGATTCATTATACGGAGTATTTCAGAATGGGGAGCTCCGGTCATCTTCGCAACTAAAGTGGATGGCCCACTTCGTCTATGTGTAGACTACCGAGAACTGAACACACTTACCAAGAAGAATAGGCACCCACTACCAAGGATTGATGATTTTTGACCATCTAGTAGGCACTTCAGTTTTCTTGCAGTTGGATCTGGACATGGGATTTCATCAACTCAGAGTGGCGAGTGATAGTATTGACAAGAAAGCTTTCAGAACTCCGGATGGTTTCTTCGAATGGATGGTTATGCCTTTTGGGTTAACCAATGCACCCGCATACTTTGTGGACTTGATGAGTCGGGTGTTTTGGGAGTATCTGAACAAGTTCGTGGTGGTGTTCGTAGATGACATTCTGATCTTCTCCAAGAGCGAAGAAGAACATGCCCAACACTTAGAAGAAGTCCTAAGTACACTAACCTAAAGCAAAATTTTCTAAGTGTCATTTTTGGAGGGAGGAAGTGAGGTTCCTAGGGCGTGTGGTCTCCAATGAAGGGGTAATGGTAGACCCCGCAAAGGCGGTCATCATTCGAGATTGGAAGGCTTTGAAGAATGCAACAAAGGTAAGTAGTTTCCATGGATTGGCGGGCTATTATAGGAAGTTTATTAAAGACTTTGCGTGGGTCTCAGCTCGACTTACCCACGTGACAAAGAAGAACTTGACTTTTGCTTAGAGAATGGATGTTGAGGATGCTTTCTAGAGGTTGAAACGGGCTCTAACAACAACCATAATTCTGACTCTTCCAGATGAAAGCAAGATGTTCACAGTTTACGCTGATGCTTGCGGCATGTGATTAGGCGTCGTACTGATGCAAGAAGGTAAGGTAGTATGCTATGTAAGTAGGCAACTAAGGATCATGAGAAGAACTACCATACCCATGACTTGGAGTTAGCAGCAATAGTGTTCGCACTTAAGTCTTGGCGGCAACATCTACTTGGAGAAAGATTTGAGCTATATGTGGATCATAAGTTGCTCAAAAACTTGTTCTGACAGAAGGACCTCAACCTAAGGTAGCAAAGGTGGATGGAGTTCCTAGCGTCCTACGACTTTGAGATAGCTTATACCTCATGCAAGGGTAATATGGTGGCAGACGCATTGAGCAGGCAGAGTATGACCTTGAGTCCTCTATTCGTACAAAGGAAAAGCTTGGAGTTCATCTACCCCTTTGATTTTAAGCCATCTAGGGAGTTCACACATGGTATGTTTGCATCGTTGGAGGTGCGACCTACTCTATTAGAGCGGACTGGATCTATGCAGCAAGAGGACCAGTAGTTGAAGGACATCTTGGACAGACTTGATCAAGGAGAAACTTCTAGTCACCTAACTTGATATATTATGGACGAGAAAGGCCGGCTAAGATGAGATGGAAGGTTGTGTGTCCCTATAATTAGGGAATTACTAAAGGCAGTGCTACTCATCAATCTCGGATGACTATCCATCCAGGTGGTGACAAGATGTATCGGGACATGAAGCGTGTTTTACATTGGACGGGTATAAAGAAAGATGTAGCAGAATTCGTGGCCTAATGTTTGACTTGTTAACAAGTCAAGGATGAACAAAAGAAACCCAGTGGATTACTTCAGCTCTTGGATGTCCCGCAATGGAAGTGGGAGAGTGTCTCTATGGATTTCACTGATGGACTTCTTAGATCAAGGAAGGGCAACACGAGCATATAGGTGATAGTGGATAGGCTTACAAAGAGCGCTCATTTCATTCCAGTCAAGAGTAAGGGGATGGCAGCTTAGCTAGCTTCAGTTTACCTCAAAGAGATTATCTGACTATATGAGGTACCTTCAAGTATAGTAAGTGACTATGACCCCATATTTACTAGTGAATTTTGGAGGAACTTTCAAGAAGCTCTAAGTACACAATTAAGGCTTAACATAGCTTATTACCCTCAGACTGATGAGAAAACTGAGAGGGTTAATAGAGTTCTCGAGGATCTACTAAGACTGTGTTACTAGACTTCGTAGGGACTTGGAAGGATCATCTCCCATTGGTTGAGTTCGCATATAATAATAGTTATCAGTCAAGCATAGGCATGGCACCCTTTGAAGCGCTATACGGACGACCTTGCATATCACTGACTTGTTGGTCGGAGTCTACTGACAGACTTCTACTAGGGCCTAACATGATAAGAGAGACTTTGGAAAAGATAAACATCATTCGAAGAAGGATGAAGCAGCTCAAGATCGACAGAAATCTTATGTCGATAAAAGGAGGACGGACTTGGAATTTGAAGTAGGAGATATTGTCTTCATCAAAGTTTCACCGCTAAGGAATGTAGTCCGCTTTGGCATAGTAGGGAAGTTGGCGCCAAGATTCGTAAGGGCATTCCCTATAGTAGAGAGTATAGGTCAGATGGCCTATAGGGTCAAGCTACCGGATAGGTTAGCGGGCGTGCACGATGTATTTCACGTTTCCCATTTAAGGAAATGTCTCCAAGATACAACAAAGATAGTAGAGCCTAGAACACTTGAAGGCATGGAAGTTGAGAAGGAATCATTAGTAAGAAGAATTCCTATTCATATCCTTGGATCAGAAATCAAGAAGCTACATAACAAGGGGATCAGATTAGTGAAAGAAATATGGGGAAAAGACCACGAAGATGCAACATAGGAACCCGAAGATAGGATTCACGCTTCTTACCCTTTTCTTTTTGAAAGTACGTTCTATACTTCTTTTCCAAAGCCTTTTTTACTTTGCATTTGCTTATGTCATTTAAGTTTAGTATCCTATTGTTCGAACCATTCGACCCTTAGGTAGAATCCAATGGTTGAAAACATGCGTTCGAAACATGTTATGGTTGATGGTTGCAAATGGATGCAAGTGTTTATTAGTGGTTGCTCGTGGATGCATACACACATACCAGGCATGGATCGGCTCAATCACTTACATATTATATATGGATATGTGTACATTTAAATTTTTTATGGATGAAAATGGATGGATCATCATATGGATGTTGCATTTTTATGAATGGATGAGCACACATATAGAACTTATATGTATTATTAGGATTATTTGCATGCATATTGGATGCATGACACTAACATATATTGCATTAAGGAGGTCAATTGAATCAGTCGACCGCCTGATTTTTGCATTAGAGTAAGGACATATACACACACTTTTGCATATATTCATACAAGCATTAGAAGTTTCTTAAGGACAAAGGATTCCCATGGATGAGTAGATGATTGTAGTTGTTAGGATTATAACATTTTTCTTAACTTAGAGATTTTGGGGACGAAATCCTTTAAGTGGGGGAATGTAACAACCCAAAATTTAATATACTATAACCATACATTAAGATGATAATTTGGGTATAACTTAATTAAATATTTGGAATTAAGTGAAACCGGCATTATCGTTGCATTAGTCACGGAATTCTGATTCAAATAGACCCCAAGTTTGCGTAAAACGGATAACATATAAAGAAGATACGAGCATTAGAAGTTTGCATACATATAAGGAGCTTATATGTAAATATAACATAAAATAAATCTAGAAAAAAATCAAATGAACGAGGTGGGGAAAACAAGCAGGAAATAGTCCCGCTATGGAACAACCCACGCTTAGCCCGGGTCAACACAAGGGGGGCTGGGGCGACCCTAGGGTCGACCCACCATATATCTCGGCGGATTCGTCCACCAAACCTGGATTGTTTTGTGGCTTTATTCGTTGTTGACTCAACATTATGTGTAAGATTTGGATTTAAAACCTTGAATCTAAAGGTTGATGTTGACTTAGTGAATTTATAAATAAGTGGCTTCTCCCATTTCCAATTCACAAAAATTCTTCATATCTTCTTCAACCTCTATGAAATTATTCTGAAAAATATAAACATATAATGGGGGAATGCTACTGAGGATTGAATCAAACAGCGACAACATCAGCACTCGCATAAACCTTAGGAATCGCATACACATAACTTGGATCGGACTTTCTTCTGCGACATAGTTATATATATAATAGATTTATTCTCTTTTTCACTAAGACCCACTGTGAGTTCTTTGTGATTTTTAAATTTGACTATTTAAAAAGGTTTTGGATAGTATGTAACAACCTAGATTCTGACAGACCGAATTTTTTCAAAAACCCAATCTATCGAAACCCGAGTTGGGCGCTTTGGTATCCTGCAGAAAAAGACAGAGATAAAGAAAACATGTCATAATTCGTAAGCATCTTACAGCGGAAGGAATTCAAAGTATAATATACTTTAAATATATCTTTACCTTATAAAACGTACTGCCTAACCAGTATCCAAAGCTTATACCATCTCTGTCATGAGCCTAACCTGGAAGTATGTAATGAGGAGGGGGTCAGAACATAAGTTATGTGTGAGTGGACATAGAATAAACTTCTGTATAATCCTACATATACCGTTCAGTTATATTTTCTTGCTTATTAGGTTATTCGCGATATTAGCTCTCTAGGCTATACTCATGTCCCACTAGTAGATTAACCTATTACAACGTATATGTAGATTCCCCCAACTCATAAAATCCTTTCCATGTATATATACAGTCCCTTGCCATATGTCGTACGGGCTTCATCATGTAAATCTATACTATTTAGTGTAGTGCCACCATTCTCAAAATCGTTTGGACTACCATTCTTGATCTTGCTAGATTCTGTTTATTACCTAGATCTAATCTAGGGTTTTCTATCCAGCGCTTCCTAGATTCAACCAGGGTTTACGCTACCCAGGGCCACTGGGGTTTATGCTACCTATTGAACACTTTCTAGATCCGACAGGGTTTATGCTACCTAGGGCCACTAGGGTTTATGCTACCTATCGAACAATGCCCCCTAGTCTAGGACACACTACCCAGAGTGATATATGTTCCTAGATTTTACGTCCCAATCGTGTCATTAAACGTGCTAGATATATAGTTGCACATGTCCTCTATATGTGCGGCGCTAGTCCCGTGGCAGGTCTAATCAAGAAACATGGAACTCCGTCAGGAGATTTAAGATATCTGCCGATGCAGATGCTAAGGTCTGTTTTATCTGTATGTGGCTATGGTCCCACTTGACTCCTCCCTCAACTAATGAAAGGCATCCAATAAAATCAAGAATGAGAACTGTACGCAGGCCCTCTATGCCCCCACAAACCTATTGGCCACCCTCACCCATAACTAGATAGCAAAGTATATGGTCTTTTGGAGTTCTCCGCCTTTCCGCTTGCGTATCACGATTGACTCAAGATGGTAGGTAGATGACGACGTGCTATCACAGGGCTAAACAAGATATCGCCGCCTCACGCTGACCCATCTTAGTCTTTAGGTTGCTTATATTGCAACCAAGGCATACCCTTGGCTCTTCTAACGCAGACCTTAACCTTTGTGAGCCCAGGAGGATCATCTGCAACCTCACAGAGGGATACCAAGAGTACCCTCACGTCCCCTCGAAGTCGTGTGCTTCGTAACCCAGTTCGTTGGAGCCTTCTTCATGATCAGATGGACGTTCGCTCCTCCTCGTGTTCTACTTGGCTTTCTTGACTAAGGTGTACTACTTAGTTCTCGTAACTAAGGTTTACTACTTAGTTTCCTGAATCTTTAGCTTTCTTAACTAAGGTTCACTACTTAGTTTCTTGAATCGTTAGCTTTCTTAACTAAGGTTTCCTACTTAGTCCTCTTAACTAAGGTTTACTACTTAGTTCTCTTAATCGTTCATTTTTTTAACTAAGGTTTACAACTTAGTCCTCTTAACTAAGGTTTATTACTTGGTTCTCTTAACCAAGGTTTGATACTTAGTTTCTGTTACTTAGTTCTCTTTAACTAAGGTTTGTTACTTAGTTCCTTTTAACTAAGGTTTACCAATGAATTCAAGCATGACTTAAGTTCTCTTTATCAAATGATAGCGTATGGGTGTTTTCCCACATTTTCAGCTTAGATTAACTTATTTCATGGTATAAGTCGTCCCACCCTTCGAGTCTTGTATTACATCTTAAGTCATATTCATTTCTTATCCCTAGGATAAGTTTATCCATTATTTAATCTTATCATTCCCCACTTTTCCTTGCTTTGATACTGTTATATTGGTTAAGTTTTCCCATGTGTCCAAGTTGACTTAACCCCCAATCACGTATTTAATTCAACCCACGTACCATGATAAATTGGTTAAGTGTTCTCTATCAGTTCATGTTGACTTAACCCGCCCATATATCATATCAAATTGGTTAAGTGTTATCTAGCGGTTCACGTTGACTTAACCCACCCATATATCATGTCAAATTGGTTAAGTGTTGTCTAGTGTTTCATGTTGACTTAACCTTACCATACTAGCATGTGTCATTAGCATTAATTAATTATTAATGCCCAACCTCTCACATTAGACCTATTGTTGCGGTCACTGGATGTGCCGGTTGGTTCTGGGAAGGAATACACCACAACTCAATCTAACCTCGGGTTTCAAGCACGTTATGACTAACTTCTCACATTAGAACGTATTGTTTGCGGCCACTGGATGTGCCGGGCGGTTCCGGGCAGGATTACACCACAAACTCATTCTAACCTCGAGTTAGCCATGTTTCATGTTTAGCCAATTAACAATTCATGTCTATTCTAGGTGTCATAGGCCAATTATAAATTTTCAAGCATGTTCATGTTCATTCCAGATATCAAATGTCAATTACCAATTCACTAGCATGTTCTTGTTCAAGTTATGCCACTATTGTCAATTTCATGTTATGTGTCGAGTTCCATAATTACATAAAAACATGGTTTGTCCAACATATTCCATTTTTAATTATGTTTCTAGGATCTTAACGGCATATCCAATTTTCAAGTCTCAAATTCAAGCTTTACCCAAAAACCCCAATTTATGTTCATGCTTATAATCCTGTTAATAGGCTATACCTATTATTCTAGTTTCTCATACATGTGTTCCTAACAGGTTGCTATCATTCCTCGTGTGTTGGTTAAGCTTATTCATATGTCAAGTGCTACTTAACCCATTTCTACTTTGCTTACAAAACCATTCGTGTAACAATCTTTTTACCCAAATTGCCTAATTCATCGATTAAATCTCAAGCTCTTCCCAAATAACTATAATTTACGCGCTGTTGACCTTGGCTCGAAGGTAGCGAAAGTTTCAAAAATAAAAAGGAAGAATAGAGAAGAGGAATAGATTAAGCATAAAAAGATTATTTTAAATTGCAACATGAGTTTTAACTGAGGAATGACGAATGATAATAATACTATTATGCATGAATTTTATTGTAATCCCACTCACTGATTTAAGAACGGATCTTTAATTCTGGGATCTGATTTCTGAAACTGAAAAGCTATCCCTTGACGTAGATTATCGATCCTCTAATTTAGATTTGATTCTTAGAAAATAGTTGTTGAAGTCGTTGAATTAGCCTTTGATTCTCTACTTGAATTCTAACAGAGAACTTGAGCAGCATAACCCCGTCTTTGATTTATTTTGATATAAATTAGGGAAGAGTATAGGCATAATGAAGATGTGTAGATAAAACTGTAGCCTTAGGGGTGTTTATATAGGTGCTCAAGACCTTATCGTACACGCAGCGCTGAGTCAGCATTGAACCCAATTAAGAAAATAGTCCAGGTTCGCAGATGAATCTAGCCAAATCTTATTGGACACGCAGCGCTGAGTCAGCATTGGGTCTCGCAAGCTGTTTTGGCGCAGAAATTCGAATTTCGAATGTTTGAATTGTTTTGACGTAGAAATTTGATTTTTGAACTTTTGAATTTCTGGAATTTATTTAACTGTTTTATTCACATGAAATATTCTTATATGTATACAATTACTCTACCGACCATTTTACGCGTATATATATACGCACAATATTTGTTTTATTTTCAAAATTCAAACGATGTTGCACTGTTATTTGATTCTTGCCATATTTCATTGACTGTAGCCTTATCTTGAATTTTATCTTTTGTATACACACACATATATATATATATTCTCATATATATATATATATATTTTCTTTATTTCCTTATATGTACTTTCTTATCCTTTAAAATTTTGAATTTGTATACGTACATATATTTGCATGTTCAGTTGGCCCTCTCTAAAACAAAGATAAAAATTACGCCGTCGTCGGGGTTCGAACCCCCGACCTCCATGTTAAAAATCCAATGTATTAACCAACTAAGTTATGAAGTCTTTTGTTAATAAGTCTTAGAACAATGATAATTATTGTTCTCTCCTTACTTCTCTTTTTCATGTTAGTTACAATACTTAAATTAAACCATTGCATGAATCTTTTTGTTTTAATGTTAATGCATTATGTTTGCAAATCAGTGCATGCAACATATTTACATTGCATGCAACCAATCCTTTATTTCTTTTAATGCATGCATTACATTTTTTTCCAGTGCATGTATTTATTACATGCAATCCTTATTTTATTCTTTATTTTATATTTTAATTTGTTTGTGTATATACACATATATATATATATATATATATATATATATTTCTCTCGTGCGTATACAAACTTCTAAGCTTAATAACTTCTTCATATGATGTCCGTTTTATGCAAACCAGGTATCTATCTTGACCAGAATTCCGAGGTGAACGCAATGGTGATGTCTGTTTTATTTAATTCCTGATATTTAAGTTAAGTATTTTTATTTTCTCATCTCTTTGATTACACACATTGTTATCGCATTAATTTCCTTACTCTTCAATGTATGAATTAATTTTTCATTATACATCACCAGTATTTACCTATCTATGCATATATACATATTTGTACATTTTTTATTATATTAAAAATGTGGGGTGTTACACAGTAAATAAGATTGGATCTGATATAAACAGTGCCTAAAATAATCCTTACATATGTTTATACATGTTTATCTATTCAGATTTGCAAGTTATATTGTGAACCTTAATCTTCATTGTCCCCATTATGCCTTTCATTTATTTACAGTCTTTTCTATTATGCCTGTTTACTCAGTTTGAGATCTGTTTCTCCCTTTTTCCTTTTTTATTCTACGCAAAACCTAGGCGACTCAAGCCTAAGCTATTACGTTATTTGTATGTAAAGGACATAAATTTGAATAATTAGATAATGACACATAAATAGGGAAAATTGGGCATATTAGGTACTAGAACCCTTGACTGTAAGAATTGGGATAATTACATATTAACCTATTAGATTTGGATAATTACGTGTTAATCTATTTGGGATAATTACATATTATTCTTTTAATGTTGGGTTAATTACACGTTAGGAAGAACATGCGACATGATAATTAATTAAATTGGACTTAATGTGATATTAAATATGACATGTTAGAATAAGATAGTACCAAGTATGAATACCAAGTAAATTTCTGTTGTACAACTGGAAGGTGCTTGTTAGGGAAAAGGGTTATACACTAATAACATTTAGATAAAATTAATTTTACAACCGAGCTTATTATTGTACTTAAACCTGCTAAGTTACACCTGTTAAATAACAAGCTAAAGGGTCCCAAGTCTAGTTATTGTATCTGGTTGTCGGGACTCTTAAATCCTAGGTAATCGTGGGCACAAGTCTACGGGTTGGCTTGTGTTAAGTTGTGCGGAACCCATATCAGTCAGTATCCCTATTGGTATCTTGGTAGGGACCTCGCTCTAGGTAGGGGTCAGGGCACGCTTTACTGAACTTGATTATAAGAGGTTCAAGGTTTAGAGGATGTACAACGCGCATTCTGGCGGAGTCATAAGCGAGCAGAGTCCGACTACAGGAAACCAAGCGGCAAGTAACACCTACATATATGGCTATGTTCTATATGTTGTTGGGCTGGGGACTGATACACCCTACTGCAGGCGATGACACAAAATATTCAGGGAATAGGGAGCCGATCACATGGGTAGTAATTAGGGTAACACCTAATCATGTTAATACTAGTAAAGTCGGTGTAGTTAGTTTGACTCTTGGGATATGAATGAGAAATTTAATCTACCTTTATCTTGTTATGACATCTCATTTACCACTTGCATATATACATGTTATACTGTACTTTCTCTTCTAGTATTATTGATCTGTCTTGACACCTTTTAATATGCATATGTTAGAAATTACTAGAACTCGCCAGACTCTATGTCTGACCCATTTTGTTTTCCTTCTTTCCCTTCCTTCTCCCCCCTCAGGTTCTCAGAGTGGGAGTGGTTAATAGTTGAGATCATGATTCTGCTTGGACTTAGATAGCTCTTCTTTTTCAAGTATTTTCTTTAGTTTATTCATGCTTATTGTAATGACACTTGAGGGATACTGTTATGGTTTTTGTACTCCGATTATGAGATAGATTGCTTTTGAGTATTTGTGAAAAACATGATGTTGTAACCTTGATTTTAAATGTTGTTTTTCTTGATTAATAAGAAGTTATAAATTTTTCTGCTGCATTATTTATATCTGTCTTGTACATTTAGTTATTGTTTACGTATTGCACTTCAAAAAGTTAATGCATTCTCATTAGAGTGACATTAACTGACATGGGGTGTCACATCGAGACTCGCAATACTCTGTAGTATAAGAAGCCAAAGCCTAGAGCTCCATCGGATGCGCCGAGAGAATCCACAAAGTATTGCAGGTTCCACAACATCCACGAACATGAAACGAACGTATGTCGTCACTTGCAGGACAACATTGAAAAGCTCGTCCGCAAGGGAATGCTTGAGCGGTACACACGAGGTCTTCCACATGAAATTTCTGAGCCGTCCAACGCTCACCAAGGATTTCAACCAAGCAGGCCTCGCCTAGATACTTGATCCCTCGAGATCATCCTTTCAACTCAGCAAGACTATAACTACAATAAGCAGTTCAGACATCTATGCCGCACCTTACGACTCCTCTTGCATGAGTTACACCTTGTATGAACATGGTTCTTTCCATTCCTAAAGTATTTCGCTTGTATGTTTTAATTTTGATAAGTAGCTTGAGTTGTCTTGTAACCAACTTTGTTGTAATCCTTGTACAAAGCATAAAAACGTTAGCCCCAGCATTCTAGATGCATCTGTGGATCGATGAAGCACCGCTACTATGAATACACTAAGTATAACAGACTTAGCCCGACCCACCCATGCTCTAGTATACTTGGCGGCGGTCTACTTACACATTAAGCTTCACACAACTAGAGCCAACTGAGAGTGAAGCAATGAAGAACTTCGCTCTCCTAGAGCCAATCGAGAGAAAAGTTCACCCATTTAAACTTTGCACACTTCCAGCCAATAGAGAGTGAATTTCATTCATCTAAGCTTCATGCACCTCAGATCAATCAAGAGTGAAGCGATGATGAACTCCACACAATTTTAGTCTCTCAAGAGTGGAATTTCAACCGACCATAATCTAAGTGCAACTTTGAGTCGCATTACACGAGTACAACTCTCGGGAAGGTGTAAAAAGCACTCTTGCGCTTGGAAAGATAATATCCATGACACAGTGGTCTCTAAGGTCGTCATTGGAGTTACCGGCTTGCGACCAATTCCCACCTTTATCTCCCTCGTCTGAAACGAAATAGGAATGGAAAGCAAGTCCTCTTCTCCAAAGGTTACTTCCTCTTTTCCATGTCATGACCCTTCACCTCCACATAAGCTCTGGTCATCTTCCAGTTTACTAGGGGAACGTCAGAAGCACTACAGGAGGCATACCCATGGAAGCAGGCCCGGAGGCACCAATCCTCCACCAGTTCCTGCAACCGCCTACATCGACCCAGTAGTCTCTTAGGTCGACACTAAGGAAACCGGTCCACGACTCACTCCATATTTACCTCCTTCGTTTGAGACTAAATGGGGATGAGAAGCAAACCCTCATTCTCCAATCAACACATCCTCTTCACCGTCATCACAACTATTCACCTCCACCTGAGCTTCGTCCAACTCCTAGTCAGCTGGGGCACGTCGAGAAGCACTATAGGAGACACCTACAATAGGGAGAAGGCCTAAGGGCACATTACCTCCCTTAGTCCTCCATCCTCACCTCAACCATCTTCTCCACAAACCGTGGAGCGGACTTTCGGGAGTGAACCCCCCATGTGGAGAAGATGGCCCAAAACTGAAGTCTGGACACCATGGAAGTTGCCTGCGACATCCCTTGAGGATAAGACTCCATACGTACGAACATCCTGGAACACAGTGACCACCTTTAGTTCTATAATTAAAACCATTGTCATCACTAACCACGACATGATTGGATCAAAGATTCGAATCCTAGACTTGACGACTCCACTAAATGTACACATCCTATGTGCATGTCCGAGTGGTCAGACTAAATAAGTTCGATCCCCGAGCGCCATGCCAGTCGTCTACGTTATATTTGGCTTTAATTCCATTCCAATTTTGCAATGTCATATGACAATCCAAGCTCAAATTTAAGATCGAACAAAACAATATAACTTCCAACTCCTGGAAAAACAGGAAAAATTTGCTAAGTCCCAAGGATACAGAGTCAAGAATTTGTATCTCCATGCACTTGTCGCAAATTCTCATGTTTTCCGGTCTATCGTCGAATTCTCGAAGTCTCGAGACTCCTCAAACAAACTTAAGTCTAAGTGTAATGCCAAGTTAATTTACATAAGTATAATGCTAGAAAATGTAAAGAGTGCTTGAACACTTAGAATGCTATGTGATGAAAGAAAAGAAAACTTCTATTCACATGTCAAAATTACAGCTTTTTATCAATGACATGATGTACATCACAACCACATCGTGCCTCTAAAAAGCATGGGCCATGCTCGCACATTTTACCGGCCTATAAAAACAACACCTATCTGTGGCTATCACTTGAACGAGCCACCTTTCTTCCCTTTCTTTTTCTCAGATTTGGTCTTGAGTGGCTTATTGTTCTTCTTCATCTTCATCTTCTACTCCCCCACTTACAGACTTTTGCTTCTTCGTGGAGTTGTGGCGGGGTGAGGTCTAAACTAGTATTCACCGCCCAGGGTTATTAGTAGGATTCATACTGACTCGTCCTCTTCCTCACTCGGGATATCTACAGTCCCTTCCTCGGGGAGGATCGCCTTCAGTGGAATAAGGAAAGCTTCGACAATGGTCCCCAGAGCTACAAGCTTCTCGGCTTCTTTCTGAGCTTTCACGGCTTCCCTTTCGGCCTTGTTCGTCATCAGTTGACCCACCTTCAGCTTTGCTTCCTGTAGAGCCTTCATCTTCTTCATTTCCTCCTCCCCTCTTCTGAGGCCTCCTGCTCTACTTTTTTCCGAGCCTCCTCCAGTATTTTAGACTAAGCCTCCTCCTCGGCCTTCTTCCTCTCTTCATCCTGAGATTTGAGTTTGGCCTCCTTACCCTCTTTCCTTTTCGCCTTAAGCTCCTCGGACTTCATTAGTAGTTGGGTTTTTTGTTCTTCAACTATCTCATGCATAGTATTCCCAACTGCCTCTGCCTTCTGTGTCACCTTTGCATCCGCGTCCTACTGGTTCTTGTCCTCCTCGGGCAGTTTAGCGAAGTCGTCCAATATAAACTCTCTCATTTCCAGGTTAAAGCCCTCAAGGAACCCATGCTCTTCCTCCATCTGCCTGTTGTAGGCATTCAGATTTGTCTCGGTCGCGTCGGTCGTCACTACTTTAATCCCAACCGTCGTCCATTCCCCGAAGGTACCTGCACAATGGAGATAAACAGATTAGTTAATTTATACTTCGTTCTATCATCTTTTTTCAACCATCATCAATAAAGTGGATATACTTCCGGCATCTACTGTGTAGCACCCCTGACGTTGACCCTTCGGCGACTGACGGAAGGATGGAGTGACGGAAGGATGGAGCTAGTATGGGAGGACCACAAGCGGAAGCGAAAGGAATAGCATGCTGTTGTTGGGAAACGATTTTGTAGGCCACTATGATGCTCTCAGCTACAAGTGTTTTCCCTTCTGAGCAACACATATTTCCACCTCCTCCGCCGCAGCGTCTTCCTTAAGAAGTTTCCTTCCTTCGACCAAGACCCGACACTAGTTGTAACAACCCGAATTTTTAACAAGTAATAATTAATTAATGGATTAATTAATTGAGGATTAAACTGATAAAATAAATATTAATTAGAAAAATATTGGGAATTGAGCAAAATGGATTTCACCGTTGCAACCGTTACGAAATTCTGATTGAGATAGATTTTTAGTTTACATAAATCAGACTAAAAATGAACAAGTTACGATCAATCAAAGTTGGAAGTTAAATTACATAAATTAATTAGTAAAATCAGAATGGTGCAACGGTAAATGGGTGACCCAGGCCATATATGCGTCGACCTCTGTATCGACAAATGGGTTGACACACGTGTCGACCCACATAGAAGGTAGGTCGATCCACTTCGAGCCAAGCACAAATCTGTGCCTGGCCAAACATGCCTGTTTCTAAATTTTTCCTTTGCTAACTCATGTTGAGATGTTTTCTATGGGTTGCATTAAAAATCTAATATCCAATGGCCAAAAATAATAACATAAAATGCAATGAACCTGGACAATAAATCCAATGAACCTGGACACCAACTCTATTATAAATAGCCTCCAACATTTAACCAATTCTTCATTACTCCATTTCTTTACCTCTCTCAAATATTATGAAATATAATTTTAATTGAGTATTGAGGGCTTGGTTCTATACATTTTTTAGGGAAATATTCATAGATAGAGAGGATCTACCAAAGCCTATTGGATTTTCTCAGATTGTTATGAGTATTACTATGATTATCATATTTCTTCTAAGTTAATGTTAAAATTGATACAATAGTTGCTACAATGATTTTAGATCTAAATAAAAAGGATTAAGATAGTAAAGTAGATTGGATCTGAAAGTTTGACAATTATAGTGTTTACAAGTTTGTCTTTTACAAGTATTGTTCATTTTATTATTATCTATTATCTTCAATTGTTATTTACAAGTAAAATCTTCTTCTTTATCCCCTTCTCTATCATCACTTTATTTACAGTCTTGTAGTGCCTATTTTTCCATTTCTATTTATCACTGAGCCTAGATCTATTTCTCCCTGTTCCTCTATTTTGCACTGAACCTAGGCCAACGAGAGCCTAGGCCTTTACCGTTAAATTTGCATAAAATTGGAATAATCTAAAATAATATTAATATGGGATTTCAGGCATATTAAGAATTGTGAATTATGGACTGCAAATTGGGGTAAATTTTAATGAAAGAATATGTAAACTAGTGAATTGGAATAAATTGTACTTAATTATACATTAAATAAACATTGATTTGGAGAAGCATGTTAATTTGTAATTTGGAAAACATGTTAATTTGACAGTGATTTGGAAACATGTTAGTTTGACAGTAACTGTTGGAAAACATGTTAGTTAGACATTGAGTTAGAAAATATGTTCATTTGACATTAACTTGAAAAACATGCTAATTTGGCATTGATTTAGAAAACATGTTAGTTTGACATTGATTTAGAAAACATTTTAATTTGACATTAACTTGGAAAATATTTTAATTTGACATCGATTTAAAAAACATGTTAATTTGGCATTAATCTGGAAATCATGTTAATTGGAATGAATTATATTTAATTTAACATCAAGTAACCTTTAATTGGGAAAAATGTCAATTGTACTTAATTTAACATTAAGTAACGTGTATCTGGAAAACATGTCAATTAGAATGAATTGTACTTAATTTGACATTAAGTAACCTGTATTTGGAAAACATGTCGATTATAATGAATTGTACTTAATTTGACATTAATTAGCCTCATCGATGCTCTCTACTCCTGGGGCAGCAGCCTCATCTTCATCCAGCTTTTCCCAAGTCAAAGCCAGGTTCCGAGGGTAGTCACGAACCAATGAGAGCCCATGATGTCGAAGTGTTTTGACATAGAAACCCCAGATCATCGGCTTCATGCCCCTCTGTACCTCTTTTCGGGCCTCCCAGACTTTTCGTCTCAATTCCTCTAGATTGGCTTCGTTCTCGACTCTGATCTCATCTATTTGGCTGAGCACTTCTTTGTTTGAAACTTCTGCTGCCTCCTTATCCTTTCTGTCCTGCTCGAGCTCGGTGTAATTTCTATTAAGCATTTTTCTGAACTCTCCGTTCTCCTTCCTCAGGCGTTGGGCCTCTTCATTCTCCTTTCGAAGCCTTTCATTCTCCTTTGCCAATGAAAAGTTGTTCTCCCTCAGCTGTTGCACCATCTTATTATCCTCATGCAGCCCGCGATTCTCTTCGGTCAGTGCCTTATTGTCTTTCTCCAAGTTGGTGGCACAGGTTGATGCATAGGTTAACATGTGTTTATAATGGGCACTAATCACTGCCATTGTCACCATCATCTCCTCCAACTCCTTTTTCAAAGTATTTGTTTCAGCAATACATAGTTAGCATAGAAAAGTGTCACTTGAATACGTACAAATAAATGCAACTCGGGACCAAGTTTCACCTACTCCTTATCCCGATTTGCAGCACTCTCCTTCTCAAGCTTGAGTGTGATCTATGAGCCTTGAATCTCTGAGTTTTTCTTTTTGATCAACTTCAAAAGTTTCTTTGTGTATTTGTATAGATAGTAGGCAAAGTACACCAGCTTCCAAACTTCTTCGTCATCCTGGCGTGGAATCAGATTAATGTCGGCTAACCATACCAACTCATCAAAGTATAATCTTGGAAATGACTTCTTCAGTATCGCCTTCCTCTCTTCGGGGTTCAACTTTGGGATTTCGAACATGTCGGGTAGCAGCGGGCACTGTCCTCTTACGTACTTTCCTCTACTTCCTGACCCTACTTCATCTACCTGCTCCTACCTATGGCTATCGCCACCGGTGAGGGTGTTGGTACATAAGAAGGTAGGACAGTCGCATATTATTGCTTCGTGCCAAATAATTCATCCCCTCTCCTTGCATCCGCTGATTTGGTGCCTATCGGCAATGGCTCCGAGTACGAGGAGTATTCCCGATGGCGATACAGCAACTCTCAAATTCATATGACTTCTTCCTTGTATGCAGTTTAGTGATTGCGTAGAAGTCGCTCATGGCACCCCTTTTCGACTGTCAAGAATCTCCCCAACCACGATCTTTGTTGCTATCATGAGACATACTACCTACATGGTGCACTTTTGAGTCAGAATTGAACATCCAACATGTACGAATCAAGTGTTGTGCTATGCAATGCTTGTGAATGTGTGTATTCTAAGTGTTCCCCCCACAGACCCGTTGATTGCATGCTTGAAGGGGTAATTTACCCAACGCTCAACAATAAGCTCTTAACATTAGCTCCGCTTAACCCAAACGAAGATGTCGCTATTGGGACCTTATCCAGGTCTTTGAACTGATTTTCGGCCTCCATCGACACGGTGGTCGCAATGGTCACAGCTAGAGAACTTGGTTCAAAAGCCTCTCCCGGCCTCACCTCCTCGGTCGAAGGAACGTGAGTGGGTTATGAACCATGCACTTTGACGGGCTCCTTCTCACCGTCATTGTCGCCGTTATATCCTCTTGAGCCTCTTCCACTTTCTCCTCCATCGGGGGCACGTCAGAAGGCACGACAGGGGGAGCCTCCTTTTCCTACGGACCGGGAGAGTTCCCTTTTTCCTTAGTTTTTTCTTCCTCTTCTTCTTCATCATCGTCCCTGCGACCCGTTGAGTGACATTTGGGAAGCAAGTCCAAGAGATGAAGGAAACAATCCGATAACAGAGTTTGTGCATCGCAATATCCACTTGGACATCCCTTAAAGCAAAGACTCACTCTAACTATTGACCACTTTTTGGAATTGGCGGCATGCCTGCCATGTGAAACTCCAAGTTAATTTTAAGATTATGGCTCAATTAAATCGGGGTACAGAGTAAGTTTTGAAGTACTTATGGCCTACAGGCCACCTCCTTGTAAATTCCAATGGGCATCCAACATAGAACCAATCATATTCAAAGTAGCTGTGATTGTTCCACACTCCCAGGTTAAAGTTTTTATTAGACTGTGCCTCTATGTAGACGAGGGAAGATGACACAATGTTTGTCTTCTTTAAAGAGTAGAGAAATATGTTGCCCTCCCTAGTCGGTTCAACTCCCATTCATTCCATGTACAAGATGTAGGTGCCATCAGGAAGGCATATGTGTTCGGATGAAGCTGTGTTGGCGTTAATCGAAAGAAATATAAAATGTACCAGATATATGAACAAGACGAGGGAACGCATCCAATGGAGAAAATATACATGTTCCAGGAAATATAACCTTCCAAGGGAGCGCGCACCCTATCTTCCCTTATGAGTACCATGACATCCCCCCAAGGTATTCCATTTTTGGCACTAATTCGCCTCAATGAAGCTTCATCTATCCACGAGACAACCGAATCAGGGGATTCTCGAGAATCGTGGTATCTCCCACCATATCCAGTGATATAAAAAGCCTTTTGAATTACCACCGCCATTCTCTTCTTCCGGTGGACTCTCTCTGACAACTTCTGCTTCACCTCTATCTACCAGTTCATCCATGTGCTCGCTTGAATGCGGAGACCCGTCGGGTTGTCTCTTTTATTCTTGTATGCCGGATGGGCCCACTTGTTAAGATGGAGTGGAAGTTCTTGAGGCCTCACATCGCTCACTGATGGGCTAGAATGGTATGAAGATTCATTAAAACTAAGAGACGTTTCTACGGGTTCAACTTATAGTCCGTGAAGTCTCCTAGAGCTTCTCTTTGTTGTTGCAAACTATACTTGCAAGACTGTTGTTGTAACAACCACACATGCTGTTCCAATTTTATCAGATGTCCCTTCGGGGACATCTGATAAAATTGGAACAACATGTGTGGTTGTTACAGTGGTATCAGAGCCAATATCCAGCCGGAATTGTGGCTCCTGTGTGGACCACAACGCCTGGGTGAGATGTTTGTGAGCCAACGGGGACATTGGGCTCTATAGGAGGGGAGAATGTAACACCCCTAAGTCCTACATCGTGGAAGCCTGTGTGAAGTGGGTACTTATATAGTAGAGCCCATCTCTTACTAACGTTGAGGCCTTTTGAGGAACAAAACCCCACACCTATACGGTGGCTAAGTTAGGGACAATATCTTGCGTGAACGGAGGTGCGGTTTGTTACAGTTGCATTAGTTAACACACTAAAACTAGTACCCCCATGTTAATGTAAACTGATGTGTAATGTGCAAGTGTCATGCGTGCTGGTGTAGTTGTGCTAAAACTCCTTCAGAATGCGACGATGATCACCAGTCTTATGAACTTAGGCTATCGTGATCGCGAACCTATTTCATTGAATTCAAGTCGAATCGTGATCACGATGCTATTGGGTTAAGAGCCATTTTGAAACTCAACCCGATCACGCAATGTTGCGTGTCAACTCAAATTCGAAATTTAGAACTTTAGAATTAAAATCTTCAACTTGGAAGCTAGCGAGTATTATGACACTGAAATCTTGAAGTACTAGGACACAAAACTTACGTCTCGTATCCCACCCAGTTGTGGATTTTCAAATCCCAATCATTCGGCCTTCGGGATACGAAAACTTTGTGAATCTCCAGATATAAAATTTAAATTTCGTATCCCAAATCTTGTGCAAATTTTCATATTTTGTAACCCCTACTTCTCCTCCTTCCTCTTTCTACTTCACTGATCCTACCTCCTCATTCACTCCATCCAACTTTTCATATCCAAACCCCTCGAAGTTCACATAGGTTTGCAGATAGGAAATCTCGATTTTGTATCCAAGAGGCTTAGTGAAAATTAAAGCCATGCTTTCTTCTTCTCCCATGAGGGGATCCCATCGAAACCACAATCGAATACGAAAGGTGGAGGCCATCCATGGGATAGAAACCCATTTTCGTATCCTATACTAAGCCTCATCTTCCTCAATTTCCCACTTCAACTTCACACTCCCTCCTCCGTCCTAGTTTTGTACAATGCCTCCATAGCCTCCATCGCTATGGCCAACAGCGTCCTCCAACCTACCTCTCTCATTCGACCAACTTTTCATAGTACAAACCACCAGGTTCAACCCACATACAAATTAAAGGCTAAAACACCTGAGTTGAGATCGAAGGGAGGAATATAGTGTTCGTATTTTCAGGGCCTCAAAGAGTCAAACTGTTCGCAAGAACGAATATGCCAAGGGAAGGAATGGACTTTTGTGTTAGCCTATTTATAGAGGGGCGGGATGGAATCCGAAAAACTAAGAAAATATTCTAAGTAACCGAATCGGTTACCAATCCCGATGTAAAAAAAATGATGATGAGAGAGAAAAGAAAGAGGAGGAGAGATGCCTTCAATGCACCCGGATCAATAACATATTTCTAAACTTTGACAACAACGATGATCGCATATACGAGTTTTTGAAACTTCTAACGTCGAGGCCGACTCGAGTTGTTAAACAATTGTGTACTTAGTAATTTAAACGATTCCATGGAACACACCTAAAAATTGAGTCCCTATTCGATGATGTTTTGATAACTAACTTACACGATCATGCGCCCAGGCCACAAAAATGATCATGCATACACGCTTTCGGAATCTCAATCGTCCAAACCGACTTGAATCATTAACCGGTCGTGTACCCGCGAACTTAAATGGTCCAAGAGTGCACACTAAATGATCAAGTCCCAATCTGACGACTTTTCGAAGGTTAACTTGCATGATCTCACACCCACGGCATGCCTCATAAACATCATGTTACTTGTTTCAAGCTTCAATCGTATCATGCGAAATCACGTGCAAACGTGTAAGTGCATGCCTGACAGCGTGTCGACAATGACTTGCTTACATTCCGACAAAAGTGGGAGTCGACGACTGACGTTTAATTTCTTTAGTCAATAGGAAATGAACGTCCACCTAAGAAATCAGATAGGATTCCAGTCCGAGCAATTAGAAGTATCAACAATGTTGGAGTCCCATGTTGTCATCAACCATCCTCGACGGAAAGGTCACTACAGTCGCTCGATACGACTTGGAGATCTTTTTGGCCCTCAGGAATACTTAGCTCAACTCAAAGCATGTTAAGTTATCATAAGACATCCTTTGGGGGGGGCAAGTGTTATCCAGCTTTGACTCGGTTCCCAAAACCAATTCAACCCCACACGACTCGGCACATCGCGCGGATCAACAGCCTAGAAGTGTTGCCATAATGTTCAAAGCTCGAGCCTATGTGGAGTCATTCAAGAATAGTCGTTCCGGCTCGACCAAATTTCTCAACAATTAACCAACACATTGGGATCGACCTTGAGCCTCAATATTAACTCGCATCCCGATATCACAACTCCTCAAAACTCCCACCAACACAAATTTCGTATCCCTCTACCTTAGCCACGTGTAAATACACAAACTCTCCACATTTTGTATCCCTCGTGATACGAAAATGCTAAATCCGTATCCCTCAGGATAAGAAAATTTGTATCCCTTAGGATACAAAACGGGGAACTTCAAGGGGGATACGAAATGGGGTTGAGGAGAGGCGGACTCGGAGTTTTGAGGAAGGGGAACAATAATTTGGCAAATTCCCCAGAAGTTGTACCGATCCTGGGGTTGGAACAACTCTTAGGATATGAAATATCAGCATGGGCCCCTCCACTCTATCTACTCTTTACTACTTCACCTTCTATAAATACCCCACTCTCTAGCTTGAGAAGGTTTGGATCTTGGTTGGCTCCTTGGTCTCTGTAACGACCCAGATTTTCGAACAATTTAGTTTAAATATTTAATATGGTTTTAAATATTGTGATTGATAATATAAATTGATATATGATTTCTTTTGAATATATATATATATATATATAATTATTTAATCTGAAATAATTATAATAATTCGATAATCTGAATTAATTGAATTCAAAATTTAAACTGGAGTCAAAATGATTTATATGAATTTTATTTGAATTAAAAACGATAATAATAATTTATTATCTATAAAATGATTTGTTCCGAATATAAATTATATTATATTAATTAAATATGGTATATATGTTCAAATTAAATTTCAGAATATATACTGTTCAATTCAGAATAGCGTTATTACATTTAAATGTCGGTCTATACGCTAAAATAATGGTTCGTGATTTAAATTAATGGACCTCAAGATGTTTGAATGTGGATAGGTTCGAAATCAAATCAGAATCCGTTTTAAAAGAATAAAAAATCTCATTATATCAAATCATATTTAATAAAAATCAAATCGAAAATCTTTTTAAAATAAAATAAAAGATTTGTTGTGTAATTTAGCCTACACAAAATTAATACCCTCTGTACGTTTGTCCCCTTCAACTTCTTTATATAACCACGACATTTCCTTTCTGTTTTCATTTTATTTTCGTTCTGCCAAACTAATTTCAATGGCAAGCTTCTTAAAACTAAATCGAACGCGAGAGAGTTCATTGTTTAAATCCATTTCATTTCAAAGTTTTAAATCGCGATAGATGTTTAGGTGGTTCAATTATAGTCTGGAACTTCCGATTCAATTTTCAGAGGGTTCGACGGTTCTATTTTGGTTGCGATCGTTGTCTGGGGGTTCGGCGAGTTCTTCAGGCAAGCTAGGGCAAACCAGTTAGGGTTCGATGTTGAACTGGTGACAAATAGGAAAAGTTATGACTGAGTAGGCCGAAATAGGAAAAGTTGAGCTATAAATATATTAACTTGTTTTGAATATATAAAACAGGTAGTGAAATTTATAAACGTTGTTTATAAATTAATAATTCGAGATTTGAGGTGAGATTATAAACTGTATTTATAAATAAAGTGGAAAAATTATCATTGGATAATTTGAATATTTAAATTCAAATGTGAATTTAAAAATAGAAATGGGGAAATCGTTTTAAAGAAATAAACGATGGAATTTATTCTGATGTTCAGAATATAAATTGAACTAAAATAAATCCGTAAGGATTTATGATTTGAATTCGATTAATTCGAATTTATTTAAAAAGAAGTTAAATTGAATGTGAAAATAAATTGGGTGTTATATATATATAAGTTATTATAAATAGAAATTTTCAAAATAAGGTTTTGGTTTTAAATAGATTTCGAAATAGACTTGTTTAAATATAAAACAAGGAAATTTATAAAATGGTGTTTATAAATATGATGAATTAATTATCAAGAGATAATTTGAATATTTAAATTCAAATATGAATTTAAAAATAGAATTTGAAATCATTCGAAAGGGAACAACTGTTTTTATTCTGCAATTCGGAATATCAAAGGGATGGAGTTTCAAATAGGAATTTGAAAAGGGAACTTGTTTAAATATATGAAACAAGGAAGTTGAATTTATAAATAGTGATATAAATTTGGTAAAATAAATTATCATTTGGATAATCTGAGCCATTTAAATTCAAATAGGAATTTAAAAGTCAATTGGGAAGTGTTTTGAAACAAAACGATTGATTATATTTTGGAATTCGGAATATAAGCTGAATTGAGAAGAATTCAACGGGTTTATAATTGAAATTCGATTATATCAAATTTTATAAATAATTTATTTATAAAAGGAAATGGAATTAAATATAGAAGATCGAAGTATAAATAAATATATTACCGAGTAAGGAAAATCGACAATTATAGATAATCGAAAATATTATGTTGAATTGGGAAATTGATTCGATATATATTAAAAATATATCAGAATGGAGTTGAATTTATTATAAACGAAGTTTAAAAGTTTATATATATATATAAATATAATTAAAACGAACTCGCCGCAGCGCGGCAATTCGTAAATTGGCGTTTCGAACTTCAATTGATTATATAGAACTCAATTTAAGTCGGAATTCTTTGAAAAAAGAATCGTCAAGATCGATTTGATAATAGTTTTCTAATGGAAGAGAAAGATCTGGATTTCGTCGAATAGATTTTGAGTTATGTCAAAATCAAATTTTCAGAAAAACAGAGCCATAACCATTATTAAACCATAACGGTTTTATTTAAATTAATAAAAGGATTTCAAGCAAATCAAATCCGAAATACCATTAGAAAAATCCATACTTGAGTTATAAAATAAATATAAACTCAAGTAAAGTATATGAAATGATTTTTGAAACAAAAATCATATTTTTAATCTTTGAATAGAATTAACTAAGTTAAAGAAGGATTAGTTAATTGAATTTTAGAATGAGTTTAACCTTAAATAGGAAAATGGAATTTATGAAATTTTATTCGCAATCGAATATGAAATGTAAATTAAAAATGGGATTTCAATTAGTTATAAGCGAATTGAAATATTTTTGAACATGTTGTGTTCAAATATAAAAGTGAAATAGGCAGAATAACTAATTAGAGAATTAATTAGCAAATCGAGTTTAAAATGACCGGATTGAGTTGTAATAAATTGGGAATGGATAGATATATATTAGACATGTATGGAATGAAGTGTATGAAGATTTTAATTTATGTGCTCAACAAAAAGGTACACGTTTAAATTCCATATGAGGTTTTATGCACCGAATTGGCAAGCCACTTGGCTTTTTGATTTTCTTTTTGAATGGAAAGGGCCTAAAGAGGCGAGTTGAGGTTTGAACTATCAACCCGTACAAAGGAGGTTATGGCGAATTTTTCTGGAAATTTAAGAAGTTAGAATATTTTTAAGATAATTTGATAATTGGAAATCTATATATCAATATATATAGAATCCGGTAAGGAAACGAACTTAAAAATAGAATATTATAAATAAAAAGGAAATCGAAAATCTGGTAATAGAAATATATATATATATATATATATATATATATATATATTTAAAAATGAATAAGTGTTTTTATGGTGTTGATAATTTGAGATAAGCGGTCTTGTCTGTTTTGAAGTTAATAATATTTTCAGTCAAGGTCTGAGAGGTAATTATACCCCAGCTCGATTGATTTTATTATTAGCTGATAAATAGTAAGATTCAGTCTCGAAGAGAAATGTTTAAAGAGTTTAGTTGAATGCGGTATTTTGGGTTGTTGTAACGATGTTTTATACAATATTCGTTTTAACCCAAGTAAGTGGAAATTTGGAAATATAATAATAAATATTTCCCGAGTATAGAAATAAATGAATGGTCGGGGAAGAGATAAGTAATTGGAATGTTTTCCAATTGTAAATAAAATATATTTTTCTAAGTATAGAAAATAAAAGAAGGTGATATATGGAAATGTTTTCGAAATAAAGTAAGAGGCCAAGATAAATATTGGAAATATTTGGTTAACAAATATTGAGAAGGAAATGGAGAACTGATTGAATTAATAAAATATTAATTAAGGGTCCAGTGATTGTTTGATGTTTTGAATGGATGTTTGTTTTTCTTCGATAGTTAAATAACCGACTATCGAAGTATTTGCCAATATCATTGTCAACATGGAGAGACCAGTTGGATTATTATCCGAGAACCACTCCGTATTAGCAGTAGCGTTGCGAATCAGATTATATGAGGATAATCGAAGACAGAGTAAAGTGCAAGGACTTTTCTATTAATGGAAATTGTGCCTTCGGTTTTGTTCAGTCCCAGAACGAACGTGTATGGACGAGTGTCTGACAGAGTATTTCCAGTGATCGCATATGTTGGTATGTACAAATATATATGGTGGCGGAGAATTTATTCTCTTAGCATAATATCCAGAATATATTTGTGCAAATAAATTAGTGATTAACGGATCTGACAATGTGGCATTCGAAGTGATTGTGTTATCAATGAATGATAAGTAATTGTAGCCTCAGGCCTCAACAACCGGGAAATGACAAAAATCGGGCAGGCAGCATGGCTATGTGGGTCCCTCCCATTAGGGTGTATAATCACCTATCTAGAGAAATTCCTTTTACTTCTTTAATCTATCGATGTTGTCCCTTCTCGGGAAACGGTTGCTAATCCCAACCGTTGGTGATTGTAACAACCTGTATTTCGATAACATGATTAAGACGAGAATTAAGGCAGAATTTAATTTTAAATTCTGAATCAAGCGAAATGGGCTATGCCATTGCGTTCGTCTCGGAAAAATACGCGAAATAGAGTCCGAGTTTTCGAAAATCGGAGTCCGTATGACCCGGTTAAGGCCCAACGAAGATTTCAGAAAATTTCTAAGTAAAAACAGAATTCAAATTCAAACTTGAATTTGGAAAATTGGGCCAGTTGGGCCAGGCAGGAAAAATTCCCGCCACAGTACCCAAGTCGACAGCCCTGTCGACTTGGGAGTCGACTTGGTCTGACCAAGTCGACAGCCCTGTCGACTTGGCTCAGACGAGCATTCCTGGCTTGGTGCACCTGCACTGGTCCCTGGTCTTGTTCTGGAAGCTTCTGACGTGGTTTGATGGTTCAGATCTATCCTAGGGTTAATCTAAGGGCCTAAAACTATCCTAATCTCTATAAAAAGACCCTAAACCTAACCTAAATCCCTAAAAATCAAACCTAGCAACTAAGTGCTGCCAAAATCAATTTTGATCATGGCCTCCATCTCCAATCCCTAGAGCCTATGCATTCAAATCGGGTTCAAATCAAAAGGTGCAAGCTTGCTACACCAAATAGAGGCCAAATCAACGTTGCTATGCGAGTTTCATGACGGATCTTCATCAAAGGAGCCACCTTTCTTCGTCAAAACGATTCATGCTCCTAGTCCTCTTGCCACGCTATGTAAGTTCTAGCTACTTGTAGATTTAAACGATGATCTTGATGTGACATGGGATAAAATGCAAAGTAACATGAGTATGTTAGCCTATGGGAACCTAGTTTGCCCCTTTAGCATGAACATATGACTTTGGGTTATGTTGTAGCGACTAAACCATGCTATTCATGTTACATTGGACCTAGTTTGCCATGCAAGATTGGACCTTTGCTTGTGGTATGTTAGCATGCACACTTGAAACCACTTTGACTCATGAAACATGTGCATGAATGTGACTTTGAGGCTATGCAAATATATGAACCCGAAATCCCTTATGATAATATGCAAGTTTACCTTTTTATCACATGAGTAACATGGGCATGTTCATCCCTTCATGATAGGTTTATGACATGAACACTTATGCAAGTTATCCCCTTTTATGCTATGCATGTTTGTGGCCAAATCCCCTTGAGATACTATGCATGTTTGTGGCCAAATCACCTTATGACACTATGCATGTGTTTGGCCAAGGTTGTGCATGTGGAAGCCAATCCCTTTTTGGCATCATGCATGTTTTGAGGCCAATATGTGACGTAGTATCCTTACTATGTTGACTCGCTTTTGCTTGTGTTGGAAAACACGACTTTGGGGTAGTTAGATAAACATGAACATGACGCGAAATCTTGACTTGAATATGACATGAAAACTTGACTTGAGGTTACATGTGAACACGACATGTAAGTTGAACCAAAATGGGGGCATGACACGTGGGGTAAACTTGGGACTTGAAATTAGACACGTATGGGTTGTAAGTGTAATATAACACTAGACCAAACATGGAAGTGGCCAACTCGAGGTTGGGTTGAGTTTGTAGCATAAATCTACCCGGACCCGCCCGACTTAACTAGTAGCTACAAACAATAGGATCCAATGTGAGAAGTTGGTCATGTCGCGCTTAAGACCCGAGGTTAGACTAGGTTGTGGTGTAAATCTACCCGGACCCGCCCGGCTTAACTAGTAACCACAACAAGGTCTAATGTGAGTGGTTGAGGGTGCATTAATTAAATTAATGCCACATGATAAGGTTAAGTAAATTTGACTAATGACACTTAACCGATATGACACGAATGGGTAGGTTAAGTGGGACCGGACTTGATTTCTTAATGACACTTAACCATGCAAGATGATTAGGGGATGAGGTTAAGTAATTTACACTTAACTAATCCGACTTGGTAATTAGATGGGGTTAAGTAATTAAGACTTAACTAATCTAAACACGGTAATTAGATGGGGTTAAGTAATTGACGCTTAACTAATCTAACCACGGTAATTAGATGGGGTTAAGTAATCCACACTTAACTAATCTAAACACGGTAATTAGATGGGGTTAAGTAATCCACACTTAACTAATCTAAACACGGTAATTCAATGGGGTTAAGTTAAACACTTAACCAACTTAAACTTGGTAATTCAATGAGGTTAAGTAACCAATACTTAACCAACTTAACGTGATAATTTAATGGGGTTAAGCAACTTATACTTAACCAATTATACATGATGATTTGATGGGGTTAAGTAACCTACACTTAACCAATCTAATACGCGGACCTGATAAGGTTAAGTCACAAGACCTTTTTAGAATATACTTAACCATTGTAGTACGATTAGAGGATGGGGTTAAGCCCACCTATACTTAACCAATCCGACTCGATAATTTGATGGGATTAAGATAATCTATGCTTAATCGATCTAGCAAGATAATCCGATAGGATTAAGGTAAGCTAGTACTTGACCGATTTGACTTGATAGGGTTAAGTCATGAGCCTCTGGGTACACTTAACCAACTTGTAGGGCTAAATCTTGAACTTAAATACTTAGCCAATCTTGACGTGATTCGTGGGCGGGTTAAGGCATGGACTTGAATGATAACACTTAACCCAATAAGACAAACCCTAGTTAGAGGAACTAGGTATAGAATCGTGGTTAATCAAGGACAACGGGAAAGGAAGCTAAGTGGTAAACCTTAGTTAAGGGTAACTAAGTAATAATTCTTAGCTAAGGACATAGGATTAATTCACAAAGCGATGAGTAACCTGATACGGTAGGTCATCGCTTAGTATACGAGGAGGAGCAGGTTATCTGACTTGGATAAAAGCTCCAGCGCAATGGGTGCCGAAGTGGAAGCTTCGGGGGACGTGAGGATATTCTTGGGATCCCTCTGTGGGCTGCCAGGTAATTATACTAGGCCCATGAGAGGTTAAGGTCTGCGTTAGAAGGACCAAGAGTATGCCTTGGTTGCTATGCGAGCGACCTAAAGACTGGGATGGATTAGCGTGGAGTCGACGATTCTTGGTTTTTGCCCTGGATAGCACATCGCCGACTACCTACCATCTTTAGTCAATCGTGTACGTACGGAAAGGCAGAGAACCCCCAACAGACCATGTGCTTGCTATCGAGTCATGGGTGAGGTTGGCCCGTAGGAAAGTGGGCTATAGTGGGGCCGGGGAGTGGTTCTCATACATGATTTTTCGTGGGTTGCCTTTCACTAGTTGAGGGAGGGGTCACGTGGGACCATAGCCACGGGTACAAAAACAGACCTTGGTATCTGCATCAGCAGACGACTTAAAGCTCCCGACCGAGTTCCATATTTCTTAGTTTGCCCTGGCACGGAACTCGGATGGCACATTGTGGAACATGTGCATCTAGACATGGAAAACGATTCACGATACATACGTGGGATCAAGGGCGCGGTTGACGGGTGGCGTAATCCCTAGTGGTCCTAGGTGGCCAAAACCCAAACCGAGACACGGAAACATTCATTAGGTAGCATAATCCCTAGCGGCCCTAGGTGGCATAAATCCTAAGTGGACGCGCGATAGTTCATGGTAGGGAAACACAACTAGATCAAGGGTTGCAGTCCAAAACAACTTCAAGGATAAAACGTTTACATGGGAAAGCCCGTATGGCCTATGGCAAAGGACTGAACTTACACATGAAGAGAAACATACGAGTTGGGGAAAACCTACATATGCTATATATTAGGTTGACATGGACCATTTCATGACATGGGGCAAGGGACATTCATGGTTAACACATGACGCGGGTAGGGATACTAGTACGAGAGGTGCAGAGCAAATATACATGTTAGAACCAGGAAAAATATACATAATAGACACCGGGAGATGTTAGACAGGATAGATACCTTGGGATAGTATACTTGATAGAAACCTGACGATGTGATACCTTGATTTATCACGACACCGTAGTTTATCACGATATCTTAGTTTACCTTGCTACAGTAGTTCAGCCAGTTACCCTGGTTTAGTTTATCTATCTTGTGGTCATCCTTATGTTTACTTTCAGTTTATGCATGTCATGTTACCTTTACCTGTTTTTATACTGGGAGTAGATAGGACTTACCAGTTTTTATGACTGACCCCGTTTTCTTTCGCCTCTTTGTCTTCCGTTTCCCCCCCAGGTTCCAGGGAGGAAAGGATGTTGTTTAGTTCGGGCCTCTTATGCTTGAAGGTCATCATGTATAGCTTGATGTACAGCTTGGTCTTCTCTTGGCTATGGCTGCTTCACCGCTTTATTTTGGGGAATAATTTATGAAAAGGTTTTTATGCTTCTTTATTATTGCAAGACAGGTTTTGATGTACTCTGATGTAAAAGGCTTTAGACCTTAATTATTAATGTTTATGAAAGTTTGATTTTACTTCCGCTATTTTATATGTTCTGTCTTGTGATACTTCTATGCATGTTTACCAATAATGCCCCTCTAAAGCTAGTGCATTCCTTTGTGAGTGACCCTAGCGGAGGCGGGGTGTTACATTTGGTATCAGAGCAGAAGGTTACCAGACTAGGCAAAAGTTTTTAAAGACCTTCTGAAAACTATTTGAAAAACCGTTTATAAAGAAGCATTTTTCAAGAAAAGTTTGTTTTAAAGGCTATTCCCCAAAAGCCATTAGCACCATCCTTTGATTCTTTGATTAAATCTCGTTTCCTTTCTTTTCTCCATCCATGGTCACAGTAGTTCTCACTGTGACTAATCTTGGTCTAGCCACGTAGGTGTTTCCCGTACGATGGAGGTGGTTCTCGAGAGACCCATTGCCGTGTTACAAGAAAGGATAATAAGAGTAAGGATAAAGGATACCAGCTTAAGGATAAGCAACTGTTGTTAGGGCTTGGTCCATCAAGGAGGACAAGGACAAGATCAGCGGAGAGGGAAATAGTACTCTCCCACTTCTGGGGTGCCTAAAAGAAATGGTACCGTTTCTATTAGAGGTTCAGCCTTCCTTTTCTATCATCCCGTCCAGACTTTGTTTTGATCATCGTATCACTTAAGTCTGCTTAGATAGTTGAGTCTCTGCACCTTAGTACTAGCATGGTAGAGGATCCCAGTTTTGTCCCAAAAATCTGGTTGGAGAGTTGGTCCATTCCTTCATGACTTGTTGGATTTGAGAATGACATGTCTCAACTACGGATAGATTCTAAGGATAAAGTGGTCACCCAATAAGGGGTGCCATTCTCGGTTTTGGAAAGAGGGTAGTTAGACTCTCGACTCATCTTGGTGATACCCTCAAAGTCTCGTGTAACCTTTTTGGGTTCTGTCATGGTTAGTTACCTAGAATCCCGGGATGCAGTTGTTGGTAATCCGTTCAAATAGGATTCGCCGCTAAGGCGGATGGTTCGTTTCGATTATGCATGGGTTATGGCAATCACCCTAGTAAGAACCCTTGGCAACATGGATCGGCATCGGAAAACGAGATCCAGAATTCACTAGTAAATTTTGGAGAGCTTGCATGAGTACGCAAACATATTTGAGCCGAGCATACTAGGGAAAGAATAAGTGAAAGTGAAACGGGAGGCGACAGTGAGATGAGTTCCACTCACACCTTGGAAATAGGAATCAAGGAGCTACGAAATCATGAAGTCAAAGGCGGTCAAGGCCTGATGGGATTGAGCTCATGGAAATGCGGCTTGGACGCGTGCATCACGTCTCTTTTTAAGAGTATATTTTTGATCCTTGGTTCACCTGTAAAGCTTACTTGCATGCTATCGCTTGGTGGATATCCTCTCGGTCCTGTTTCTGTTACAAACCCCGTAAGGAGTTTGTCTTGTTTATCTTCTCGATCTTATCCTGGGAACCTTAGGTAGAACGTTATGGATGCAAACATGTATTTGAGACATGTTATGATTGATATGGTTGCAAATGGTTGCAAGTGGTTGCTCGAGGATGCGCGAATACACGTTAGATACTAGATTGACGCGATCACGTTTCATGTTGCATATGCACGAGCATTTATACTTCTTTATGGATAAAATTGAATGTGTTGTCGTGTGGATGTTGCATATGAATGAATGGTTGTGCACGCATATAGTATCTATATGACTAGGACTATTTGCATACATGTTGGATTCATGGCACTATGCATATTTTTGCATTAGAAAAATTATTCAGGCCTGATCATTAGTATTAGCTAAGGAACATGTACACACACGTTTTGCATATATTCATACAGCATTAGAAATCATCTAAGGACAATGGTTACTTGTGGATGATGTTTTGAGTAGATGGATGATGGATGGTAGGATATGTTCTTCCTAACTTGGAGATTTCGGGGACGAAATCCTAAAAGGTGGGGAGAATGTAACAACCCGTATTTCGATAACATGATTAAGACGAGAATCAAGGCAGAATTTAATTTTAAATTCTGAACCAAGCGAAATGGGCTATGCCATTGCGTTCGTCTCGGAAAAATACGCGAAATAGAGTCCGAGTTTTCGAAAATTGGAGTCCGTATGACCCGGTTAAGGCCCAACGAAGATTTCAGAAAATTTCTAAGTAAAAACAGAATTCAAATTCAAACTTGAATTTGGAAAATTGGGCCAGTTGGGCCAGGCGGGAAAAATTCCCGCCACAGTACCCAAGTCGACAGCCCTGTCGACTTGGGAGTCGACTTGGTCTGACCAAGTCGACAGCCCTGTCGACTTGGCTCAGACGAGCATTCCTGGCTTGGTGCACCTGCACTGGTCCCTGGTCTTGTTCTGGAAGCTTCTGACGTGGTTTGATGGTTCAGATCTATCCTAGGGTTAATCTAAGGGCCTAAAACTATCCTAATCTCTATAAAAAGACCCTAAACCTAACCTAAATCCCTAAAAATCAAACCTAGCAACTAAGTGCTGCCAAAATCAATTTTGATCATGGCCTCCATCTCCAATCCCTAGAGCCTATGCATTCAAATCGGGTTCAAATCAAAAGGTGCAAGCTTGCTACACCAAATAGAGGCCAAATCAACGTTGCTATGCGAGCTTCATGACGGATCTTCATCAAAGGAGCCACCTTTCTTCGTCAAAACGATTCATGCTCCTAGTCCTCTTGCCACGCTATGTAAGTTCTAGCTACTTGTAGATTTAAACGATGATCTTGATGTGACATGGGATAAAATGCAAAGTAACATGAGTATGTTAGCCTATGGGAACCTAGTTTGCCCCTTTAGCATGAACATATGACTTTGGGTTATGTTGTAGCGACTAAACCA
The DNA here is from genome assembly GCA_030737875.1 of Allium sativum. Lineage (NCBI taxonomy): Eukaryota > Viridiplantae > Streptophyta > Magnoliopsida > Asparagales > Amaryllidaceae > Allium > Allium sativum. The sequence continues at coordinate 498,861,889 of CM060909.1, forward strand.
TGCTATTCATGTTACATTGGACCTAGTTTGCCATGCAAGATTGGACCTTTGCTTGTGGTATGTTAGCATGCACACTTGAAACCACTTTGACTCATGAAACATGTGCATGAATGTGACTTTGAGGCTATGCAAGTATATGAACCTGAAATCCCTTATGATAATATGCAAGTTTACCTTTTTATCACATGAGTAACATGGGCATGTTCATCCCTTCATGATAGGTTTATGACATGAACACTTATGCAAGTAATCCCCTATTATGCTATGCATGTTTGTGGTCAAATCCCCTTGAGATACTATGCATGTTTGTGGCCAAATCACCTTATGACACTATGCATGTGTTTGGCCAAGGTTGTGCATGTGGAAGCCAATCCCTTTTTGGCATCATGCATGTTTTGAGGCCAATATGTGACGTAGTATCCTTACTATGTTGACTCGCTTTTGCTTGCGTTGGAAAACACGACTTTGGGGTAGTTAGATAAACATGAACATGACGCGAAATCTTGACTTGAATATGACATGAAAACTTGACTTGAGGTTACATGTGAACACGACATGTAAGTTGAACCAAAATGGGGGCATGACACGTGGGGTAAACTTGGGACTTGAAATTAGACACATATGGGTTGTAAGTGTAATATAACACTAGACCAAACATGGAAGTGGCCAACTCGAGGTTGGGTTGAGTTTGTAGCATAAATCTACCCGGACCCGCCCGGCTTAACTAGTAGCTACAAACAATAGGATCCAATGTGAGAAGTTGGTCATGTCGCGCTTAAGACCCGAGGTTAGACTAGGTTGTGGTGTAAATCTACCCGGACCCGCCCGGCTTAACTAGTAACCACAACAAGGTCTAATGTGAGAGGTTGAGGGTGCATTAATTAAATTAATGCCACATGATAAGGTTAAGTAAATTTGACTAATGATACTTAACCGATATGACACGAATGGGTAGGTTAAGTGGGACCGGACTTGATTTCTTAATGACACTTAACCATGCAAGATGATTAGGGGATGAGGTTAAGTAATTTACACTTAACTAATCCGACTTGGTAATTAGATGGGGTTAAGTAATTAAGACTTAACTAATCTAAACACGGTAATTAGATGGGGTTAAGTAATTGACGCTTAACTAATCTAACCACGGTAATTAGATGGGGTTAAGTAATCCACACTTAACTAATCTAAACACGGTAATTAGATGGGGTTAAGTAATCCACACTTAACTAATCTAAACACGGTAATTCGATGGGGTTAAGTTAAACACTTAACCAACTTAAACTTGGTAATTCAATGAGGTTAAGTAACCAATACTTAACCAACTTAACGTGATAATTTAATGGGGTTAAGCAACTTATACTTAACCAATTATACATGATGATTTGATGGGGTTAAGTAACCTACACTTAACCAATCTAATACGCGGACCTGATAAGGTTAAGTCACAAGACCTTTTTAGAATATACTTAACCATTGTAGTACGATTAGAGGATGGGGTTAAGCCCACCTATACTTAACCAATCCGACTCGATAATTTGATGGGATTAAGATAATCTATGCTTAATCGATCTAGCAAGATAATCCGATAGGATTAAGGTAAGCTAGTACTTGACCGATTTGACTTGATAGGGTTAAGTCATGAGCCTCTGGGTACACTTAACCAACTTGTAGGGCTAAATCTTGAACTTAAATACTTAGCCAATCTTGATGTGATTCGTGGGCGGGTTAAGGCATGGACTTGAATGATAACACTTAACCCAATAAGACAAACCCTAGTTAGAGGAACTAGGTATAGAATCGTGGTTAATCAAGGACAACGGGAAAGGAAGCTAAGTGGTAAACCTTAGTTAAGGGTAACTAAGTAATAATTCTTAGCTAAGGACATAGGATTAATTCACAAAGCGATGAGTAACCTGATACGGTAGGTCATCGCTTAGTATACGAGGAGGAGCAGGTTATCTGACTTGGATAAAAGCTCCAGCGCACTGAGTGCCGAAGTGGAAGCTTCGGGGGACGTGAGGATATTCTTGGGATCCCTCTGTGGGCTGCCAGGTAATTATACTAGGCCCATGAGAGGTTAAGTTCTGCGTTAGAAGGACCAAGAGTATGCCTTGGTTGCTATGCGAGCGACCTAAAGACTGGGATGGATTAGCGTGGAGTCGACGATTCTTGGTTTTTGCCCTGGATAGCACATCGCCGACTACCTACCATCTTTAATCAATCGTGTACGTACGGAAAGGCAGAGAACCCCCAACAGACCATGTGCTTGCTATCGAGTCATGGGTGAGGTTGGCCCGTAGGAAAGTGGGCTATAGTGGGGCCGGGGAGTGGTTCTCATACATGATTTTTCGTGGGTTGCCTTTCACTAGTTGAGGGAGGGGTCACGTGGGACCATAGCCACGGGTACAAAAACAGACCTTGGTATCTGCATCAGCAGACGACTTAAAGCTCCCGACCGAGTTCCATATTTCTTAGTTTGCCCTGGCACGGAACTCGGATGGCACATTGTGGAACATGTGCATCTAGACATGGAAAACGATTCACGATACATACGTGGGATCAAGGGCGCGGTTGACGGGTGGCGTAATCCCTAGTGGTCCTAGGTGGCCAAAACCCAAACCGAGACACGGAAACGTTCATTAGGTAGCATAATCCCTAGCGGCCCTAGGTGGCATAAATCCTAAGTGGATGCGCGATAGTTCATGGTTGGGAAACACAACTAGATCAAGGGTTGCAGTCCAAAACAACTTCAAGGATAAAACGTTTACATGGGAAAGCCCGTATGGCCTATGGCAAAGGACTGAACTTACACATGAAGAGAAACATACGAGTTGGGGAAAACCTACATATGCTATATATTAGGTTGACATGGACCATTTCATGACATGGGGCAAGGGACATTCATGGTTAACACATGACGCGGGTAGGGATACTAGTACGAGAGGTGCAGAGCAAATATACATGTTAGAACCAGGAAAAATATACATAATAGACACCGGGAGATGTTAGACATGATAGATACCTTGGGATAGTATACTTGATAGAAACCTGACGATGTGATACCTTGATTTATCACGACACCGTAGTTTATCACGATATCTTAGTTTACCTTGCTACAGTAGTTCAGCCAGTTACCCTTGTTTAGTTTATCTATCTTGTGGTCATCCTTATGTTTACTTTCAGTTTATGCATGTCATGTTACCTTTACCTGTTTTTATACTGGGAGTAGATAGGACTTACCAGTTTTTATGACTGACCCCGTTTTCTTTCGCCTCTTTGTCTTCCGTTCCCCCCCCAGGTTCCAGGGAGGAAAGGATGTTGTTTAGTTCGGGCCTCTTATGCTTGAAGGTCATCATGTATAGCTTGATGTACAGCTTGGTCTTCTCTTGGCTATGGCTGCTTCACCGCTTTATTTTGGGGAATAATTTATGAAAAGGTTTTTATGCTTCTTTATTATTGCAAGACAGGTTTTGATGTACTCTGATGTAAAAGGCTTTAGACCTTAATTATTAATGTTTATGAAAGTTCGATTTTACTTCCGCTATTTTATATGCTCTGTCTTGTGATACTTCTATGCATGTTTACCAATAATGCCCCTCTAAAGCTAGTGCATTCCTTTACGAGTGACCCTAGCGGAGGCGGGGTGTTACAGTGATATACATTAGATACACTCAAGCAAAATGAGTGGTCGGTCATGTGTGGGCTGGATTGCAAGATGTTCTTGTTGAACCCAGTGTATTCCTCTCTAGAGATACACAATCGGAAGGTGGTTCCATACCTTGTCATAGTCGGAATCCAATCTCTAATAAGCGCCCTGCGGTTTTTGGTTTTATATTATATATGGAGCGTGAGATGCAAGCGTTCCACTAGATTGTTATTTATTTGATTTAGACACTATTATAATATCACTGGATTTTCGTATCAAAGTGTTTCGGGTTATAGTAAGATAAAAACCGTCCATGTGTGGGTCGGTCTTACTATTATCCTTTCTTTCAAAAGGATTTTGAATGTTAAACAAATGGTTGGAGTTTACTCACACCAGTCCCATGACTGACCCAGAGTTTATTTTGTTTGTTTTCCCTAAACTCTTGGGTGCCTAAATTTGTACAGGCAGTCAAGTAGTCAGGATTTTTCAGATTCACTTGGAAGAGCTGGAAGCAGGAGGCATCACCAATTAGCTATAGACTATCATATTTCCGCTATGTACTATGTTGTATCTGGAAACAGGTGTTTATAACTGTTCCAGGAATAACTGTTGTGCTCTGATAATGGTATGTATATACAGTTACTGATTTGTATTTCAAAAGTTATGTTATTTAATATATTTTATTCGTTCCGCTGTGAGATTTGTGTTCTTTGTTTTTCTTCTATTCTAACTTTTATTTCTTTCTATTTCTCATCCTCTAACTTCTTTCTAATAATGATTTGTACTTCTGTGCAATTTGGGTTGGACGTGTGGTGTTATTAGTCAACTCGGATAGTACAGATTTACGGGCCATTACAGTCTCACGGCTTCCTAAGAGGGAGATAACCTTCCTACAACCTCCTTAGCACCTTCCATCACACTAGGAAGAAGAAGAACCTTCTCCTTGGACACTTGGACTATTTTGGACTGTGTTGGCATTTCAGGAAGAAGGGATAAAATCCATTACTGGATCTCCTTACCGCCATGGCCATGGTAGCCTCATGAGAACACACTAGCCCTCGATCCCCGCTTGACTTGACGTAGACTCATGGACTCGTGGAAGTCTCCTTCTTCCACTTCCAAACATTTGGATCACAAAGCATAGCCTACTACCTTCTTCCCAAGCTTAGCACTCGAGATCACTCACTTCAACAATTGGAACTACCATAATTCTTGTATATTCGGAAATATACCGATTCTGCATTGTAACTTGTAAATGAGAAGTATTAAAATCACAAACTTCCAGAGACATAGGCTCCAGTGAGCAAAACCACTATAAACACTATATGATCATTCTTTAGCTTTTCCCCTGCATATTACACCACGCCTCGCTTATTTTCCATTCCGGACGCTTATTTTCAACATCGTTGAAATCTCGAGTGTCGGTGACCACTTTTGACCGTCAACACTAATGTCATTATATATTTAGAGAAAATTATTTATTTGAGTTTATTATCAACTTAATAAACTTTATCACTTGCATTGTATAACTTTGTGTATCTATGTATTTTGATTTCTACTGTTCATTCAGTTATTACTATCTCGCATTTTTTATGTATGGGATGATTATTATATCTTATTTGTCGCACTATAAGATATGTGAAATGTGATTATTTTGCTTTACAACAACCTTTGACAACTACCTACATCAATCGGGAACCGTTACAACACACTATAGAGGTATATATTGGATCGGTAGCACAAGACGGTCGTCACATTGTATCTAGGTCTCTATTAGTTCCGCATCTAGCTTGATTTTGTCCTAGATTCTCAAGATTACATTTGGATTTCCTTTTGTTCTACCCCAACTCATAATTGGTCTACCAATCCATATATTACGGCTTGCTTATCATTTTGCTTTTAGAGAACATATTAGTTAACCTTACATTAGTTCACCTATGGATTTGTCGTGTTGTTAATGATTAAGTCTCTAGTTCACTTGGCTTATCTTCTTTTATGTTTGGTGTCTAGGATGTCCACTTTACTGTTAAATATCATACATTTTCAAAAGAAACGGTTTGGCTAAGTTCAGTTTAAGCTTCAAAATACAAAAAATCTTCTTATCTTAAGACTTTATAATAGGTCCCTATTTTTCGAAATCATCAAAAATACCAATAAAAAACAATGTATAAATTTATCAGACCAATATATAATCATCTTCATATTCATGTAAGAAAAGTACAAAAAATTATTCAAAAAAAAAAAAAAAATCACATTTCAGCGAATTCCAGTAAATTGCAGAAATAACAGCAACCATATAGAAAAACTGTAGATATGCCAGCAGTTCAAAGATACATCTGCAATACACTGTGAGATTTTTGCAGATATGTCGACGGTTATTCAAAATAAATGCAGACCTTTCAGCAACTTATTTTCCTTTACATAATATACTATGAAATAGTTGTTGATATATTAGCAAATATTCAAAAATAATTGCAGACATTCCAGCAATTTGTTTTCATTCATTTGTATGAATAACACACAATGCAATTGTTGATGATATGTTTGTATATTTTTTCAACAAGTATAGAAATTTCAGCAACTTTTCTTCTTCGTAGAAACCTTCCGCTAATATTTACAATTTTTGAACTTTCTAATACAGTAATATAAAAAATCATGAAACAATATTGCTATAGTAAAATAGAGACCCGTTTTGTATGCAAACTTAGAGAGGGATCCACTTTACAATATTTTTGGGTATTGTTAATGACGCTCCCTTTTTGGTTAAGGGGTGACAAATTTTAAGTACACACTGTGTCAATTTGTTTATGTTAAGGGGCAACACAAGTATTACTTTTAAGGGACAAAATTGCCCCTGGTGTAACGTATCGTTTTCCAATCAAACTCACGTCTTTTCAAAGCTCGCGCTCAAACTAGTAAAAACGGTAAGAGTATACCGTTTATATTTAATAAAAACGGTGGCGTTAGAACATCTTTTCTATCTCTATAACAATCTTAACAAAAACATCGAAAACGGTTATACTCTACCGTGTTTGCACACTAAAAAGTTCATAATTTTCTATCTTTATAATGATTGTTCGGTGTTTGCAGGCCGTTTTTCATATTTTCACATCTACGTCGTGCTTTGGAAAACGATGACTCATGACCGAATTTCACCATGTTGTGCTTCTTCTTCGGATTAAGGGTAATTTTGTTTTACAATTTTGTACTGTTAAGGGGGGTTTAGACTGTAGTGTACTCCCTTAACAAAATTCTAAAAACTAAAATTTGTGTCATCCCTTAACCAAAAAGGGAGTGCTATTAACAATACCCATATTTTTCATTTTAACGATGTCTCCCTAATTTCCACTTTTTAAAATCTTTTTTTCAAAATAGGATTACATGTATATGTTTTGATCAGTTAAATGTTAATTGATCTATATTGTACAAATTTTTATATTTTTCATTTTTTAATTCTGACAATGCAAATAATTTTTATATTGTCATTATGCGTTTGTAATATTTGAATTAGTGGTTGTAATATTTTTTTTATTTTTGAAATTACATAGTGGAACAATCATCCAACCCTCATTTTATTTTATCAATTAATTTTGTTGTTAACTATAAATTGATTTGGCCCACGTAAAACACGCAGAGGATATATGCTCCATTTTGGAAAGACAGAATAGAGCTGAAGATCTTTTCATTTGAAATGCGACCGCTGGCATTTCTTTCGGTAGAGTTGGCTCCAGCACCAAGGCTAAAGGGATCTTGACACGTGTTTAGACGTCACTTGATAAAAATCATTAATGCCGTAACGTGCCGTTACCATGTTCCTTGACACGTGTCTTTTTCCTTCTCCCTCCGCACTTCTTATCCCTCTCGCCCGTTCTTCATTCCGCTCTCATGTTCATTATTTTAATTTCTTTTTTTTCCCCTTCTCCCGTCTTCATCCCCCTGTTTTCCATATATTATCTGATAATAGAGGTAATTTACGTTTAGCATCGTTTGGCAAGTCTTTCCCCTTACTTTCCTGAACTAAGTGCGACTTTCAGAAATTGAAGTAGACGGTTTCATCCTACCGTGTTTCGTTGTAGGTGAAGACCCAGTTTCGTGAATTAGTAAATATAGGCGGGATTCCGTTGTGTTGCAGATGGCAACGGGTTCCTTTAAGCTCACAAATGTTTGAAAACAAATTGTTGTTTTGTGCCTGTTGCTTAAAATTTTCAATCTGGTATGAAAATTTGATATCCTAACTATACTTATTGTGATGGTTTTCCAGGTTTTCATCTGCTTTAAGAGATCTGAATACTGTCTAGTTGTTGATTTATCAAGGTTCATGGTTCGGAGGATAATAAATAATCCAATTTTGACTTAACGATTTCACTTGATGGGAAAATTTTCGTTCAACTTCGTAACCTTTCGGTTTGGATTTAAATGGGCAAGCCATGAGGAAGAGAAAAAGACGGGACTTTGTTAGCGAAATATTAATAATCTAAGCGCCTTATATGATTACTATTTTAGAGGATATCTTGATGGAAGAAATTGCTGCAGCGGTTACTTTGCCTATAGGTGTAAATAACACAGTATGTGAAAATCAGATGGAGATTACATGTCTAAAGTTGATGACTGATACAACCACTATATTAATATCTGAAACCATGATCGAGGATCTACCATCAGCAAAGTGTAGTAGCCAAGTAGTACAAGGTGAAGATGTTGGAGGCAATGCTAGTTTGGATTGTTTGGTAGCTGAACCATCTAGAATCAGTGATGGAAGTAATAGTGTTGACTGTGAATTCGTCGACTTAACGTCTACTTCAGATTTAAGCAGTACTAACATTGAAATTATAGCTGGGCCAGTTTTAGAAGATATAGTTGTTAACGTGAACATTTCATCTACTGTTGTTGACGCAGAAATTAAGGGCAGAAAAAGAAGCATATATTTATTGGACTATTTTCCGCTGTGGGGTTCAGTTTCTATAAAAGGGCGTAGAGATGAAATGGAAGACACAATAATGGCTGTTCCTCAATTCTTTGAGCTTCCTCTTCGGCTGGTAACAGGTAACCGAATTATAGATGGATTGGACCCAAATTCAATTCGGATGCCTGCTCATTTCTTTGGAGTATATGATGGGCATGGAGGCGTTCAGGTTAAACTTTTGAATTTATTTAGCTTTCCATGAAACGCATATAGCATCGCAATGCTTTGTGTTTTTTTTAGCGTATGTTGATCATTTAAATCAAAGATGATTTTTTTTTTTTTTCCTTGGGTTAATGGTCAAGCCATATTGAACTCCTAGGGACTTGCTAACCGTTTCAAATTCCATAAGGTAGTAAGTCATACATACATGGCAAGTGTTTTATATTTAAACGTTTTAATCAAAATATTAGTCAAATTAAATCTAAATATTAAGATAAAATTTTGAATTCGGTCTCTTCAGATCTTTTAAATCAGAAATGATTTTTCCTTGGGTTAATGGCTAATCCATACTGAACCCTAAGGGACTTGCTAAGCTTTTCAAATTCCGCAATGTGGAAAGTCATACATATATAGGAAAAGTGTTTTATACTTGGAAATTTTAAATCTAAATCCTATACAAATTAAATCTGAACATAGATATTAGATTTTAATCTTGATCCCTTCAATTCCTCTCATAAATTTTTTATTGTAATATTTCTGACCATGAGGTTACTTAGATTCAACGCGTATTAATTTGAGTAAAATTTTGAGGTGCATAGATCCTTACTCTGCATGTATATACACGTGTGCTTGCGTGTTTGAAGATCCAAAAAATCGAGTTTGTAAGCTTGTTAAGCACACACATCTGGATCACTCAAAGGGATTTTTGATGCTATCTCGGCTTTGAAATTTCGACCGCTTATTGGTCATATATTGTACCATATTAAATTTATGCATTTAGTTAAACTCTAATCCCTCAGATCTAAAATATTGATACTGTGGTTCCCATTGTGATATCTTTATCTTATTGTAAGTTGGTACTCAAGGGTTAGTATAACACATTTTTAGTTGGAAGGGGGATTTACTGCTTTGTCTCTATTGCAGAGGGGAAAGCCATCAATGGTTGCATTGAATCTTGTGAGTCAGGGAAAATTAATCAAATCTGAAGTAATCTAGTCTATTGATCTTTTAATGAAGTGTGCATTTATTATTCTTCATGATACATCGGATGTAAGGTTATGCATGAGCGTTCATAAATCTACATCCAATTCACATCAAAATAGAACAAAGGTTTAGCCTCATTTTTTATTTTCCTTACTTTTCACATAATCTGTCTTATGGTACTTATTCCTCAATAAGTAACGGATTACGACTTTAAATATTGTCCATCTTGTTACAAATATTTCATACTTCTTTAACTGGCATTTTCAAAACATAAATCTTTTCTTTGACACTTGCTTTTTTTTACCAGTTCCAAAATGATAGATTTTATGGAAACTGTTCCAATGAATTTGATGAACCTAACATGGACCATGGTCAGTTTTCTATTACTTTATAAACATTGTTACTTGAATTTGATGCATAACTCAATATGGTCAGTCCTCTCTTACATCACATCATTGCTTCGTAACATGTATGATGTATCTCGGCGTATATTTTTGGTAAACAAGTGCAGTGTGGATAGTAGATATTTTGAACTTGCTTCTATTAATTTATTTTCTTTGTCAAATATTGATGTTTCCATCATGTGATGTAGTGTTTTTATGACAATGGTGATGAACATATTGGTTGGGATATTTGTTTACTTGTCGCATATGAATTACAGAATGACAAATTTTGTATTGCTGGAATGTTTTAAATGTTCCAACATCGAGCCGCTCTGTATATGGAAATGGAAGAGTGTTAACCACCAAGTTTATAATAAAATAACATTTGCTCATGCCTCAAATGCTAAACTACCACTTGACATATTTATTTTGGAAATGTTGTTATGTTGTGCTTTGTATCTTTATTCAGAAATACAGCACTATGACAGTTTTGATTAGAAACTATGAAATTTAATAAAATTTTCAAGTGGAGTCTAGTTGAATATGCAAATGAATAACAACAGTTTATCTAAAAGCAAACACACACAAAATGCTAATAAACTTGCGAGAGAAGATGATCAACCAAAATAGGGGTAAGTGTTGGAGGAAAATTTTTATAATGCAGTGTGTTTAATACATGGTACAAAGTTTCTACAGGTACCCCGAAATTCTGTTCTGCTGTGGTCCATCGACCACCTATTGATCTGCTTTTGTCAACTTCTCAAGGGCAGTAAAAAAAAGTTTTTTTTAGCAAAAAATCAATTCTGAAGGGAAAAAGCAAAAACTACAGAGAAAAATCAAAATAGAAGTAAGAAAAACTCAATATTTACTCTAATTCCACGTCGTAAGGCAGCCTCTGAAGCATTCGTTGATCGTCGACGGACACAGTTTTGTTCGTTATCCCCTTCATTTATTCTTTCTTTCGGTCGGTTTAGATTAGAGCAGTCTTCAATTTTGATTTTTGAAGCAGCGTGGTTTTGGAAGAGCGCGCGTTTGGTTAGGGTAAACAAATAAATAAATTTTGATGAGCTGACTTTGGGAATGGAAGGGGGCTGTTGACTTGTTATTATTTCGGTGTTTTGATTATGAATAAAACAATATAAATGTTAGTTTGGACTGATTTAGTTTCAAATGGAAACCAAAACAGGGATCATTGAAAACAACATAAATGGCAGGTGGGCGGGAAGATTTAATTCCAAATTTCAAATGCAAACGATATAAATGCTGGCTTAATTACATTTCCATGGACAAGCCTTTGAAAACCGAAGCTGGAACTGAATCTGAAACGGGAACTGAAACTTCCAAAATTGCCAAAGTTGTTGAACTAAGAAAATTTCAAATGTCCAAAACTGAATTCTCAGACCTTGGTTGGAAGTTTAATTATATAATGCTTGTGCAGTTTTATTGTCATCACAATTTAATACTGGATATCATATTAAAGTTCCAAGTACATGATGAATGCAGCGTGTTTAAATTTATGTTTACCTTTTCCAGTTATATTAAAAATGTATTTGAATAACAAAAATACTAACAAGCAAAATATTATAGTAATAAATAAAAGACCATATGTCTGTGTTTTATAAATAATTGTAATTTGCAACTACTAATAATCAAATAGTATTAACTTACATTCAATCCTCATCCATTTACTATATGATAGAAATCTGTGTATTCCAATTCCACACTTGATTAATAGCTCATTGATGAACCTGTAACAATGCTGATGGGTTTCACATTATATGATGGACATCCTCGTTTTGGGTATGGTTGATAATGTGAATAAGTATCAACATTTTTTTGTGAAAAGGAAAAATTCTATAAATGCTAGTGTACTTGTGGGTTTGTAATTCATCAATATTATAAATAGAAAGTTGAATCACTTCAGTCATGAACAAAATTGTGTTGCACATGACAAGAAGTATAACTCTATTAAAGCAACAATGGTTTAGAAACACATTTAGGACTAGAAATCCGAAGATCGACTCATGGATGGAAGGAATTGGTTTGATAACCTGACTATATTGCAAGGACAGTATATTGCATATTGCATATCATGGAGAATCGTCGATCTTTTAGATGATAGTAAAGCATTAAAAAATTGAATCTTGTCACGAGAACTACACTTCAAAACTTGTTCAACTTCCACTAGGAATGGATTCGTAGAGAATAAATGGGTCTATTATTGAAGTGACATTGTTATGCTAGATTGATGATAAAGATTATAAGATCAGATAAAAGATATTTGACTCTGACAAAACATTTTTTCAGTTGTTCAACTCGAGCGACATGAGAATGACAACTGTAGTGTCAGTAAAAAAAAAGATGCAATAAAACGCAAAGTTAGGTGGAGCGATGTGATAGTGTTGTTCTATTTCAGTGCCATGTGAATTTTATTTCTTTACCTCGTTAATAAAGTTAGTCTCTTCATTTTCAAGTAAAGCTTCATTTTCTTCACATATTTGCCCTTGTTTCTAACCATTCATGATTGCTTCTTTTGCTAATTTGATCCTGTTTTTAATCGAACTCTGATTACACTGTTTGGAATTAGTTGCAGTATGAAAACAGAAATGGCAACGGAAGTAAAAATGGAAAACAATGAAAGTAAATAATCATAACATGCTTATGTGGAAAATCTTCAAATGAAAGTTATTAATTAAAATGGCCATGTTTATGCTTTATATATTGTTGTCAGTTTTATTTTCAAGTGGGAGTTTTGGATTGGAAGTAAAAAGAATTTAAAAAATCCCTTGAACTGAATAATGATTGACATTACACCCCCCCCCCCCCCCCCGGGACCAAAAAAAAATCACAAACATATCAAATTATTGATGTTTGGTCGCCAATTCAAGTGAAATCAAGTTCTGTTTTTCACCGTGTTCATAACATGTGTTTTAGTGTTTTCGTTGGACCCGTCATAACATCATTTTTCTAAAAAAATTGAGGTATTAGCGTGTCATTTATAATTGCAATTGGTGTCAAAATTCATTTGTTATCATGCATAAATTGTTTCGTGTATCAATATGGTGATAACTACTTTATATTTTGCTTTGATACGGTAAACCATTTTGAGCTTTGTAGCTTAAATCAACAAGATAATCTACTTGTGAGCGCACAGAAGAAATTTGAATCTATGATAATATTGTCTGGATCAATATTTTGCATTAGTGAGTCAAAACATTTACATCCGGTTATAATTTAACTATAAGCATAAGATCCATTAAAATATTCTATGTAGGGCATTCTTCAGTTGCGACAAATGTCAACCAATTTTCATGAATAGCATGTGTGGAAACATTTGTTTCACTGATAGTTCAACATAAATGGTTGAAAAAAAAAACCTTGAAATCAAAAGACTATATTTTTTGTTACATCTTCAGCTGCTTGTAATAGACTTTCAAGCACATTATAGAACTGTTTGGACGATATGTAGTATTAGAATGGTTGAAACATATATACTATATTTGACAATCTTTTGGCAATTGGGGAAAGAATAATTGAATGATTTGCAGGGTATGTTATTAATGCTTGTCAGATATATGTAGCAGTAAAAATACCACAGAGGTGAAATCACCGGCTGTTCGTTCAGATGTTTTCCTGATATGCAGTTGGGTTTTAGTTTAAAGTGCTTGCTGTCCGCCTCACAATAGTGTATGATAAAGTATGTCGATCTGTGTTGTTGGAATTCTTAAATTTCAACTGTTCCATGTACTTCGGATGGAACCGGGATGAAATGTGTAGGAACTCCCAGTTTTTTCGATAGAACATTGAAAAACAACAATGTTGTTTTAGTATAACAGAGAACACTTTTCATCAGTTGTAATTTGATGGAAAAAAAAGTCATATATAAACAAAAAAGGGAAAACCGAAAAATTGACAGAAAATTCATGATAAACATAGGGCAAAATTTTAAAAATAATGTGTAAATACCTCTAAGCTATGTCAGTTTGAATCACAGAAAAAACTGCATTCAAACTGAAATACTAGATGTTGAATTGAGGTTCACCACATGTATGTATTTCTGTGAAGAAAAGCAATGAAATTTGAAATCAAAATCGAGGCTTTTTTTTATTGGGATTACAGAAATAGAACTTTGATAAACTTTTAGTTATTTTTTTTCCAAAAATAATAATCTTTTTTCATAATGAGATTTGGATTGCAACCATAAAGTTCAAATGAGTAGAAAATCCCAGTTTTGGTGATTGAATGTCAAATAACAACTAGTTTTATTTTTTTATGAGAGATAAAACGTGTTGTTGGTGGTAACTTGGTGAAAATAAAGAATGTTTAAATATAAACAAAAATCAAAAGCCTTTTTTTTTTTTTTTTTTTTGGAACTCACGATTAACAAAAGCGAAGTTAAAAAAATGTGCAAGTTTTGTCAATTTGAATTAAAGGAAAATGAACTATTTCAAAATTAATATTTTAGGTGTTGATTTGAGTCTTTGCCCCTTATTTGTGTTGTTTTATAGTAAAAAGTAATGAAATTCAAAACCAAAATTGAGGTCAATGTTTTTAGATTACCGAGTTGGAACTATGTGAAACTTAATTGGTCGAAATGGGATTTAAATCCTGATCACAAAGTTCAAACTTCAAATCAAAACAGGATGTAAGTCATGAATCATAGATTAAAAGGATTGTATTTTATTATGTATACGATACTTGTATGTTTTTTTTTTTTTGGCAAGCGTTCGGTTGCACCCCAAAAATGGAGCATCCCAAATGCCCCTTGATTTCCATCACCTGTTTATATTAAAGAATGTGAGTGGGAAGAGAGAGAGTGAGTGGAAGGAGAGAGAAGAGGAAATACTTGATGGAGATTGAGGGGCATTTGGAGTGCTGCACTGTTTAGGGTGCTCTCGAACCTGCCTCTTTTTTTTTTAATCTAAATAGATTGTTAAATGACACTCAAATATGTAAAAGCATTGATTCTTCTTTCTATAGAAATAATCTCTGCATCAACAATTAATTTTGATGCTTGAGTTTTTTTATTTAATCTAAAACTTGAAATCCCCACTTTCCATCTTTTTTAGATAACAATGAATTTTGAATTGTATATTCATACAAATGCTCAATATTTTTACCTTTGAACATGGACTAGATTTTTTTTTTTAATGTGGTTTTAATTTATTTTTGCATTGAAACTGTTTAGTATCAAATCAGAATGAGAGATCAAATTTGCAATGTGATTCAAATTATAGGATTTTGAGATTTTCGATGCCACGTGAGGAAGTGGAAGGCCAAATTTTGAGTTCATTGATATTTTTATCAAAACTATTTTTCGACATTATTTTATCATTTCAAAATTTGTAATAATATTATATGTAGAAGAAATGATGTCTACTTGAAGAAGTTTGATATATATGTATAGAGAATAAGTAATTGATTTCTTTCCTATCTGTTAATATGTCGGGAACAATTATAACGGAGCTTACCGTTGCTGCAAGCTTACGTTGAACATAAATTCTATAAGTAGAAGTGTTAACTTCTCTTTGTTTATTTGGACATGAGGACTTGTGTAAGCTAACCTAAATGAGAAAGCGGATTGGGTAAATTGGATCGCGATCCATTCGACAATCGTCACCTCTACACGGTGTTAATTAAGAGTAATCAGTCACCTTTTTGTATATATACACATGTCTTCTCATTATCTTTGATATTCTAGGTTGCCGATTATTGTCGTGAAAGAATTCATTTGGCACTAATTGAAGAATTACAAAGCATTAAAGCAAGTTTGAGTGAAGATAGCGAGGATGGATGGAAAATGCACTGGGAGAAAGCATTTGTTGATTGCTTTCAGAAGGTTGATGATGAAGTTGGAGGAACAGAAGAACCTCTTGCTCCCGAAGCCGTGGGATCCACTGCAGTAGTTGCAGTTGTATTATCCTCACATATAATTATTGCAAACTGTGGGGATTCTAGGGCAGTTCTCTGTCGGGCTAAACTCCCCATGGCTCTATCAATAGATCACAAAGTACGTAATTTTCAGATACAAAATTTGTACTTTGTACATATTTTTTACGCAAGAAACTTAACTTCCTAGATTTTCCGTCAGCCGGATAGACCAGATGAATATGCAAGGATCGAAGCAAATGGTGGCAAAGTTATTCAATGGAACGGGTATCGTGTATCAGGCGTTCTTGCAATGTCAAGGTCAATTGGTAAGTATTATTGTCATCATTATTATAGTCAATTTTATCTTTGTTATGAACAGTAGTGCTGAATCTTTACCATGTTGCAGATGCAAATTTTGCTTTTTGATATCACATAAATACATCTTGGTCACGTTTTCTTATGTGCTTCATTTTATCTTGTTATGTGAACAATCCTATAAGTTGGTCTGACAAATTCTACATTTTATTTACTTTAATTGTTTATTTTTTTTGGTGAAAAATAATATTTGCTTGACATCTAATGTCGCATCCATTGTGCTTTAGAAGCAATCTGATTTTGATGCATCCTAGTGGAAATCTGATTTGTGTACTGTTCCTACGTTTGATGCCTAGGAATGGCAGTATTATTCAAGTTATGCACTCTTTGTACAAGTTTTTGCGCTGCCAACTTTCGTTTTCCCATTTGTTTTTGTTTCATCCACAAAAAACCGGCAACTTCACATTAGTTAAAGTACTGGTTGTTAATTTATACTCGGACTATTAAACAAGTCGCTATATCTTACAGCAAGACAACACACAAATAATATGGCTCACCAGGACACATAATAACACCTGTCTTTGTCACCAATAACACAAGCGACTAATTTGCGTGTAACCTGTGTTGGGTATTTAAGTTTAACTTTTGATGTAAACCCAGAAGAATATGGATATCAAGAAGTTGAAAATAATTTTATTGAATCAATTTTCTTGCAATCACAAAGCATGTAGGTACCGCATATTTATATCATTTTAGGCAACCTTTCCTAGTAGTCGTAACACTTTTTTCCTTTGAAATGAAACGACTCTTCAAAAAACAATTTTATTGAATGAACATGACTTTTAACTTATGGACCTTTAACAAATAGAAAAGACTCTGAAATCTCAGTCAATGTATGTGCCCTGTGACCTTGCATTTGAAAAAAAAAGAGTATATGTCATTTTGTGTACTATGTTAACTATTTTTTGCAGTATTTAAATCAGAATTTTGAAATGCATAATATTTCAATGTTATCGAAGCTAAATGAAGCAAACAAGGAAAATGAAAACAACCACAAAGAATGAATACTAAATTTATTAATAAGGGAATAGTAAATTTTGTTAGGTTGCTTGCATTGTATTACCGTGGGTGCGTAGATTGGATTTACAATTAGTTTCACATCGCAAGATACCTTAAAGAAGACGAGTACATATATGAGATTGGTGACATATAATAACAGTGGATTCCTTTTTTACAATTAAATGTTGCCATGAACATATGCGTATTCTAAGGGATATAGGAATATCCATTTATTACGCTGACATCAAAATGAATTTGTTCAGTGGTCTTGCTCCATTTACACTACATTCTTCCCATACCTCAATTTCCCATTGATTTCAACCACATGCTCGGAATTAAATAATGTATTGAGAATTATATTATCTAATTCGAATCATTTAGTTGAAACCAGGAGGATTGAGGTGTGTAGCAAAAATGAGGAAAAGCTGATTCTTGCCTGTGTATATATGTATGTGCATGTGTGTATGTGAGTCTGAATATATGTATGTATGTATGTATGCAGTGTTGTTAAAAAATCGGTAGACGAATGCTAGGCTGTAGGTATAAATTGGGGATTAATCGATGATAAGGCAGAGGTGAGAATTCTGGGTAACTCATATATTTTTAATAAAAAAAATTCACTTGATTTAGTTTAAATTGATCCAAATTAGAAACCTATGCGGTGTAGGATGATTTTATGAGCAGCCAAAGACGCAAATCATCAAAGTCCCGCACATAGATGCTTAAACATGGTATTGAGCTTCATGTAATGCCGAAATCCCTGTTTAGACTCTTAGATGATGCAATAAGCCTTACTTAGGCAGGCTCCGAATTAAATAATGTATTGAGATTGAGAATTATATTATTTAATTCGAAGCATGTAGTTGGAACCGGGGGATTGAGGTGTAGCAAGAATGTGGTAAAGCTGATTCTTGTTCGTGTATGTTTGTATGCGCACGCGTGTATGTGGGTTTGTATGTATGTATGCAATTTTGTAAAAAAAAGGCGGTTGTTGGATGTTAGGCAGTAGGTATAAACTAGGGATTAACCGATGATTAATCAGATATGAGAATTGAAAATTTTGGGTAATCCATATTTATTTCTAATAAAATAGTTTTATTTGATTTAGTTTATCCAAGTTCGAAACCTCTGTGGATGCAAATCATCAAAATCTTGCACATAGATGCTTAAACGTGGCATTGAGCTTCATGTAATGCCAAAATCCTGGTTCAGACTCTTAGATGATCCATTAAGCCATACACAAGCAAGCTTAGGCGGATGGTTAGGCGGTAAGGCCTGTCTAGCACCTAGGGGGGCCTAGGCAGAGTCTTAGAAGTAAGATAGTGTATATGTAGATAGATATTCTTTTTAACGGCTTGGGAAGTCGAAAACTTTGGACATCTGATTTATTTAGCAATCAACACCAAGGCTCTGTATTGTGTTAAACTCCAATATTTCGAGTATAAATATAAATAGGAGTTTGCCGATTTTTTTTTTACAAAGGAAAGGGGGTGGGTTGGGAGAGGGACGTGGTGGTTTGGGGGTCCATCGTGTCACATTTATGTTTAATTTTGTGCTCAAATTTAAGCTTAAATTTTCGCTTTCTGCCTCCAGTGATCAAGAAATTTTCTAATTTCGGTTGTGGAAATTTTGAAATTTCCACTTTAATTTTGGTATATGAATTTCATCGTGTGTGTGTGTGTGTGTGTGTGTGTGTGTGTGTGTATATATATATATATATATATATATATATATATATATATATAATACAATTTTTGCACATTAATAAATTGAAATTCACACAAATTAAACTAAAAATAAACTTTATTTAAATTTCATACCAACCATTTTGTAATATTTCAGTAATGGAAACCAATGATACACCATTTTATAACAACAAATATTATAGAAGTAAACCGTTCTATTTCACACTGGCTATCAGTTTTTGTTATCAGTCCATAATTCGTGAATAATCAATAATGCACAAAACTTAAATCCAATCACCCAAAAAAAAGGGTATTTATCAGATCCAAACCTGCCTCAGTCCAAAACACTACTTCCTGTTCGACTAAAACCCTAGATAAAGAATAAATAAAGCTGCTGCCACTCTCAAACGCCACGGCGCTGCCTGAAACACAAGGTATCAGACAATAAAACTGCTGCCTCTCTCCAATGCTACATCGGTTTCTCTTCTACGATCAATGTTGCTTTTTATCCTCTTGCAGGTATTCATCAATACAAATTGTTTATTTCCACCTGGAACAAAATTCTAGGCAAGTTCTGGCCCGGCCACTGCCAGAACAAGGCCGGATTGGCTGAAATTCCACTGTGCCAGGCGGATTCTTGAACCGTGGTTCAGATAGCATTTTCCTTTTAATTCATTGTTACATTTAACCAGGATTTTTTTGGTGCATCCGGAGCTTACATACTGCAAATGAAATATTCCCATGCAGTAAACATTAGCAATACAGTTCATTTTTAGATTCCTTTTCTCTGCCGAAATGTGCACTTCGGTTAAAACATGCTGAAAGTAATACTGGATGTATAACAGGAGATCGATATCTAAAACCATGGGTCGTTCCCGAACCAGAAGTCACGATAATTCCAAGAACAAAAGAAGACGACTGCTTAATCTTAGCCAGCGATGGCTTATGGGACGTGCTTTCGAACGAAGAAGCATGTGATGCAGCACGCAGGAGAATCACGTATTGGTACAAAAAGAACGGTGCATCTGCATATACACATAAAGGCGAGAAAGCCGATCTTGCTGCTCAGGCTGCTGCTGATTATCTTTCAAAACTTGCTCTACAGAAAGGAAGCACGGATAACATCTCTGTTATTGTGGTTGATCTGAAAGCTCAAAGAAAGCTCAAGACCAGATCATGACTATTAGATGTGTGTCTACCTTTTTGTTTCTTTAATTATAGGTTAATTACATATATCAAGCCCATTAATTTCTTTTTTGTTTATTGGCTCAGTTGGGCATTAAGGACTTCATATAATGTGTATTAATATGATACAGGGTAGCTGTAGTAGGGTTCTAATGATGTATTATTCATGCACTGTGTCCTCCTGGGAAATTTACAATGAGAAGGGGTTTATGATACTGATGTCTTTGTACAGAAATTAGACAGACAAATTATGAACTATTGAATTTGTTTGTCTTTACAGCGAATGTGGAGCTGAACTGAAGTGAAAATATAGTAGTTATTGTTGTAATATATCATAATGCTAAATGAAAATGGGCATTGCTGTAATTATCAGTTCTCTTACTTTCATTTATAAACTAGATTGAAACCCATGCTACGTGGAGTGAGTTGGGTTTGCAGTTAGCAAGGGGAGAAAGTTTGTAGGGTTAGGAGTGATGTAATGGTTTGTTGGTAAAAGTTGGAGTTGGTTTTGAGTGAGTATGGTGGATAAGTCGATGGGCTTAGCAATTTCTAACTTAACTAAGAAAGTTTTCCAATGCAAACTCAAGTTTATTTTAATCTACTTCACTTCTATAAGTTTGATTAACATGGACCTTGAACACATATTTTAATGGGCATGGTCTTTATCCTAGAAAATATTTTTTCTTTTGAGATAGGTAAAAGTTGAACGGAGAAACACCTCAATGCGACAAAGAATTGATATCTATTTCCTGTAGAAAAATAAAAAGTACAATTAGTAACAGGAAAAAAAAAGCCTTTCATAGTGGGTTAATACCAGGGATGTCTATGGATCGTGTCGAGTTCGGGTTGATTTATAAACGGATCAGACCAACCCGTTTATAAAATACGTCATTTTTTCTCAACTCTAACCCGAGCCGTTTATAAACGGGTTGACCGACCCAACCTGTATTACCTGTTTAACTAAATGGGTCGTGTTGGGTTTACCTGTTTGACCATTGACAAACATCGTCCACTAATATAAACAATAAAATAACCACATCACCTACACGTAGCACTATTAAATAATCTCTAACATGTAGTAAGTTACAAAATCACCAACATGTAAAAAGTTATAAAATCACCAAAAGGTAGCACATATATAAAGCATGAAATTATCATATCCAAAAATCATTCTTCGTACATAAGAATATATGAGCATACTGCATACATAAAACACTAATAATATGGAAGAGATACAGTTGTTATAAGTAAAATATAACTAACATACAAGAATAAATTAGTAAAATATAACAGCTTACACAAGAATACATGAGCATATTGATTACTGCATACATAAAAGACTAAAAGTATGAAAGAGATACAACATATAATCGGGTTTGGTAGGTCAAAATTGGGTTAAGCTAGTCAACCCTAAATCCACCCGTTTATAAGCAGGTCAATTCGGGTTGATCCGAAAATGACCCGTCAACTAAATGAGTCGGGTTAACCTGCTAATTTCCGTGCGGGTTTCAGGTTGAGTTACGGGTCGTGTAGAAAATTGACAGCCCTAACTAATACCATCAATCATCAGCCTATACTGTTGGAAAATACAGAAAGCAGGTCCTATGTAATCAAAAAACAATAACTAAATATGCCTACTGAAAGATATGTAGTAAACATAGATTTTTATAGCAACTGCTAAATATTGAAGGATGCATCTCACCGTTATAAACAAAAAGTTACAATCCTTATGAATAGACAAAACTGGATGATATGCTTACAGGAATGATGAGGAAGTAAATGTAACTGCGAAAGATAATTGGGAAGGCAAATAATTAGAACCTCAATGTGATAATGTTGCTCCATTTAAACTTAAAGTACAAATAGTTAGAACCCCAATTTATGTTGCATCTCTAAAGTACCATCATACTTATTTATATTTCCAGACAAAAGCTTGTCATAAGGGATATTTCAATACACAAATGAAAGTTAGAACCTAACAATACAGTTGTACAAATTAAAAGGTGAATAATCCATTCTGTGTAGCAATCCAAAAATGAAACATAATATGTATATTCTGCATGCATATGCCTGCACATGGTGGAAAGTTTTCTATTTGTATACTGACATGTGTTCCAACTGTTGATAAATTAGATCTTAGGGATTGAGATGTTAAAATGTGATGGTTAGGACATTTCAAGCTTGAGGTGATGCCCACTTATAATCAACAGATCCAGGGCTCATATTTGATTCATTATAATCTCCAATAACATAAGATATAAGATAAAAAAATTGGAATTTTGTTACAATTTTTGAATGTTAATGGTTTATCGCATTGTATTAGGTTTTCAAAATGATTGCTAACAGGCCAGATGGACGTTGTACAAAATGCCTCCAACATAAACATATTAATACATTAATCTAATAGTTAAAGAGAATATGAAAAGTGAAAACTCTATTACATGACAAAATCCTGCAAGTTTTATTGGTTTGTCTTTGTTGATCCCATGATTATTCATATTTTGAAATAAAGTTTGATTTTTTGCGCTCCAACTAAGCTAATAGTAGTAACGAACTTAACTGGTTAGGCAAGATGGGTTGTAATCAGATGTTGATCATTATCGATTCACAATAAATTTGTTTGCACACAGATTAAAGAATCGTTGATTCTATAAGCCGAAAGCATTGAATTTTCTGTATCAAAACTCCTTGTGTTTGTATATGGAAAAGTCTATTTGACCACAAGTAATAGACACAAGGGGACACAATATCTTCACCGTCAGATTGCCCTCTGATTTCCACCCTTCACATAAAGTCTAGAAATAGTGTCTAGCTCCAGCACTATTACCTAGATAGAATGATGGTGGACGGTTCACCTTAAAAAACCGAATTAGCTGCCTGCTAACTACAGACACATGTACCATATTATAATTTTATTATTAGCCATAATGAAATAGTGTTACGGAACACTATAAAAACTGGTTGGCTATACAAAAAAAATAAAAAATAAAAATAAATAATCCAATGGCTTGGATTTTGTGTTTTCCATTATGTACCATATTAAATAGACGCCCCCTATGCATACATACACACACAGAGCCTGTGCCGATGGCACAGGTACAAACTTTATTTTGCATACAAATGATAAAATTATGTGTACCCTTGATTGGAAGTTCGATGACTTCGAAATTGTTATACACTATATAAATTAGTGGCCACATTTTACAAAAGTTTAGAAATGTACTAGGACATCCTAGCGCATAGAATATGCATATATACACGCACATATGCATGCATATATGTGCATCATATATAAATTTTTAGAAGTATATGTGTGTGATATGGTTGTTAGAAACTCAATTGGTGACACAATGCGGTTCAACCATAGAATCTTTGTCAGGTCTTACAGTGAAAAATTAGGAAGGCCTAATACTTGAGATTTGCTTTGTAACTAGTTGAGCTTCTATTTATGTCCCAGGAGACTTTTCCATACATACATATATGTGTGTAAATATGCCAGTTCACTGCTTCACGCTCCACGCCGTCTATGGTTTTTGTTTTTTGTGTCATGTTGTTTCAAATTAAATGATACTTGAGGATATTTAATCTGCATAACATGCCATTGTACAAAATATTAGAAACTTTTAAGGTATTTCAAAATATTAAAGTTAAAGTTGATCATAAAAATAATTAATCCTATATTTGATTAGAAATACCCTTTAAAATATGCTTACAAACCATACAATGAATATGGTAACATTCTCGTTTAAAGATTGACATATTTTTCTACCATAAACATGTGTGGTAATAACATACATAAATGAAAGATGTGTTGCAGCTAAATCGTGACAAAAACGACAAATCAAAATTCTAATTTATCTTGTTAACATCATACTAACTCTTTATTGTTACCATCATAGAATAGCATACACAATTAGCGAGCAAAGAAGTAAAGTTCTCTTCATTATAAGTCTTTATAACAGACTTCGGACAGTTAAAAGAAATATCTGCCATTGTATCAATGATGAGTAGTAAGCACGTGTACAACAATCCAATAATACAAATTGTAAAGGCTATAGTTGAGTAGCAGGTGCTAATTTACAAAGCGAATCCAAAACAAAGATACTTCCAATGTTTATATCCATTTGCACACTATGATCTATTACACATGCATCTAGCTTTAGGAACGTCAGTTATTAGTTAAATTATTCAATTCCTCACTTGTTTAATCTAGATTTCATACCATGTAAAATGACTTTTTTTGACAGTAAAGAATAATTAATGATCACAAAAAAATAACTAAGATAAATTTACACATAGATTAGATGAAAAAAAAAAAAAAAAGAATTTGGGTAGAAAGTTATTTGACTCTCAATGTAAAAAAT
Source organism: Allium sativum (assembly GCA_030737875.1). Taxonomy (NCBI): domain Eukaryota; kingdom Viridiplantae; phylum Streptophyta; class Magnoliopsida; order Asparagales; family Amaryllidaceae; genus Allium; species Allium sativum. The sequence continues at coordinate 498,886,503 of CM060909.1, forward strand.
ATATAACATTCTCCAGTAATAGGAACTAACCGACCAAGTATACCATGTAAATAAGCATAAAGTAAAGCTATAACTGCTTTAGCTATAATCTATTTGTGTACTTCATTTATTATTTTACACATGCTTGCTCTCATTTTCAGTACCATCCACCCGAAAGGAGGAAAACATAGCACCTTCCTCTTTATGTTTCGTGATCCACAAACCTGCAAGAAAATAGATGCATGAAGACAGTGTATTTGTAATGAAATAGTGACAATGTATTTGTGGATGGTCATAAGTTCACTCATAAGTCTTAGATGTGCTAATCTGGTGATAAAGTATCATAAAATATCTTAATTGGTATAGATTTTCCTTCGTAAGGATGTCTAAAATTTAATATGAACATAAATTTACTGGTGTCAAAATTCTAATTTATCTTTTAACATCATATTGAATTCTATTCAGTTAAATTCAAAAGTAATTAGTCCTAAAATCGGGTACAATCTATAGTAGATATGATAATTGATTTTACTGCATTTTGGTATGAAAAGCATTCTACTCATAGATGTTACCTGAAGCACAAAATGAAAATGGATTTTAACATGACAACCCCCAGAAGTCAATGTAAAACATATCCGTTTTTGGTTATCAACAGATTAGAGTTGAAACTTTTGTCAGTTCGTAAAATTTACTTGGATGGGAAATAAAATTATTTACTGAAACTGAAACACTTGATGAAAAAATAGAGAACAATACAAATTAGAATCAATTAAATGATTGATTTGATATTTATTGCGTTTATACACATAAACATGTTGTTAGCAATCTTTGAAGTTGCAAAAAAGAGTACATAACTCAATCAATAAGCAAAATTATTAAAGGAAAGAAATTAATTTAATTTTCATAACCGAGCATAGTAATAACTACAGATGTTGTAATTAGCATTATATGGCATCTAAAGCTTCAACATAAGTAGCAATTACAATAAGAAAAATAAGTAAAAACAAATAAGTACAATTTGATTTCTACATGGAGAAAATAACCTTTTCATTGAGCGATATAATAATTGAAGAGTTAATCATTTAAGTTATGAGAAGGAGGAAGATGAAGTACTCAGAGAGGCATAAAGATGAAGTACTCAGAGAGGCATACAGATATATTAAATGTAATTCGTCTCCTCTGATTGTAGTAATCAACCTGTTGAAAATTTATAAGGTGTGTTACACCAAACAAATTTAAATAACCTGTATACAAAATCATTTTGATTGGTTATATGTCAATTTAAAAGTGAACATATGTCAATTTGATAAAACAGTTAACGAACAACTTGGAGTAAAAAAAATTATTTGAAGCAAGCAGTCAATAGAATGGTTACAATAAGCTTTGACAGAAAAATTAGGTTGCTTTCATGTAAATGTGCATATTTCTCCATTTGACAATTACTCTGCAGTTAATTATTTTACAATAATAAATTCATGTAATTTATATTAAAACTTAAGATAGGATACATTTTATGATAGGAGAAGTAGAAAAATAATGGAGAGAAATGTAATTCCATCATCTTTGTAACAACCCGCATATTTAACGATAATGTATTTAAATATTTTATTTAAATATAACGTCGTTAATCCTTAATCATGTGTATGGCCAAAAGTCACATTTTGCATATGGATGAATTTGGTCTTGAAACCACTTCCATTGAGTCCGGATCATCGTTTATAACCTTTTTGACTATAAGCTTCGACATATTTCGAGTATATCAAAATTTGGACTTTGGGTTTGGGTTTGGGTTAGCTAACCTAGCCACCTTAAAACAACCCCAATAGCCCTCTCCCTCTCATTCCTCCTTCATTCATTTCCTCTTGCTCCAAAATTAGAAATGGAAAGGGGAAATTAAAATTCCCTAAGCCCTAGCTTGATTTAGGAATCCAATTCAAGTTGAATTCATGTGCAAATTCGAAGAGAGGAAAGGTAATCTCCCTCTCAACCTTCTCTAGCTTATCTCTTCTTCTAATTTTGAGAATTCCTAAACTTAACATTTAGGGCTTTTGTTTGCATGTGCATTTTCATTGAGGATTCTTGTGTCTTGATCGAAGAGAGGTCATTCTAGTTTATTATTGGATCGATTTCTTGCTTCCTACAACCAAAGGTGAGTTCATTGATGAACTCACATCTATGCCTCAAGCCTATGTGCTTGTAAAGTGTAATTTAGTGCATTCATATAATGTATATGTTATGCGTGCATCTTATGTTTTGAATTTTTTATGTGAACATTCCATTTCATGAATTTTTGGGTTCGTTTCTTGTGAATTTTAGTCCATATATGTGTAGTAACTTGGGTTTGTGGATTTTGAGTTATTTGGTAACCTTTAGAAGCTTCATTGCCTCCATAACAATGTTCTAAGTCTTCGACATCCGTCCATAATCATTTGGAATCAACCTTACATTCATTGCCTAGGAAAATATTTGCCCTTGCTTCAGCTCAGACGTCTGACCATAATGGTCAGACGTCTGTCACAACTCTCGGGAAATCTTACAGGGTTTGATCAGACGTCTGACCATAAGGTGACAGACGTCTAACCTGTGCAGAAATGTACGATTCATTTTATGCATTCTATTTTATGAGATTTATTCCTAATTAAAGTTGGTGTTGTAAGTTGGTTTGGCGACCATTTGGGGCCTCATTGGAACTAAGGAATCATCATAAATCATCACCATTGATCTGGGCTCGTCCGAGGCTGATTGCACATTCATTGGCAATCAAAATCCTTAATTGCTTCAGCTCAGATGTCTGTCCAAATAGGTCAGATATCTGACCAACCTCTCGGGGGAAAAAAAACTGCACGTTTTCAGTTCAGACGTCTGTCCTGAGTGGTCAGACGTCTGAGGCCTGTACTTCTGCTGTTGACCAGTGGAAACCATGGTCAACAGTTTAGGCCCATTCAGGCTCTTTCCCGGTCGAGTTTCGGCCCATTTCGACTTTTTTGTGACTTTTCAGTTTCACTGGTTCGCAGATTTCTGTGTTTTGATTTCATGAATTTTCTATTTGTTCGTGGTGAACGAAATTATGATTGATATTCGTGAGATTCATTTTACGTCATAAAAACATGAATTCATAGTTTGATCGTTATTTCGATCACTATTATACGAGATTTGCTGCTTCGAAATTATACAAAAAGGTTTTATGTTATTAGTAGATATCAAATTCTTTTACCAAAACGGTTTCCAATCTTGCTTCATTATACGAAACTGTTTTACGAAATCGTTTTATAAATCGTTTTCCAATCTACTAGCATATATTTGTATAAACCTTTTTCTCATTCGTATGAGAAATCTAATTAAACGCCTTAGTAAAAACAAGGACTATGAACCCTGGCTTTTGCTTCGACGGTTAATTTTTGGACTCGTTCGATTGAAAACCGTGGCAATGATCGTTTTGTATTTCTAGTGGAATATACAACTTGTTCGCAAAAATTTGAGTAGAGCAAGTGGTTATGGGACATGTAGCTCGACTCTTATATTTACTAGCTTGGCGTAGTTTACACTGTCCTTGATCAGTTATGATCATTTTTTGAGATTTAGGCTAGCTTTATGTGATGTCTCCAAGTTATGGAATTTATTCCATATTTTTAATGATCTTCGGATCATTTCGAGGAACTTCAGTTCATTTTGAGTATTTTAATGATCTCAAGATCATTTTGAGGAACTTCGGTTTATTTTATGGAATTGCATTACTTTGATCAATTGTGATCTTTTCATTTATTTTATGCGCTTTGATGACCTTCGGGTGATCTCGAGGAACTTCGGTTCAATTTGGAGTGGGGTTGCGACCCGCGGTCTTCGGAAGAGCTTCGGCTCAACACTATAGGCTAGCTACATAGAGATCGCGTCTCATTCGAGATACACGTGTTGGTGAGTCTTCGGGCTCCTGTTTAGAGATAGGCCTTACCCCCTCCCTTTGTGAATCTCTGGATTTCTAATCTATTGATTTCCGGAATTTGGAGTTTTATTGATACTATGCTATCAATTTGAGATTTATTAATATTGAGTTATCAATTTTTGAGTTGATTTGATATGAGTTATCATTTCCTATGAGTAGCTATATAATTTTGAATGAGATATTCTTTTATAGCTCTAATATAGATTTGAGATATACCGTAGACATTTCTGGGCTTCACACTTATACATGACATTGTTATTATTGTATTTATGTCTACATTTATTTATATCTCTTATTATATCCCAGTTTATGAGATAAGTACAGCTAGACTGATCCGTTTATTGTTTATCTTTGTATAAATAATACTCGGGTTAGACCGAGGTATTTAGATGATTCTTCTTGACTCCAGCATGGACTATCCTCCACTTTTGGGCAAACTACTTTAGTGTTTCACTTTTTGAGTTATATGAATATGAGACTTCTTTGTATACATATTATTTTGAGTAGCCATGTACATATTCTTTCGTTGTATAGTGGATCGACTATGACCACTATCTTTTATTTACACTTATGTGTTATATTCATATCTATTTCCGCCTTAGTGATGTGAATATTTGTGTCTGACTCTGATTTATTGTTATGCATTTTATATTGCTTTCTGAATTATATACAACCGCTGTGTAACTTGAATTAGATGTGTCGGATTTCCTCATGAGAATTGAAAAGTAAGACCACATTATCCGATACGTTTAACACCCGTTCAAATCTAATATACAGATGATCGCTCCTCAACAGCCTTATTCTTCGGGTTAGTTGACACCATTGATTGCAATGGCCTTGGCTAATGTGAGTATAGAGGTGGGGCGTTACACCCATATTAAATATGCAGCATACAAAAAATTAAGTCATCCCTATATACTTAATGCTCCTTTATTCATGTACCACTACCAATATACAAAATTTAAATTTGCCAAATGTGTAGAGTTGGTTTGTTATGCGTTTCAAAGGTGGGTAAATATTCTTAATACAACATAAATTTGAGTGGCATGTATTAATGTGTTAATAAATGAAGCAATGCGTTGTAGATTTGATTCTCATAGTAAATATGGTTAGCAACAAAAATTACATCAATCCACTAATTATGCTCATAATATACAATTCAAAATTCAATATCCAACTGATTGGTTTTTCCAACCCATATACTCGCTAAGTTATAATGATTTAAGGATATCTTATACATCATCCTCCAACCAAATCTAAGAAATGTAACGAAGAGCTATTTAACACGAAAATAATCACTTCAAGAGGAAACTACAATAAAAATCAAAAAAATCAAAATCCAAATTACCTTTCTTCCATTATCTCTTGGTCCACTAAACCTACTTCCACTTAGCACCACAAAATCGTGGCTCATCACTTTTCACTTGCAATCCATCTTCTTGTAACCTGTGTAGATTATCGATAAATTGTTTTTGCACTATTTTTGTAGCGAGATTTTCACACATTTATTACTGAAAAATAAATGCAAATAATTTAAAAATCTAGGATTTCATTTCCAAATTTGATTTATTTTTGAATTTTAAATGTGAAGGTGGAAGAGAATGAGAATAAAAAAGAAAACTGCAAAGGAAAAAAGGACAAAAAAAATTATATTCTTGTATCATAGTCAAAAATCAAACATTAGCAGTTATATAATTACATAGTTGGTAGGTTGAATTAGATATCTTAAAATAGAAAACTATAAGATCTTCATTTCTGGTTCTTCAATATGCCTAAAATCCAAGATTTATGTTCACTAAAAAACCAAAGTAATTGCAAGGTTGACAGTGAGAGAAAAATGAAGTTATATCCTAGCAATGGTCAATTGTACACTAACATTTAGGAGAATTAAATCAAATTGAAATCAAAAGCAATAAGCATTATAGTATTAAAAAAACTGAAACGATTTGAAACAAAAATAATCTGAGAATTCATTTTCATCCAAAATAATCATGTGAGAACAATTATTATTAAAAAGAAAGACCTGGCCTTCAACAAACCTTTAGCAAGAAAAAAAGGGGTTACAGATCCTCTCTCTCCAAGCATCTGAACTGTATCTCTCATTCAGAACTGGAAGAAGGATTAATGCCTTTTTCTCAATAAAAGGAATTGCACTTGAGAAATATGTTAGGAAGAATCGAGAAATAATTGTGGGAGAGCAATGTGTGAAAAATAGCTCATGCCTGGTGCATGTGCATCTGAATACATTTTTAGTGTAATGTTCTTATGTGGACTGAATACTAGTTAAACCCAAATATGCCAAGTATATGTATTCAGTTTTGTCACACAAAAAGTGTGAAAGAGTGAGAGCAGTTGAAAAAAAATATGGAGGGTTTTCAGCTGCCATGAGATATCTTGTGTAAGCTTTGTATGTATCTCTCTCTTTAGCTTCTCCACCATGAGAAATAAATCATTCTCTCTTGCTCGAGGATGTAGGCTATTGCCGAACCTCGTTAAATTTTGTGTGTTCTTTCATTTTCAGTTTTGTTCTGTTACTTTATAGTTACAATATAGATACTATCAAAGTATACTTCCGCTGCATATAGATCCTCTGATCTACAATTGGTATCAGAGCACCAGGTTTTAGTTTTTAGAGGTGTGGTGGTGTTTTGTTGAGTGCACAGAAGGTGTTTGTGTTTATTCCTGAAAGTTGTTTGTGTTGAATATGAACAAATCGAGTCGATCCGAGACTACTGAAACTGTTCAAGCGCCAAAAGAGGAGAGACTGGTTTATCATACAACAAGGCTAGAAGTAGACAAGTTCAATGGTACCAACAACTTCGGCTTATGGAGGACTGATGTGGCCGATGCTCTTGAATACTTGGATCTAGAAGCTTGCTTGGGAACAGAGAAGCTTGATGATTAGTCCGACAAAAAGTGGGAGAAGAATCAGCGACTTTGTTTTCCCGCAATCAGAGGCTATCTAAAACTCATATTAGAGTAAACTATCAATATGAAACCTTGCCAAAAGTGTTGTGGGAGAAGCTTGAAGCAAAATACCTTGTGAAAAATGTGGCAAACCAAATTCATTTGAAGAGAAATTTGTATTGGTTTAATATGAAGAAGGATGCAACTCTAACAGAGCACATAGATTCCTTCAATAAGCTTTTAATCGAGCTGGTCAATTATGATGAGGTCATTTCGGATGAAGAAAAGGCTATATGTTTGGTGAATTCTCTTTCAAAGAAATATGAGCCCGTAATCAAGTCATTGATTCATGGCAAAGACAAGCTCACTTGTGATGAAGTTGTCACCGCATTATGTAGTGAAGAATTCCGTAAGATGCATAGAGATGACATCTCTAGAGAAGATAGTGGTGACACTCCAGTAGTGAGGGGTAGGAAAAACGACCGCAAGAAAAATGTTGGCCAAAATCATGATAAGAGTAGAGGACCATCTAAAGGAAAAGGGCGTTTAGCTAAAGATGAATGTGCATGGTGTCATGAGAAAGGCCATTGGGCTAAAGATTGTCCGAAAGTGAAGGAGATGGACAAGAAAAAGAAAAATGCAGCGAATGTTGTGCAGTCCAACAAAGATGTAGGGGCTGAATCAGATTTTTCCTTAATCACAATGCCTTCAATTCTTTTGGCAGAAGATGATGGTGGGTACCAGACTCGGGAGCTACTTTTCATGTGACTCCAAATAGAGAATGGTTCTCAAGTTTTACAAAATTTGAAGGTGAAGTATTGATGGGAAACGATCATTCTTGTAGCATTGTGGATATTGGAAGCATTCAGCTAAAGTTGCATGATGGGATAATTGGAGAATTGAAAAATGTGAGATATGTGCCAAGTATGAAAAAGAATTTGATTTCTTTAGAAATGCTTGAATCCAAGGGACTTAGACTTGATGGTCGAAATAGTGTTATGAAGGTGATTTCTGGTGCTATGGTTCTCATGAAAGGTACACGTTGTCACAACTTATACTACTTAAATGGAAGTACGGTGATTGGAGATGTTGCTACAGCTGAACAAAGTGAAATTGCTGCTAAAGAAATGTAAATGCTATGGCATATGAGACTTGCACATCTAGGTGAGAAGTCATTAAACACTTTGATACAACAAAATTTGTTGAAAGGGGCAGCTGCTAGTAAGCTTGATTTCTGCGAACAATGTGTGAAAGGCAAGAAGATCAGGTCTCATTTCAGCAAAGGAATGCATAAATCTAGTGATGTTTTGGATTATGTACACTTAGATGTATGGGGTCCTTCCAAAAATGCATCTATGGGAGGTAAGCATTGGTTTGTGTCTTTTATTGATGACTATTCCAGGCGTGTATGGGTGTAAGTTATGAAACAGAAAAGTGATGTTTTGGAAATATCTGTGAGATGGAAGAAAGACGTTGAGACTCAAACGGGTAGAAAACTCAAAGTGCTTCGTTCCTATAATGGTGGAGAGTACACGAGTGATCCATTTCACAAAGTATGTCAAGATGAGGGAATCAAAAGACACTTTATTGTTAGAGAAACACCACAGCAGAACAAAGTCGCAGAAAGAATGAATCGTACATTGCTAGAGAGAGTATGATGTATGTTATCAAATTATGGTTTGAGTAAAGAATTTTGGGCTGAAGCTGTTACGTATGCATGTTTTCTTATCAATTGGTTGCCTTCATCTGCATTGAAAGGAAAAACACCTATGGAAGTGTGGTATGGTAAGCCTGTTTACGACTATGATATGATCCATGTATTTGGTTGTCCTACTTGATATCATGTAAAGGACAATAAGCTTGGTGTACGCGCCATTGAGTCGATTTTTGTTGGCATGAAGACTGGAGTAAAAGGGTTCAAACTATGGAATCCTGTTGAAAAGAAGATGATTGTAAGTAGAGATGTTACATTCAATGAAGCTTCTATGTTGAAGTCAAATGATGCTAAGCTGACAGAAATTAGCACCAGTAGCCCCAACATCTCCAACAATTCTAAAAATGCGTAGCGTGTAAAATTTGATGTTGTAACGTCAAAAACTACTCCTGAAATGTCAAAAACTGCTTTTGAACTATCAAAAACTCCTTCTGAATTGTCAAAATCTGCTTCTGAAACATCAAAAACTCCCGCTGAAATGACAGGATTTGATGCTGAAATTGATGAAAACGCTGTTGATCCGAGTAGTGCTGATGATTCAAAAGCAGAAACATGGAGGAATGTTCAGGAATCGTTTGCTACTAGCAGACCAAGAAGAGTTATCAAGAAACCAGGGTGGTTTCGAGAATGTGTAACCTATGCTTTGTCTGTTAAAGATGAAGGAATACCTGAAACATATATGCAAGCTATTCATAGTGTTGAAAGTGAGGAATGGAAAGAGGTTATGAGTGAAGAAATGGCATCTCTTCACAAGAATGACACTTGGGTTCTCACCAAATTTCCAAAAGGCAAGAAAGCAATTGGATGTAAGTGGGTATATGCTAAGAAAGAAGGAACAAAGAAGAATGAGGTCCGCTACAAGGCTTGTAACAAGCCGATTTCCGATAGACCGATTTTTTTTTTTTTCAAAATTCCAATCTATCGAAACTCGGATTGGTTTGTTCTAGTATTCTGCAGTAAAGTCAGAGACATAAAACATGTCAGAGCTCAGTAAGTATCTCACAACGGATTTGATAAAATATAATATAATCATAATATAGCCTTACCATATTTAATAATACTGCCTAACCAGTATCCAAGGCTATCCGGTCTCTGCGACAATTCCAACCCGCGAGTATGTTATGAGGAGGGGGTCAGAACACAAGTTCTAGTGACTGGATTTAAATTATACACTTTGGATAATCCAAAATATACTGTTCAATCATATTCTCTTATTCATTAGGTTACTTGGGTTAACAGCACTCAAGGCTTACACACACGTCGTACCCATTTACTTCCTAGTGGATTAACCTAATATAGCATATATGTAGTTACCCCCAATATTAAGGTACACCCGATGGTACCCCACTTACACGGTCTCCATCGTGTCACCATCGATATATACGCAGTCCCTCATCCTATGTCGTAGTGACGTACGGATCTCTATATAACAATATTACGTTCCACATATTTCTATCATTATTATGCTACATACGCGTACGTACTGCCACCTTCGATCAAATCAGATTCCATACTAGAGTAATGCCCTCAAGTCTACGATAGACCACCCAGAGCCGACATGCATGTATCTAGACTGTCCACATCTGTATCGTCAATTGTTTCTCGATGCCATAACCACACATCCTCTAATGTGCACCGAGTTCCATGGCAGGGTGATACCAAAAACATGGAACTCGATCGGGAGCTTTTCCATATCTGTACAAGTCCGCCTTTAAGAGCCCTTATATGTAGATATTCCTAGGGTCTGTTTTCATGGTGGCTATGGCCCCACCTCGACCCCTCTCTCAACTAGTAAAGACTACGAGAGATAAATGACAACCCTAAAGAAAACAATCTAAACATCCATTTGGCGTCTTCCCTCAACTACCGTACCCCGATAGTGAAAGGTGAATGGTCTATTGGTTTTAGCTCTAGTATTTTCGCATCCCGCTGGCTGCCGATGATGGGTATCCTGCGATCTACTATCCTTGTTAGTCGTGACCCTTCGGCTCCCCGTTGAGGCAACCGCCGAATCACCCTAGTGCCACTGCGTCACAGCATTCTGACTGCATAGATACTTCTGCAGTCAAGGCCCACCCACCTAGTAGTTATGCGCAGACCCAACCTTTGCGAACACAGCCTAAAACATCTGCCACCGCACAGAGGACTACTAGGAGCACCCTACGTACCTCAGGAAGCCACGTGCTTCCCCTTCCAGTCCTTTGGAGCCGTCAGAACAATTAGATGAATGTGCGCTCCCCTCGTGCCTTATAACACCACGATGATCTACTCCGTTGGGTTATTCACCATCAAACGTGCGGATTGGTCCAAGCGCCTTACTTTAATATGTTGTTAGACCCTATGTCTAAACAGTCTTTTATGCTCTTGCCTTACCTCACCAGGTTTCCATTTATCTTGGTTGTTCCCATTCATATTGAATTCTTAATCAAGTTACGAAGTTCCTCTTGCTTATTAATATTGGTTATATAACTTAACCCATTTAAGTTTATTAATAAGCCCATAACATGTTATTCTCTAGATTGTGGTCCAAGGTCTGTAATCCACAATCGTCTTTATATTCTTGTTTGATTTCAAGGTTACAATAACATGTTATACTTGATATGTTGTTAAGTATACCTCAATTCGCATGTTTTCCAATTAACATATCACTTACCATTTATGATTAAATATGATTTATTTCATTTTATGAGTTTTCCTCGTCCTTTTTCATTTAATCATAATCCCATTTTACATCGTTACTACAACTTATCGTTGTTTACTTATTAACTTAGTTTTCTTAACTAAGGCCCATTAATATGTTTCTCTACCCATTTATTATAACCTATGTTATAATTTCCTCTTGTCCTTAGGACAAGTCCAAACATGTTATTCATCAATGGGTTTTAGATTTCCAAGTTTACAGCTTACTTAATTTATAATTAAGTACAACTTCTTATATGTCATATATTTTCCCCCTTTTCTCAACTGGTTTCTAGCTTTCACCATTCACTGATTACTTAATTTACAATTAAGTGTCCCTTATCTCATTACGCCAGTTATGCCATTTCCTTACTAGTTTATTATAACCTAAGTTATAATATTCACTTGTCCCTAGGACAAGTCTACCTATTATACAACATTTTCATTAATGTTATTTATTTATAATAGGTGATTATCATTCCCCTTTTAAATCATTTTCTTTTACTGTTGTATTCCAGTATTCTTCATTCACTGTAATATATGTTCCTTATTTTAATTAAGGAAAACACCTTATGCACCTTATCAGTTTGATAGAAGGAATCAGTGATTTATTTTCATAATGAATTCCCATCTAAATTCGTGGTAGCAAGTAATTTCTTTACTTCTCTTACTTTATTTACTGTGGCTTACTTGCAACCACATTCACAGAAATATGTCATTTAGGTAAATACATTACTTTTCCTTCGTATCACACTAACTCAGTTCATTACATCCCTTCCTTTCTTATTTTCTGAGTTAGATATTTAATTACCATCACTGCAATTTATTCATATCTTGTTATATACATATATATAAGCATTATACCTCTCACATTAAGCCTACACTTGTGGACGCTGGAATTGCTGGGCGGGGCCGGGCGGACTTCTACCACAAGTTGACTTAACCTCATGTCTTAGCACCATTACATGTTTTTAACTTTTGCACTTAGACCACCCACACTAGATTTACCACTTGTGAATGCTGGATATGCCGGGTGGTTCCGGGTAGACTTCTATCATAAGTGAAATCTAACCTCGTGTCTAAGAGCGGTTAAATTTCTTATTCAGCGTAAACCTTCTATACAGTCTATGCATCTTTATTTCTTCTAATTATCCATTATAATTTATAATTCACATGTAATTGTATCATGCTTATTATAGTTCTTCACATATAATCAATTCCGTCCTAACATGTAATCAATTAATCAGATAATTGTTTAAATCACATAAACCAATATGTACCTTTCTCGATTCTTACAATTAATGGACTGGGTACATAATTTACACAAATTGACATAAAATTTAAGTAACGGTAATTACTATACAAGATTTGATAAGTTCATATCCCAAAAATTAATATTTAGCATATTAATTATTCCTACTTCATACCCATCACTTTGGGCATTATTAACATATGTTACATTTCTCAACATATTGCATTTCAATTATACATACAGGGGAATGGTAAATGTTAAAATATTCTTATCTAAACTGTATAACTTAAATCCACTCACCTTTTATGCTTTCCCCAATTATGGATCTGATCTAGTTTTAGCGTTCATGGTTTTTCCCCTTTAATTTGATTTGAAACCTAATAACCGTGGATTGATTGTTTTCATTAAAAGAGAAGGGAAAGAAAGGGCAAGAATTTGAATGGACTGGATCTAGAATTTTACCTTGCTTTTCATAATTTTGGAAAATCTTTTTATTAATATTGATTCTCTCTTCCAGATCTTGAATTTATAATTTTTCCTAGGCTAATATTTTAATTTTCAGAATAGATATGAGGAGAAAGAGAGAGAGAGAGAGTAATGGTAGAGCTCCAGCGTACCGAATTATGAGGTTTAGGGTTAGGTCTAAGGTCTTATTTATACGTGTATTGGAGCAACGGGACCCTCAGATTTGACCAAAGACCATCAGAAATGTCAAAAACTCAAAAAACCCTAATCTGCCAAAATCTACCGTAGGGGGGTCGACCCCCCCCTTGGAGGGGTCGACCACCCTTCATGTGGGTCGACCCACCTTTCATGTGGGTCGACCCCCCCTGAAGGGGTCAACCCCTGTGGGTCCGGAGGACGAAAATTGATTTGGGTTGTTCCTATTTTCTCTGACAAACTTCTGCAGCCTATAACTTCTTTATACGATGTCCGTTTTACGCCAACTAGGACTCTATCTGAACCAGGATTCCGAGATGATCGCAACGGTACAATCCGTTTTACTTAGTTCTAAATATTTAATTAAGTTATTCTTATTTTGTTATCTTAAGTAAAAATGCGAGGTGTTACAAGGCTAGACTAGTTGCAAAAGGCTATGCTCAAAAGGAGGGAATTGACTATAATGAAGTGTTCTCTCCGGTTGTGAAACAATCCTCTATTCACATTTTGTTAGCCTTGGTAGCACAATATGATTTGAATCTTGTTCAAATGGATGTAAAAACAGTGTTTTTAAATGGAGGCTTAGAGGAGGAAATTTATATGTCTCAACCAAGTGGATTCAAAGCTTTTAGTGGAGAGGATCTTGTGTGTAAGTTGAAGAGATCATTGTATGGATTAAAACAATCTCCGAGGCAATGGTATAAACGATTCGATCGTTTTATGTTAGATCAAGCATACATTAGAAGCCACCATGACCATTGTGTTTATTTGAAAAAGCTAAGTGATGGTTCTTTCATTTATTTGCTTTTATATGTAGATGATATGCTCATTGCATCGGCTTGCAAATCTGAAATTGAGATGTTAAAGTGCAGGTTGTCGGCTGAATTTGAAATGAAGGATCTTGGAGATGCTAATAAAATTCTTGGCATGGAAATTCATAGAGACAAGATGAATGGCAAAGTATGCTTATCTCAAAAGCCATATTTGAAGAAGGTATTAAAAAAGTTTGGCATTAATGAGAGCACCAAAATAGTTAGTACACCTTTGGCTGCTCATTTTATATTAAATGCAACTATGTGTCCTTCTTCCAATGATGAAATTCAATTTATGGAAAATGTACCATATGCTAATGCCGTGGGGAGTCTTATGTATGTGATGGTGTGTACATGACCAGACATTTCACATGCCGTGAGTATGGTCAGTCGTTATATGCATGCTCCTGGAAAAGAGCACTGGAATGCGATCAAATGGATTTTGAGATATCTTTTGGGAACTATTGATGTGGGTTTGGAATTTGTGAGAGACATGAACAACAATCATTTATGTGTTGGATATGTAGACTCGGATTATGCGGGTGATTTGGATAAGAGATTTCCACTACTGTATATGTGTTTATATTGGCAGGTGGTCCTATATGTTGGAGATCGATTTTGCAATCGATGGTAGCATTTTCTACTACGGACAAGGGCGGACCTAGGAATTAAGACTACGCTGGGCTAAATTTAAAGCGTTCTTTTATAAAATTGTAATGCAATTCCGATTACTACTACAAAACAATAATCACAAGAAAAGATTCAAAATAATAAGAAGTAGATTCATATTTCACTTTCAATACATAACATTTAGCTTAGCTGCTTAATTGTACACGACGGGTTTTTGCAGAGTCAAATTCTTTAACTACATAATCCAAATCAATCTTCCAATTCAAAATCACACTCTAAAATCTAGCTTAATTTTAGTTTTTTTAAACACTTTAGGCAAAAGCACAAATTATCTAAAATTTTAAAATTGTGTTCTCATTTGACTCTTCAAGCAAAAATCAATTGGTTAGCAATCAAAGATAACATAATAGTTGCTTTGGAAAATTCATAATTCTTTCAAAATATCGCATAGCGGATCTTAGAATATGAAGAATCTATAATATGTAAACATAATTATAATAGCCCAATTGGTTTTACTATGTCTAGAAGTAGCAATGTAACATCAGAATAGCATTAAAAAATTTTCAAACAAACTCAGCAATACTTCAACAATTCAGCAATATTTCAGGAATATTAAATAAATCACCTGAACAATTCAACAATACTTCAACAATTCAGCAAATACTTGTAGGGAGTCGCCAGAACAATTCTTCAAACGAATTCAGCAATACCCCATATTTGTAAAGAGTAGCCCGAACAATTCAGCAATACTTCAACAATTTAGGGTTTTTCCTTCCAGAAATCAATTTAGAATCTAATAATTTGAAATCGAATAAAAAATGACCTGAACTGAGTAATGAATCGAGCTGAGATG
Organism: Allium sativum; assembly: GCA_030737875.1. NCBI lineage: Eukaryota > Viridiplantae > Streptophyta > Magnoliopsida > Asparagales > Amaryllidaceae > Allium > Allium sativum. The sequence goes on from CM060909.1 coordinate 498,901,929, forward strand.
TAGACGCAAATCCAATAAATTGAAGATTGGAGAAGAATGCGCTCTCTATTTTCTCTCTTCTTTTTTTGCGCAGGAACATGCGAGTAGCGAAAGCTACAATTGAAGAAAAGTTGAATGCTGTGAGGGAATAATAGGTTACGTTCTATAACTTCTATTTTCCGCTTCCCCTTTCCAATTTTGGGCGCTGGGCTTAGCATTTTTTTTTGCTGCACTGGGCTACAGCCCAGCTGAGCCCAGTGCTAATTCCGCCCTTGACTACGGAGGTGGAATATATGGCTGTAACCAAAGCTTTTAAAGAGGCAATATGGCTACATGACTTATTGAATGACTTGTGAGTAGTGCAAAATCAACTTGTTGTGCATTGTGATAGTATGAGTGCCATTCACCTTGCAAAGAATCAAGTTCATCATGAAAGAACAAAGCACATAAATATGTGTTATCATTTCATTCGAGAAGTGTCGGCTGAAAATCAAACTCTGTTGGTGAAAATTGATACAAAAGATAATTCAGCTGACATGTTGACGAAAGTAGTTCCAAGTGTCAAGTTCAAGCATTGCCTTGACTTGATTAATGTTCTTGGTGTTTGATGTATGATACCCGATGGGGTGGAAGTTCTTCTAAACATTATGAAGTCTCACTTTGAGACATGTTGATGAACTATGACAGCTTGATCCTTGGGTACGTAGGCATGTACTATGTGGTGCAGCTGATTATGATGCGAATTAGAGTGGCTTGTATGTAATAATCTCATGCTTTTGAGCATGATCTGAGGTGGAGAATTATGAAAAACAGCTCATGCTTGGTGCATGTGCAGCTGAATACATTTTTAATGTAATGTTCTTATGTGGACTGAATACTAGTTAAGCCCAAACGTGCCAAATATATGTATTCAGTTTTGTCACACAAAAAGTGTAAGAGAGTGAGAGCAGTTGAAAGAAAATATGGAGGGTTTTCAGTTTCCATGAGTGATCTTGTGTAAGCTTTGTATGTATCTCTCTCTTTAGCTTCTCCACTGTAAGAAATAAAATCATTCTCTCTTGCCCGAGGATGTAGGCTATTGCCGAACCTCGTTAAATCTTGTGTGTTCTTTCATTTTCAGTTTTGTTTTGTTACTTTATAGTTACAATATAGATACTATCAAAGTATACTTCCGCTGTGTATAGATCCTCTGATCTACACAATGTGGATGTTAAATTAATTGTGGGAGCAGTACAGTGAATACATGGTTGACGACTGACGAAAGTTATTGAAATTGTGAATACATGGTTTACCATTCTAACTCACACGTACAACCAAAACAGTGCTCTGACGTTTAACGGAGCAGTACAGTGCATTCATATTCAAAGTGGTCATACAGTCGGTCGTACTTAAAATCACAATTCTATAATATGAAAAACCGTATATTAGTCGTATTCATTTCATATGAATCTGCACTGAAAGAATGCAGCGAAGGTTCGAACCGAAAGACACTGATCTGGCAAAACATAACAAATTTAAAGTACAAGATTGAGAGGTGACTTATAGAGTTGTCAAACTCTGTAATACATTTTCGCCTTATATCTACAACCATTCTTCGACTCGATCAAAAGAAGTAAACAACCAATATATAGTTTTTCCATATCAGTGTCTTCTGGTTCGATCATTTGCTTAACAGGTTCCAATCAATCTACGATTAATATACAACTAATATGTTTGAGGCCATCTCTTAACGTGGTTCAAATCATATGATTCTGTTATGTTTTTCCATACGACGTATGAATTTGTTATGATGCTCTTCGTTGCTCGAGTTTATAATCCATATTTTAGGGTTATAATTTATTTACTGTTGTGTATTGTGTTACATGCTTGCCTACATCCGAAATTATGATGATTTTTCGCAATGACCCGCGAAATCTGGAGATTGCCGACGAACTTGATGACGATGATGTACGGGGATTTATTTTAGCGACATTGCCAATTTGCGTATGTATGATATATAATCATAATTTTTTCATATCCTATATCATAAATTTGTATAAATTAAAATGTTATTCTTAATTGATGTAAATTTATAGCAATCATGAAATATAACTTTGAAGCAGCAAACTGGTTACTAATTACTACGTATATGATTATTTAATTGGAACAAACTAAAAATGATTAAGAATTCAAAAATATTTTACCATCATTAGGACCACTAAGTATAATATGGAAGAAAGTAAATATGTGTAATTTCCAAAGAAAAATATTCAATTATCTTCTTGCCACCGGTCTATTCTATAGTAACTAAGACAGTTCGATGTCGAACATTTCTACTCATAGAAATGCTGAAAATAAAAGTTAGTTGGATGAGAATACTAAGAATAATATTAAGTCAGTGTAGGTTTATTTATTTGTAGCCACATTTGCAATGTACAAAAATTGGTAACTTAGAGTAAAATTGTATCAATTGGAAACCCATAGGTACATGCTATTTATGTGTATATCTTACCTATGAGCTATTATATATAGAAATCTTTTGCATATGAAAACAATCAAAGGCTGCACAACAATCTCAAACTTTATTTGAGAAATAAAAAATATTTCACAAAACCCAATTAATTAAATATACATACGAAGACTATAACTTCTGCAAATATTTTGCCTTAATCTCTCCAGCAGTTCAAATGCATAAAAAGCAGCAAATAAATATATATAGTCTAAACGCATAATGGATTAAATTAATGCATATTTGTACACATAAAAGTTTGCGTAAGCCCTTAATATTTCTCGTTAATGAATGGATGAAATTAATGCATATTTGTACATATAAAAGTTTGCATTAGCCATTGATATTTCTCATTAACGACTTATTAAATTTGAATTCTCCCCAAATTGCAAATAAGTATTTTTCCGCAAAGAATTTCAAATATTTAGCTTAAAAATAGGAAAACTAACCACTATATGGTAATAAAGAGTCATAACGCATGTTATTTTTTTTTTCATATTTCCAAATAATTGATGATCGACATGTGGATATGTAATATATCTTGCAAATTATTTTTCTTCTATTTTAATTACCTTCCATGTCAAAACAATAACTTTACAACATATTTTATTATATGTCTCGTACATGCCATATTCATTATAAAGTTTATCTCAAATATTTCCAAGGAGCTGTATTAATTTAGTTTTAAGTGTGTATAACTACATAATATTCTTTAAAAAGCATTAAAAATTTCGAAAATATCATGGAAAATAATGTTAAACGCCACATCTTACAAAGAATAATAACTGCATTTTATTTTTAATTTGCACTAAAATATCAAAAGCTATAAAACAGAACTGAACTCATGTTATAAAGTAAGAAAATATTTTGCAAAAGCAACATTGTAGCAATAATTGGACAACATTGCAACAATCATATACCGTTTTAAGTTAAGATGTAACTTCTCTATAAAAATTGAAACTTTGGATAATGCACATTTGTTGAATTATGTATTGCAAGCAATTATGAGAAAATGATTATAAATATAAATTCAATGATTCTTGAATGATTCAAGAAGGCCTAAATATTTAAGGCATGGTTAAAAGGGAAATGATTATAATTGAGGATTGTTAAAAGGACTCCACTTTTGGTTAAAGGAAATACCATTTTCAGTTTATTTTAAAATTGTTAAGGGGCGTTAAAATAAATTAGTCTCCCCTTAAACATATTAATAAAATTTTCAATACTAACCTTATACTCTTCATTAATGCAACCTTAAAACATAAACTCTAATTTAATTCTGCACATAAAAAATTATAATACATGAAACATAAATGTTCTGCACACATGAAAATAACATATTCTAGCATTATTTACTTTAGTTTTCACTATCAAAGTAAGCATGGAACACAATTACAACAAATAAACACATACAAAACACACTAGCCACAAATGAAAAAAGGAGTAACAACATACAAATATGCTTAACACAACATGAACATAAGCATAAATTCACTTAACAAACATTTGTTTTAATGTTGGAATATGTACACTGTTTTAATGTAATTACTTTTGACAAATCATCTCACAATGAGGTTGTTTTTCTTATCAAACTGTAAGATCTAAACGTAATACACTGTGTTCACCCTCAAGAAATTCAAACTTTCCATGACGAACTGTATTCATCATTCGCACAAATGAATGGAATTTCATTCGCTTTCTACAAATTGTATTCATCTTTTTCAACAAAATCTAAAATTTCAAAAAGGGGATTTATCAACGTTTGTATTTTTTTTTAACTTCGCGGCGTGTTTGGATCGAACTGAGATTGAATTTTGATCTAAGGGGTTCAAGGGATGATGAGGTAAGGGTACTTTAGTCTATGTTTTATTTTATTTTTAAAATTCCAAACACCCCTAATAAATAAAAAATAAGATGAATTCCCCTTAAATTTACCCCCCCCCCCCCACAAAAAATGGAGTCCCTTTAACAATCCATTTATAAGTATTGAAGAACATAGCTTCCCTAGTATCCAGTTTCAAAGTATAATTACATACTTTTCGCACTCGGTTACCTATGCCAGTAGCGTAGTTATAAACTAGATGCAAACATGCTTATTAAAAAAACATTTAATAAGACATCCTAAATAAAACAATTAAACAACGCTCGTAAATTGATACCACCACATTTAGTTGTTGACGATTTTATTATATGGCAACATTGACTTTACAACATTTTGTTGGGTATCTGATTCCATATAGTTATGACATTGTAAAAAAGGTAAACACAAATGGAAAAGGAAGTAGTACATATAATAAAATAATTAGTGTGCTTCAAAATATAGTGTATGGTGGGGGGAAGGAAATGTTGTACATAAAGATAGGCATGAAAGAGGATACAAAAGTGAGAACCAATGAAGGGAACAAAGTATGAGTGAACTCACCAGCAATCCATGAGACAGCAATACTATGTAGAATTAGCATCCATTTGCAGCCAAACGGGCAATAGGAAGGGAATATGTTGGAACGTAGGTATCGAAGAAAGAATAGTAGGCGTTAGGAAAGGATCTCAACCTAGGTATCCAAGCTGTAAAGTGGAAGCTTGCCAACTTTGACTATTTTATAATCTATACATCTATTTTCATAATACTGGAAATCTGTGCTATTTAAGACACAATCAGCTAACAATTTTTTAATCTAGTAACTCAAACTGTTAAAAAATTACTCTTCTAATTACTTTTCATCATAATATATGTTAGGTAATCGAAATGGAAAAAAAGTCATACCTGCCAAATAGAACCCTTGACTTCAATTTGGATAATAATCTCTCCAACCTAATGACATATAAATACACAAAATTGTTAAAAAAGGTAGAAATGTTAGCAGCCGAATTCAATCAAAAAGCAAGCAAACAAACAAACTAGATCATCTTTTCTCTATATATTCCACTGGGCAAATCTGTTAATAAATGATTACAAAAGTAGAAACTAAAACATATTAGAAGGATGTATTCAAGAAGCTTCATAATCTGTCAACAACAATTGCAATTGATAAGAACACAAATGAAAACTAAAAACAATTTTAGTATATGTAGATCAAATTTGCAGCAAGTAGATAACTGGCATTGATCAATTAACGAAAGCAGCAATTTGTACAATATGTATGAAAATTGTCACTATTTTCGAGTACAGAAAACAGACAATATCAGTATATGTAGATCAAATTAGCAGCAAGTAGATAACTGACATTGATTAATTAACGAAAGCAGCACTTCAATGCTTGCACATGCATTCACATCAGTTATGGATAGCTACGTGGAACTGAAGGAACCCCAACTAAGATAAGGTTCTCACACTTCAGCACAAAAACACTGTTGTATAGATTTTACTTGAATTATAAATGAGAGTGATTATTAATAAGTTTGGATTTATTGATACTATTTGTCATTTGATTGGATTTGTCAAACCATAACATGAATTAATTGCATTAGAACTAACCGTTGTCCTTAGTTTTCATAGCATTTTAATAGAAATGCTACCAAAATATCACTTTCCCTCCTTAAGACAAGTGTAAGGACACTTGAATTTTTGCATGCCTCCTTTCATGCATGTTTTACACTTGCCCCCTTATGTGTCATTACCTCCTTAACCCTCCATTCCTATGTAAGGAGGCCTTTCCTCCATTTTTTAACCATTCCACTCCATTTTCTTCTTATCATCTTCTTCTTAAAGCTTATGGCCATGGTTTCCATGGCATAAGTCTTCTTCTTTTCCACCACCACTGTGCCGAAGTTCGTCATCCTCCTCCTCCTCTTATAATATATATAGAGAGAAAGATTAGTATATATTATATAATATATATTTTGGTGAAGTAAACAGTGCGCTGAAATACTGTCCGATGGTTCGCTTAACTAGGCTCGCCTACCGTGAAGATTTGGAAAGTTGTTAGGTGAGAACTCTTTAACCACAATTTATATATTTAATTAGTGGTTAGACTAATTTAAATATAGTGATGAATTATTAGTGGTTAATGATGATTGATGATTGATGTTTGTTGTGATGGATGATGGATGCATAGTTTAGACCACACACACTATTAAGCGTTAGTGTTATAACGCTTGTGCACAGTTATGATTTATTTAATTATGTTGATGATGGTTGCTATGGATGTTTAAATGGTGGTTGATGTTGTTTTGCACACACTATGACACAACAATTATGGTACCACGTTGGTGATCGACAAATCTCCTTCGTAATTAGAAGCAATATCATTATTGAATTTGAAGGTTAATAATTTGAAAAGACCATATGTATGAATTCATATATATTGCTAAAGTCCTTTAAATGAATAAATAAATACCGGAACGTTCTAGGATGATAGAGAGGATAGTGTCTAGGCTTGGGTTTGAAAATAAAGTTTCCTGCTCTCCCTGGCTATCCCTAACTGATCCGACGAATGGGATGGTTTATTTGAAGTTATTTGAATTTAGAAATGAATTGGAATTTGATTTATTAAGTAAAAAAAATATAAAAGTTGAATTTTGAATCTAAATTAATTTGGAAAGTCAATTATTACTTTAAATGTTTTTAAATGGTTTACATGAGTATATAATGGTTTTGTAAGGTATTTTGAAGTACTGAAGAATAACTTTTATTGTGGTCAAAATAGAGCTTGTCGCAAAATGGTAATTTGCGTATTTTAGTTACAAACTTTAAACGCTTATAACTTTTGCAATCTAAATTGGGTTTCAAAGAAAAATGAAAAAAGTTTGATTTATATTAAGAATAACTTTCAAATGAGTGAAAGCATATTTTAAATTCGAGTTATAATTTTCAAGTTATGTTTGAAACCGTTTTGGAAAAGGTCGATGTACGAACAATTGTTGACCATGACTATAAAAAGCTATTTTTAAATGATTTAAAAATATGGAAAAAATTTGTAAAATCATTACAAATTATGAAAAGGTGTTTTGAATTGTAAAGTTTAAGTTTTGGCTAAGATAAACGATATTTGATCAAAATAGTTAAGATAACTGTTTTATAACGCTTTTGTAACACTTCTGAAACGCTATTATAATGCTTTCTTTGAAAACAATCTATAAGTTTTGACCCTTAAACTCTCTTTCTGAACTATAAGTAATGATTTTTGGAATGTTTTCAAAGGTTTAAAAGTATTGGAAATATTTTAGATGGAAATTAAATTGATTTATTTAATATTAAAACAGGTTTTCCAATTTTAAATAATTGCATATGATTGGAGATAAATCTTCGGATGTTTGGATGACGACTCTTACTATTTGAAGAATTTAAAAGGTAGTTCACCATTATTCCGTTTATAGTGTGAGTTGGATATCGAGATTAATATTAAGTATAAGTTGATGGTATTTCTATCCAGATCTAATGTCGAAGAGTTGGATAAATCTTTTAAGTAAGATATGGGTTTCCCAATTTGATTGGGATAAGTTGGATAGAAATAATCTTCGGATATGTGATATGAAATTCTTTGGTGTAAACGTATACTATTTGAGGAATTTGGAAGATATTATTATTATATCGTTATTCCACTTATAGTATTCGTTGATTATGAGAATTGATACCGAATATAAATAGATACAATTTCTGCGTAACTTATGTTCAATATCGATTGATTTGGGTTTTGTCATGAATTATATCTTCAACAATATCATTCTTGAGGCCCAATGATATTGAGTTGTGGAAATTCATATCATAAATTGGGATTTAATCAAACCTTTGATTTGAGAAAATTAAAAATAAGAAATTGGGAACCAAGTATAATCTTTTAGTTAAGATTAAAGAATTGAATGTTGGAAAATCGATTTAATTGGAAACTATGGTTGAAGTATGTATTAAAGTATTTTCAAAGGAAACTGGGTTTGATAACGAGTTACCAAATCGAAAATAAATTAAGGCTTTGAGGCTAAATTATCTTTGATTTAAGGGATATGTTGTAAAAGAGAAAGGTTAAATATGGATTTTGTTATGATTTGAGAATGGATTTAAAGAAGCTTAATTTAACAAATTCCAAGATGGAAAGAGATTTGGTTGAAAGCCTGTGTGTTCCGTGATTGTATTTTTTTAAATCGCGCTTATTATTTTGAAAGACCGGGATCGGTTGTATGTCCGAAAACCATTCCAAGTAATAATATGACGTTGTGGAGAAATTGAAGGCATTGAAGACGATATTGAAAACCGGGACCCTTTATATCGTAAGGATAACTTGTTGAATGTATTAAATGGGTAGCTCCCATTTGCAGATGGATTTTATATCAGCTAAGTGGCAAGAAGCCCAAACGTATGTGAAGGAATTCCGGATTTATGGTTTCGTTTTGACCTAGAACGGACTTGTATGGATTGTGTGTCTGACATTGTAATTGACTGCGTAGCACTGATCTCTGTTAAATACATATCTATTTGGTGGCAGAGAATTTATTCTCTTGCTTAACACCCTTTTCTAAGACGTATGAGATTAGAGGCTATATATCGATAGAAATCAGTGATGCATTGTAAATGGACATGTGACATACTTAAGTTATGTGATGAGCTATGGATGATCAAATCATGGCTTATTTAAGTGAAGCTTTGTGTATATCGGGACCTCGGCAAGCCTCACACCCTGGTAAATGGCCAAAACAGGAAGAAATGCAGCAGGTTTATGGGGTGTTGTCTCCTTCTAGATAAAAGGTGTACTATGGTATGGAGCCCAAGTATTAACCTATGTGGTAAAAGCATTTACTTTTGTGGTTATTGTTGGCGCGTGCTCGGAAAGGTCGGTAGCGACCAGGAGATGACATATTCAGGCGTACTCTAAGTTACCCAATTAAGGGGTAACCCGGCCTTGTGTTGGCATGAGGAGCATCACTGTTGATCCTTGGACATCCCTCTAGAGGTGTTCAAAATTCGGTTTGGAAGGAAATTCCTTTGCCTGGTCATTGTTGGAAACCCAATCTCCGTTACGAGCCCGAACGCTTTCGATTGTAGACCATACGTCAATATAGTGTATGGTACCAATGCTGGCTAGGATAAATACATTTACTTTCGAAATTGTTTTCACACTATATTGTAGTATTGAAAGAGGATTTTCACGTATCAAGCATTTTTGACTACATAAGTAGAAACGTCGCCCATGTGTGGGTTTGCATTTGTGTGTGCCGCGAGACCTTATGTTAGTTTCATTTTTCAAAAAAAATCATTGCGAATTTCTATGCACTGGTTGTCACATGGAGTAAACCCGTTTTGCATTAGCAGCGTGGTCCGGTGAATTACCTAACTTTAAAATAAACCCTAAAAACAATTGTTTTGAGTTCTTACACTAATCCGTGTTTGGCATGAGGCAGCGTGAACCTAGAGTTTATTGTTCCCACACCTAAAATCTGGGTGCCTATAATTTTTACACAGGAAGCCTTGTAGTTCGGTTCGCAGATTTGGCCTTGGGGTTAGTTGGAGCAGGATTCTGGTTTTAGCTGGAGCTATTATGTCTTGGAGCATTCGCATTCTTCTGCTGAGTTTAGTATCTTTTCCGCTGTGTAACCGATGTACTCTGATGTACCTCTTGTAACTCTGATGTAATATTATTTTAATGATAATGGAAAAGTTCTTTTTATTTTTTGCAAATGTGTAAGTGCCCATAATAATCCGTCTTTTATGAACGGTTTAAGTTGGTTTAATTACTGGCGAAAACCGGGTAAAAAGCCGGATCATTACATTTGGTATCAGAGCTTTGGTTTATACAAAGCTATGGGGTATGACACATTTGAACAAAAAGAAAGACTCATCAGAGTTATAATATCTCATTGGAGATAGGGTTAGTAATGCCCTAGAATGAGATTATAGAGTATTGTATTTGAGAGAGCGTATTTGAAAACATGAAATGAGTTTTGAAAAGTTATATTTTAAGAAAGAAACATATTTTGGAAATATATGGTTAATTATAACCTGGATACTTAATCAAACGTTTACGTTTTGTGATTATAATTACAAGTAAAATAATTCTTATGGCATGGTAATTAATCCCCTTCCATTGATCAGGAAAATGATCCGAGTACAAATGCCTTTTGGATTTAATGTCACTATTGGGTAACATTTCGAAATATCGATAAACTAGGATCAAATTTGTTAAGGTAACTAATCAATATGGTTTCGAAATTAAAAATTAGAATCTGAGTATTGTATTCGATGTTGAGGTTGGACTATCGAGTATAAGAAGATTTTGAATATACCCTAGCTAACGTATGTACGAATTCTTAAGTATACTAGATAGATATAGAATCATACTCTAATTTCTTGAAGATGATTCTGTTGATGTCTGCAGCACCATCAGTATGTATTTTCGAGTTTCGAAAGTGGGATGACTATATGATTCCGATTAAAACATCAATATATACTTAAACCCATTTTGATAAGTGTTTGAAATTGTTTGGTAAATTGATGTGAACTTAAATAGAAAAGTGAAAATTTGATTGGGTTATAAGAATTATATGAGGTAAACTTGTTAGTAAGGGATAAGCCCGTAAAGAGTTTTGAGAAAGTGCATTTGTGATATATATATATATATATATATATATATATATATATATATATATATATATAAAAGGGGTTTTCTAAAGATGTATAATTTGAAAACTCAAATCAAAATTTTGAGTAAGAATTGGCAGTTACTTTGGAATTGATTTTGTAAGAATATATTTTAAATCTAAGGAAAAAGATCTTTGAAAATATTCGGAAATTAAAAACTTGAGCACAGACATCTTGTGATTGGGATTTCTCGGTTGATTAAAAGACGTTTACGTAAAGTCGTAATTTACATAAGCAATCCAAATATAGAAAAAGTAGCTTAGGAAACGATTTAAAGGCTAAGTTGGAATTAATTAATCAGGATATTTTATAATTAGTCCTTCCCAACTAATTAAATTTAAAATGCAAATATCTTGAGAATTCAGTTTCAAAGTATGACTATAAGATATTTGACGATATTTTGGTTAAGGACCACGGTGGTTAAAGATGTTAATAAAAATATATCTAAATGGTTTCTCAAAAGTTTGAAGGAAATAAGTTTTGTAACCTTGAATTTGGAATAGTTAATGAGAATAGAAAAAACTATATAAGGAATTAAAATATTGAATTATCGACAATTTTGGACAGACGATAAGTTCTTAAGTCTATTTTGGTTACAAAAAGGAACTGTTTAAGTAAGCATGAGTACCTTGTGAATTAAGTTTCACAATTTGATTAAAGGATATTTGGCAAGCAAGAATAGTAAGAAGAGATTACCTAAACTGAAACATTTAGACAAGCTGAGTTCGGAGATGATCAAGTTTTTTGTGTAACGAATAATAGTAAATTTTGAAAACTGAAAAGGAATAAGTTTTATAATCATTGTATTTGCAAGATAAGATCTAAGAGAATAAATTTATAACTTTTAATTTTCTTGAAGGAGGTAAATGGTTGAGTATAAGTAATTGGCTCAGTAAACATTGAATCAAATATAATGGGTGATTGGAAGATATCGTTGGAGGACATGTAAATATGGTTATCCATAAATATGTGTGTTAGAATATTCTACCCGGCATATCCATTATGAGAACGGGGAGCTTTGGTATAAAGAATTTTAATCTTGTGTCTAAAATTCTACAAGATGTAAAATAAGTAATTGCGATTCCCTTTCCTTTTCGAGGACAAAAAGTTTCAGAGGGGGGGGGGGGGGTTAAAGGTAACGACCCAGAATTTTTAACCAATTTAAAATTGGAATTTTTATTACTTAATTTGAATTTGAATTTGAATTTGACATACATATATATGGTTTAGAATATTTAATAATTTTGATAAGTTGTATGATAGATTTTACTTGAATTATAAATGAGAATGATTATTAATAAGTTTGGATTTATTAATACTATTTGTCGTTTGATTGGATTTGTCAAATCATAACATGAATTAGTAGCGTTAGAACTAAGTGTTGCCCTTAGTTTTCATAGCATTTTAAAGGAAATGCTACCAAAAGATCACTTTCCCTCCTTAAGACAAGTGTAAGGACACTTGTATTTTTGCATGCCTCCTTTCATGCATGTTTTACACTTGCCCCCTTATGTGTCATTACCTCCTTAACCCCCAATTCCTATATAAAATGGCCTTTCCTCCAATTTTTTAACCATTCTACTCCATTTTCTTCTTTTCTTCTTCTTCTTAAAGCTTATAGCCATAGTTACCATGACATAAGTCTTCTTCTTTTCCACCACCACCTTGCTGAAATTTTTATCCTCCTCCTCCTCTTATAATATATATAGAGAGAAAGATTAGTATATATTATATAATATATATTTTGGTGAAGTATACAGTGCGCTGAAATATTGTCCGATGGTTCGCTCAACTAGGCTCGTCTATCGTGAAGATTTGGAAAGCTGTTAGGTGAGAACTCTTTAACCACAATTTATATATTTAATTAGTGGTTAGACTAATTTAAATATAATGATGAATTATTAGTGGTTAATGATGATTGATGTTTGTTGTGATGGATGCTGGATGCATAGTTTAGACTGCACACACTATTAAGAGTTAGTGTTATAACGCTTGTGCACAGTTATGATTTATTTAATTATACTGATGATGGTTGCTATGGATGTTTAAATGGTGGTTGATGTTGTTTTGCACACATTATGACACAACAATTATGGTACCACATTGGCGATCGACAAATCTCCTTCATAATTAGAAGCAATATCATTATTGAGTTTGAAGGTTAATAATTTGAAAAGACCGTATGCATGAATTCATATATATTGCTAAAGTCCTTTAAATGAATAAATAAATACTGGAACAATCTATGATGACAAAGAGGATAGTGTCTAGGCTTGGGTTTGGAAATAAAGTTTCCTGCTCTCTCTGGCTATCCCTAACTGATCTGACGAATGGGATGGTTAATTTGAAGTTATTTGAATTTACAAAAATTGAATTTTGAACCTAAAATAATTTGGAAAGACAATGTAAATTACTTTAACTGGTTTACATGAGTATATAATGATTTTGTAAGGTATTTTGAAGTACTGAAGAATAACTTTTATTGCGGTCAAAATAGAGCTTGTCGCAAGATGGTAATTTGCGCATTTTAGTTACAAACTTTAAACGCTTATAACTTTTGCAATCTAAATCGGATTTCCAAGAAATGAAAAATGTTTGACTTATATTAACAAGAACTTTCAAATGAGTGAAAGAAGATTTTAATTTCGAGTTATAATTTTCATGTAATGTTTGAAATCGTTTTGGAAAAGGTCGATGTAAGAACAATTATTGACCATAACTATAAACGGCTATTTTTAAATGTTTTAATAATATGGAATTTTTTTATAAAATCATTACAAATTATGAAAAGGTGTTTTGAATTGTAAAGTTTAAGTTTGGCTAAGATAAACGATATTTTGATCAAAATAGTTATCTTAACTATTTTGATACGCTTTTGTAACACTTCTGAAACGCTACTGTAACGCTTTCTTCGAAAATAATCTATTTTGATGTTTAAACCCATAAACTCTCTTCCGAACTATAAGTAATGATTTGTGGAATGTTTTCAAAGGTTTAAAAGTATTGGAAATATTTTAGATGGAATTTAAATTGATTTATTTAATGTTAAAACAGGTTTTCCAATTTTAAATAATTGGATATGGTTGGAGATAAATCTTTGGATGTTTGATATTAATTCGGTAGATGACGACTCTTACTATTTGAAGAATTTAAAAGGTATTTCACCATTATTCCGTTTATAGTGTGAGTTGGATATCGAGATTAATATTAAGTATAAGTTGGTGGTATTTCTATCCAGATCTAATGTCGAAGAGTTGGATAAATCGTTTAAGTAAGATATGGGTTTCCCAATTTGAATGGGATAAGTTGGATAGAAGTAATCTTCGGACATGTGATATGAAATTCTTTGGTGTAAACGTATACTGTTTGAGGAATTTGGAAGATATTATTATTATATCGTTATTCCACTTATAGTATTTGTTGATTATGAGAATTGATATCGAATATAAGTAGATACAATTTACGTGTAACTTATGTTCAATATCGATTGATTTGGGTTTTGTCGTGAATTATATCTTCAACAATATCATTCTTGAAGCCCAATGAGATTGAGTTATGGAAATTCATATCGTAAATTGGGATCTAGTCAAACCTTTGATTTGAGAAAATTAAAAATAAGAAATTGGGAACAAAGTATAATCTTTTAGTTAAGATTAAAGAATTAAATGTTGGAAAATCGATTTAATTGGAAACTATGGTTAAAATATGGATTAAAGGATTTTCAAAGGAAATTGGGTTTGATAACGAGTTATCAAATGGAAAATTAATTAAGGCTTTGAGGCTAAATTATCTTTGATTTAAGGGATGTGTTGTAAAAGAGAAAGGTTAAATATGGATTTTGTTATAATTGAGAATGGATTTAAAGATGCCTAATTTAACAAAATCCAAGATGGAAGGAGATTTGATTGAAAGCCTTTGTGTTCCGTAATTGTATTTTTTTTAATTATGCTTATTATTTGGAAAGACCGGGATCAGATGTATGTTCGAAAACAATTCGAAGTAATAATACGATGTTGTGGAGAAATTGAAGCCATTGAAGACGATATTGAAGATCGGGACCCTTCATATCCTAAGGACGAGTTGCTGAATGTCTCAAATGGGTAGCTCCCATATGCAGATGGATTTTATTTTAGCTAAGTGCCAAGAAGCCCAAACGTATGTAAAGGAACTCCGGATTTATGGTTTCGTTTAGAACCAGAACGGACTTGTATGGATTTTGTGGCTGACATTGTAATTGACTGCGTAGCACTGATCTCTGTTAAATATATATCTGTTTGGTGGCGGAGAATTTATTCTTTTGCTTAACACCCTTCTCTAAGACGTATGAGCTTAGAGGTTATATATCGATAGAGATCAATGATGCGTTGTAAATGGACAATGTGGCATACTTAAGTTAGGTGATGAGCTATGGATGATCAAAGCATGGCTTATTTAAGTGTAGCTTTGTGTATATCGGGAACTCGGCAAGCCTCACAACCCGGTAAATGGCCAAAAAAGAAAGAAATGCAACAAGGTTATGAGGTGTTGTCTCCTTCTAGATAAAGCTATACTACGGTAATGGAGCCCAGGTATTAACCTATGTGGTAAAAGCATCTACTTTTGTGGTTGTTGTTGGTGCGTGCTCGGAAAGGTCGGTAACGGCCGGGAGATGACATACTCAGGTGTACTCTAAGTTACCCAGTTAAGGGGTAACCCGGCCTTGTGTTGGCATGAGAAGCATCGTTGTTGATCCTTGGACATCCCTCTAGAGGTGTTCAAAGTTCGGTTTGGAAGGAAGTTCCCTTGCTTGGTAATTGTTGGAAGCACAATCTCTGCTACGAGCCCGAACGCTTTCGATTATATACCATACGTCAGTGTAGTATATGGTACCCATGCTGGCTAGGATTAATACATTTACTTTCGAAATTGTTTTCGCACTATATTATAGTATTGAAAGAGTATTTGCACGTATCAAGCATTTTTGACTGCATAAGGAGAAAACTCGCCCATGGGTGCGTTTGCATTGTGTGTGTGCCGCGAGACCTTATGTTAGTTTCATTTTTCAAAAAAAAAACATTGCGAATTACTTTGCAGTGGTATTCACATGGAGTAAACCCATTCCGATTAGCGGCGTGGTCCGATGAATTACCTAACTTTAAAATAAACCCTAAAAATAATTGTTTTGAGCGCTCACACCAGTCCTTGTTTGGCATGAGGCAGCGTGAACTTGGAGTTTATTGTTCCCACACCTATACTCTGGGTGCCTATAATTTTTACATGGGCAGCCTAGTAGTTTGGTTCGCATATTTAGCCTTGGAGTTAGTTGAAGCAGGATTCTGGTTTTAGCTGGAGCTATTATGTTTTGGAGCATTCGCATTCTTCCATTGAGTTTAGTATCTTTTCCACTGTGTAACCAATGTACTTTGATGTGCCTCTTGTAACTCTAATGTAATATTATTTTAATGATAATGGAAAAGTTCCTTTTATTTTGTGCAAATGTGTAAGTGCCCCTAACAATCCGTTTTTATGAACGATTTAAGTTGCTTTAATTACCGGCGAAATCCGGGCAAAAAGCCAGGTCGTTACAGAGACTATCAGCGAAAATCGATGTTCGAAAGATGAATTTGGAGGAAAATGGTAAATAATGGTTAAAGTGGAATGGAATGCTGTTGTGTAGTTTTAAAACATTGGACAATAGTTTGGGGGGAAATGAGTAAAGGAGATATGGTAAACATTCCGGGAGATAACTCAATGGAAAAGGGAGAAAATGTGCATTTTAGTAGCTACATAAATCACTCTTGTGCTTTGAATCTCTCAACCGATCATGTTTATATTGTTAGGAAAAATGAAAACTGTAAATGTTAAGAGGTGAACAATGAGGATTATATTTAATATATAAACTTAAAATATCTAAAGAGCACATAAATCATATGACAAGTAAATTAAAAATGTTAATAACATAAATTTATTAGCTGTAACGACATTCATCAATCCACTACTTGCAACAAATGCTTCCATTACAACCATTCACTGATTCTTAGCAATGTATATATAAAGTAAAACCAATTGAAACCTATTTGATCAATTGCTAAATGAAAACAGCGGCAACGTAGCCAAGCTATCATGGTTGATATGTTCGTATATTTTTATTGTCAAACATTCCACAGTCTTAAACCTGTCAATTGAAAACGCATCTTTCTTCTTCAAAAGCACATAAACATTTTTCCATAGTGAATGTTGTCACATTTAATACAAACTATATAATACCAGAGAATTGGTATCGTGGATTTTGACCCAAAAAGACTGGAACACTTAGCGACATTTAGGGCAGTGATGGTCAGTTGAGATACAGGATGGAGGGAGGATCTACATTTGGCTACGCCAATGTGAAATGCTCTCAACCATGAATCTTGCACCTATGAACCCAAATTTGAATTCATCTCCTAAGCTTACCATCGCTACCATTGTTCTAAATTCAAGAACCTAACTAACTTCAGACTGAATTTTCAAGTGTAGATTCTGTAGGAAGTCCAAAAGCAATATCCTTTGAGCGTACCTTAAAGATTAAAGCAGGCTTTATTGCATCGGAAAATTACTTGTTCTTTGTTAGTTGATAAGTAATCTATTATATGACAAAATAGATATTAAAATAATGTGAGATGATAAATCGATCAAATGCAGACAAAACGATGCATAAAAGGTATGAAGCAGAGGTCCAAGACCAGGTTTCAAACAAAATAAATTTCATACAGGAAATTCAATGAAGTACTACAGAAAATTGCTAGCAGGTATATTCAGATATAGGAAATAACAAACAACATACTTAACATCACCAAGGTAACATGATGGACTGCAGTGACGGAATCTAATTTAATAACGGAGCCGATGAAGACTTAACTAGCTATGGACGGGCAATAAAAATGAAAAAATGTAGAAAACCATAGTTCACATCACCAACAAACTGAGAAATGCTTGTCGGATTAAACGCAACTTCAACGAATTGAGTTAAAATGTCAGTGAATTACCTTCTAACGTTAGAGGACAATAGGAAACATCCGTACAAAGGCAGGTTGGTAAGTATGGCGGTTCAGCAATGTTACTGCAGGTCTGCAACAGATAACACCCCATCGATTGTAGATGTTGTTCGAAATTCCCGATCGATTGTTGAATTTGAAGAAGATCAGTGTACGGTGTCGTTGTTGGCAATGGCGAAGGCAGCTGTAATTAGGGATTGTAGTTAGAGGGCAGTACAAAAAGGGGTTAGTGATTGATTTGGGAAAGTAGATAGTGGGTAGGTGAGAACGTGGGTGATTTGTTCAAAATTTCCTAATTTCTTTTTTATTTATTTGAAAAGAAGAGGAGGAAAATAGTGAACCGGATAGCAGAAATAAGGAAAAGCTGCTTTATGTGCGTCCACATATGCATTGTTGGAATTGCGCTTTTAGGTTTAAGTAATAGATTTTATGAGTACTAGAAGACCTTTTATAGGAAATCTTGTCTCGATACATTATGTAAAACAAAGTAGTACGATCACGTTCTACTTTTAAAACGTATGCGACTGCATGTCATTTATACGAAGTTTACTTCAAAACGTCTATTAAAAAAAAGGCGACCGACTCCTTGAGAATTTCCATATCGCAAACAAAAATCGTTCCATCCTTGGATTCAGATTTCAGATCTGCTTTTCCTCCAGATAGACAACCAACTCCTCAGCATGCATCGCAGACTTCAATCCGACGTATTTCAAATTTCCCCAATCTGGGTTCAAAGTCGGAATTCTCTATTTTAGTTCCTAAAGATCAGGAGGCCTTAAATCAGGTAAATCAGGTAAAAATGAAATCCTGGATTTAGGTAATTAGAGATAACATTATTAAATGTGATTCTGCAGATGATTGCAATAGGATTTTAGCATATGGCCCTTATTACTACAACAAAGATAAATATTTATGAAGAAGTACCAA
Source organism: Allium sativum (assembly GCA_030737875.1). Lineage (NCBI taxonomy): Eukaryota > Viridiplantae > Streptophyta > Magnoliopsida > Asparagales > Amaryllidaceae > Allium > Allium sativum. Next base: position 498,920,905 of record CM060909.1, read on the forward strand.
CCGGGTATGAATCTGTCCCGAGAGTTTTTACATACAATACTCATTTGGATTCATCTTCCTTACTTAGACTTAGACTTTTGGTGGGTTGAGGCTATTAAAAGAATTGTCTCCACCTTAGGTCTCCCTGTTAAGCTTCATAATTACACAGAAGATGTTATTAGAATTTCATATGCAAGAGTCTTAGTTGAAGTAGATGTTAATTTTAAATTCCCAAATAGTATTCCATTTCAAAGTTTAAATGGGAATTTGGTAGCAGAAAGTCATCTATGAGTGGGTTCCAGTTGCATGTACAAAATGTAAGATTTTGGGCGCTCTGATAATGTCTGTAAAGCCTCTACATTATGGATACCTAAAAACAGTTCCAATAATACTAATGTGATGGAAACTGATGAAAAAATGGATAATCAAGGACATATTTACACTACTAATCCATTAAAGAGCACTACAGTTGAGAATAATATGTTAAGAGTTGAAGAAATCAGTCAAGTAAACAAAACTTCAGATTTTAACAATGTCATATTTCAAAGACATATTAATAGAATGTATATCTAACCCTTTTGTTGTTCTCTCTGATATTAATGATAGCATGCAGGTTTTGAAGGAGGATTGTAATAGACCATCTAAAGAAGATGACATTGGAATGGTTAATAAAGGTGAGCATGGAGAAAAACTAGCCAAGGAAAAAGATGGCATTGGAGAGGTAGCTAGATCTTAATGGGTTAGATAATAGTTGTGACGACCTCCTCCTGCACTAAACAAGAGAAATGATGCGCTAAAAGGTGTGCCAGGCAGCTATGGACGATCATCAAAGAAGGATAAGACAAACGAAACCTGTCGTATTACTCACAGCGCAAGGAAGAAATATAATAGAACATATACAACAAGTAAGAATAGCGAAGCATATATGAGCAGAAAACTCCAAACTTTCGTAACAACTAGAAAGTATATCCAAATGCCAGGATTACAACATAAATCTGTACAAATTTTCCTCACTACAACACTCAGAGAAGAATAACAAACAATGAAAACAGAAATACTAGATAGTAATAAAACTGGTACGTAAGCCTCCAGCTCGCCACCGAACTGCAACATCGTCCTTATTTTACCAATCGCAATCAATAAAGTACACGAGAATAGGCAGATTAACTCTTAATCTACCAATCACAATACCAGAGAAGAACTCCAAGCCTAACTCCCCACATTCGACAGTGATAGCCTTTACAACAAACATTTCAACCATACATCCACAGAAACCAGAATGAACATTCATTCCTAACAGTTAGAAGCAACCAAAAAATAGCACTCACAACATCCAGATTATACATCTCACGTGAACCATCCTAATCGAATTCAACATCCCTCAAGATCAAGCTCTAGAGGTCAAAACCTATATCAGACAAGCACCCAACATCTCATTCGACATTTGGACAATCTACATGAGACGGTAGGTACAAACAAAACAATCAACGCACATGACTGACTCTGGCTATCACCGCCAATCCTGCTCTGAAACCATCGTTAACCGTATGATTGGACATGTTGACATGCCATCCATCAAGGGCTAATGGTAACCCAGTTCTAAGTAGACTACTGCACGTCCAACGTACATTTGCCTCCCAAAGACAACTAGGCCCGTCCAATGTGTCCAGGGTATTCGACTAGTCCAACTTGCCTTTTAGGTGCCCTTATTATACCCTTGCTTTGAGCCCGTTAGAACTTACGACAACGATAATCCATTCATAACTCTAGTTGGCATCACCGGCGACTATCCACAAACCCAGACCCAGTCACGAGTATCCATTATCCACAAATTCAAGTCCAACTTGAGTCGTCTTCCTATTCGTTACATCTCAACGATCAACGAATACATCACATCACTTCGAGCATTCTTACTTGAACTCTCTTCGAAGTCACAAGCATTACTGAACTAAACAACATCAATATAAGGTTAAAAACAAATTACAGCGTTACATCTATTTGCTATGAAACAAACTACAGCGTTCATGCAATCAACCACAGCGTTTACAAATGCTGCTAAAAATCCCTCACATATAAGCCCTGATCGACTCAATTTCCTTTGGGTACACAATAGATTCGTATACACTTCTGGTCAAGCGCACACACTTCTGGTCTAGCGCACACACTTCTAGTCAAGCACACACACTTCTGGTCAAGCGCACATACTTCTGGTCAAGCATCTTTTGGTCGAGCATACCCTGGTCGAGCACACACACACTTTGGTCAAGCACCCCCTGGTCGAACATACCCTGGTCGAGCACACCTTGGTCGAGCGCACACACTATGGTCAAGCAGACACACTTTTGGTCAAGCATACACAATTCTGGTCAAGCGAACAACTGTCAGACAATGGGCACAATGACATTTTCGTAATTATGACAGGCCTGATCCGAACCTTCTCCAAACTTGACCAAAACTTCGTCAACCGATTCTAATAATGAAATCAACTCATCCAATCCATCAAAACAATTATAATCATTTCATGAAATTGCTAACATCATGGAAATAACAACTATCATGTAAAATTCACCAAAATCATGTTAAATTATCATATGAACAAAAATCATGGATCTAACTTGCATATACATGTGGAATGACATAGAAATTCCTGGTTTTAAGTTGCTAAATTAGATCCTATGGCGGTTCATATGAAAATAAACCTAGCATGATGTAGATCTAAGGAAAACGACTTGAAAATGATGAAATTAATATCATAAAACTCACATACTTGATTGAATCCATGTGAGAGATGCATATCACTCGCCAATTCTCCAAAACAGCTCAAAAACATTTAGATTAATATTCGGATAGCGAAGAATTTACTCTAAACTCTTTGATTCAATGAACTCTCTCTTGAAATGGCGTAGGTCAAGATTCAAACAAGGTAGATCTTCGATTCTCTAAGATTTAATGGTGGAAAGGTGATGAGAATGGAGAAATGGATGAACTCTAGCTCTTCAGAATGAGAGAATGGAGAAAGTAAACTATTCTACATGCCTCCCACCCCCTAGTTATAGCCTCCACTAGCCCACTAATGGGCCTCTTCAAATCAACCCATTATGGTTTACCAAACTTGAACAACCAACTTAAAGCCTTAAAACAACGATTCCTCCCAAACTACTGAGCCATATCTTTAATGTGACCAATCTATGGAAAGGGAATCATCATTTCTTTTCCAATGGCGCAGCTATCAACACCTGATTCGATCTGAGTAAAAAGTTATTCCCAGTACAAGGCTGACAGGGGTAAAATGGTCACAAATAAAATTGATAAAAATTATGGACATGTCTCACATCCTGATTACCAACATATTAAAATATGAGAATGATCCAACCCTCAGGGAATAAAATAAAAATATTTTACGATCCTCCTATGCGTAAAATGTGGGCTGCTACATTCTCCTCCCCTCCCCTCCTCCTCTTAGGAATTTCGTCCCCAGAATTCCAACAAACACATGCAACTAAAACGATTCCCAAAATCCATCAGTCTTAGTTGCAAACACAACTGTTGCACTCCATTCAGATACACTTCTCTGAATGAATCCTTTTCCCAAAAGGTCACGTACTCGCACCTCTAACTCTCATTGTTCCTTAGGCATCCTCCACCTAAGAAGTATAATGATGGGTCTAACACCTTCGACCCAATCGATTCCATACTCAGTCTCGCCATTTGGCTACAACCCTCTGACCTCGTCGTAGACATCCTCAAACTCATTAGCGGTTGGTACTGATGACAAGTCTCCTCGTGGAGTCCCAAGCGATCATATATAGCTTGTGAAGACCCAGTCCTCTCGCTTACCTCTAACCACAACCATTCGCCCTTCCACATTTTTGACTGTCACCCTTAGCTTCTCGCCATCCACTTTTACCACATACCTCTCAAGCCAATCTATTCCCTGTATGATTTCAAACTCAGCGAAGTTCAAAACAAAGCAATCACATACAAAGGAGCAGCCATGACTCGACAACACTAGACCCCGAAAAAGCATGCACAATTTAGATGAACCCCCAAATGGATTAGTTACGATCAATGATCTATCCCTACCTCGGGTTCCAAACCCAAGTGACAACTCAACCCATTATAATGAATGAACGCAATGCGTCGTTGTTGAAAAACATATGTACCGAAACATCTTTAATCTGGAAGATTACCTTAAATGACGATACCCTTCCCTTTCTCCTCTGCCGTAGGAGCCCTTGTAGAAGATGGCATAGCTTCCATAGCATACACCTTCCCAACCTGTTTACCCTTGGCTGGTTCTGGACAAGGCCTTAAAGTCTGAAATATAATCGAGCACCAGCCTACCATTTTGCTTCAATTCCACAAATTTCTTGAATAGAGCATACTTCTGAGAAGTGGAGATAAACTTCATCTCAAACTTAGCTTGGAATTGCTCCCATGAAATCTCCTCTTCCGGAGTCTCAAGTGTAACCGAATTCCACCACTCTATGGCCCTGCCTTGCAGTTGCCTTGACGCAAGCTTTCTCTTAGTTGCATCATCTAAACTCAAGTCTCCAAAAATGCGAACACATGAATCCATCCACCTCTGAACCTCCTCAGACGGTTCTGTTTCTTTGAATGTCTTTCCTCCTAGAAATGTATAATCTTTGCACGGCTTCGCAAAATCCACAACTCTAGGCAATTGAATACCTACATCTACCGTGCATGCCATCAGAGAAGGTACCCTTCGCATGAATGCTTCCATCATGGCCTCAAACATGGTTAGGTAATCTGGTGCACCGCCATTACCCCCTCCAGGCATAGCCCCATCCCTAGCTGTATGTCTTGAAGCACGTCGACACATTCTAAAGCTGCAAATTAGAATGATTAGCCACTTGCAAGAAAAAGCTGCTAAAGAAGTACAAACACTACTGTAACAACCCGTGTTTTTATAACATGTAATAACCATAAATCAAGGAAGAATTACTTCTTAAAATAAGAATCGAGGGAAACGGGTTGCGCCATTGCGTTCGTCTCGAAATTCTACTTGGAAACGATCCGAGTTTTCGAAAATTGGAGTCCGTATGACCAAGTTATAAACTTTCTGTAACACCCCACCTCCGCCAGGGTGACTCTTGCAAGCACTCTGACTTTGGAGGGGCGTTTGAATCAGGTAAACATGCATAATGATATATCAAGGCAGAACAAGAACATATGTATATATGTAAACAGAGTAAATAACATAGATAAAACAACGGAAGATTTCAAACCATTTCAAAACAAGTCTGGTACAACATAATGTCAACTTTCCAAATACACAAGTCTAGATAAAAACAACATTGCTGAAAAACTGAAATACATAAGTACTATGCCCAAAATAAGTGATAACCATAGCTAGCTTCATGTCAAGACCGTACATGAGCTAAATCCCACAAGCAAGCGGTCAGAAATCCAAGCTAAGCTCCAATATTCCCTCCCTGAGAACCTGGGGGGGGGGGGAATGGAAGAAAAGAGGCGAAAGAAAACAGGTCAGTCAAAAAGACTGAGTAAGCCCTACTACAATCAATGTAAACTGTCAAAGTTAACTGGCATGATGAAAGCTGAGATGAACATATGTATAACTACATACTAGCATGCTGATTAACTAACAAGGTAGATAAAGGTGTCATCGCATAATCAGGTTTAAGGTTTTGCACCACAGGTGTACTAGCAAACTAACATGACTTGAATAAACAAGTATTGATCCCTTGGCCCAAGCTTTGGCCCAATAACATGAAGTGACCCTAACACGAGGTCCAATAGCATGAAATGACCCTACGAGGTCCAACCAAACGGTCTAGTCGATCGGCTCCCTAAGCCTAACTCGTCACGTGTTGGTGTCAATGCGGCCCAAACATAATTGTAGTCAGACTGTGTCGGGTCTCCCGTCGGGTGTATCAAGCCCTAGGGTGGCAACCCCTGGACACCATAAACATGAGTGCACAGTCTCAATCTACTGGTACCCGTGCATGCTTTCCCCGGCTTCGGACTATGTGCACGACCATGGTCCGCCCGGAACTACACCGGCGTACCCTCTGCCGTCGCTTTTGGTCACTTACCTCCAGTCCAGTAATCGTGCTCCCTCCCTAGCCTAGACCTTAGGGTCATGATGATACAAACTTGGGATTACTGCTGGAGTGGACCCCCATTGCTAGGATTTTTCTAGTGGGTTAAGTACGGTTTAACCCTCTTGCTAATCATGGATTAACTTGGTTAAGTGTAACGATGAGTTCACGACTTAACCCCGATTAATCTACCGAGCCCAAATTGGTTAAGTACTAAGTGGACCATGACTTAACCCTAATCATGAGGCATTAATTAATTTAATGCGCCTTAACCTCTCACATTAGACTTTGTTGCGGTTACTAGTTAAGCCGGGCGGGTCCGGGTAGCTTTACACCACAACTTGGTCTAACCTCGGGTTCAAGGTACAACATGGCCAACTTCTCACATTGGGTCCTATTATTTGTAGCAACTAGTTAAGCCGGTCGGTTCCGGGTAGGTTTACGCTACAAACTCAACCCAACCTCGAGTTGGTCACACTTATCTTTTCTAAGTGTCATGTCCATCATGTTTCCAAAACATGTTACAAGTTTTCAAGCATTTGGGTAGACCTAACTTAATAGGTAAATTCCCAAAGGGTAGACCTAACTTAATAGGTAAATTCCCAAGCTTATGTTTTTATGTCTTTTAAGTTTACCCAACCCCAAACGCAATCCCATCGCTTACATATCGCAATAGCGCATAAAGGATAGAAAGAGGGAACTTGGCATAATCATGACATAAAGGTGTTGAAGCCACAGTTCAACATGGTGGCATATGAAATGCACATGTGTTCATATACTTGCATATTACATTTTTGGCCTCAAAAGCATGCATAAAACCAAACTTAGCATATTGGTGATACATGGTGATAAATGACATGTAAAAATGGCCATAAGTTCGCATTTAGCCTCACATGCAAGTTATCATAAGAGATATGATAACTTACATGTTGCCAAAATGCAACCTTAAGCATATAGCTTTAAGCTTTAAGCTCATAAACCCAAGATAAGCTTGCATAACATGATAACATGAACAAAAGGATCAACCCAAACTTGCATAACATAACTTGCATATCATGTGACAAACTTGCATATCAAACTTGCATAACTTAACTTGCATATCATATGACAAACTTGCATATCAAACTTGCATAACTTAACTTGCATATCATATGACAAACTTGCATATCAAACTTGCATAACATAACTTCATAACATGGCAAACTTGCATAACACTTCATAGTAAACTTGCATATTACAACTTGCATCATTCTTTAACTTTAGAGTTTAAATATGAAAGAAGAAAAGGGCTTACAATGCTTATGAAGACTCAATTGAGTATAAGCAAATATAAGATTGAGAAAAGCCCTTATTCAATCAAATAAACCCCAAAATGCAAGCTCCAAATCACTAAAAACCCTTGCTTTATGATGTAAATATGGAAACTTGACTTGAATGCAAGCTAATGATGCTCATACAAGCTTGAAAACACTTGTATGCATGGAAAATCTCATAGAAATTTATTTAGGAATTTTATGAAGAGAGTGGAGGCCATGAGAGGATTGATTTTGCCATAGTTTAGTTGTATGAATGAATAATGATGATTTAGGGTTAGGTTAGGGCCTTATTTATAGAGATTAGGACTAATTTTAGCCTTAGGATTAAACCCTAGTTCCAATCTCAGCCCTTAAAACCGAATCTGGCCCCCAAACTCAACACAAACCCAAAATGGCGCACCAGGCAGAACTGCCCGGCTGAGCCAAGTCGACAGCCAAGTCGACAGGGCTGTCGACTTGGGTCAACCAAGTCGACTCCCAAGTCGACAGGGCTGTCGACTTGGGTGCTCTGGCGGGAATTTTCCCGCCTGGCCCAATCTTACCCAATTTTTCAAATTCAAACTTGAATTTGAAATCTGTTTTTACTTTGAAATTTTCTGAAAACTTCGTTGGGCCTTAATCGGGTCATACGGACTCCGATTTTCGAAAACTCGGACTCTATTTCGCGTATTTTTCCGAGATGAACGCAATGGCATAGCCCGTTTCCCTTGATTCAGATTTTAGAATTAAATTCTGCCTCGATTTACGTTATAACATGTTATTGAAAATACGGGTTGTTACATTCTCCCCTCCTTAAAGGATTTCGTCCCCGAAATCTTCAAGTTAGGAAGAACGTATCCTACCATCCAACATCCATCTACTCAAAACATCATCCACGAGCAATCATTGTCCTTACAAGATTCTAAATGTTGTATGAACATATGCAAAGGTGTGTGTATATGTACTTATCTAATGCAAATATCATCAATGCAAATTATGTTAGTGAAATGAATCCATATGTATGCAATTCCTAACATAATGTATAACATCTATATGCGTGCACATAACATACATCCATATGCAACATCCATGTGATAACAAAAAAATTTTCATCCGTGAATAAGCATAAACACTCATGCATATGCAATATGAGGAGTGTGTTAGCCGATCTAGTGCCTAATGTGTATAATGCATCCACGAGTAACCACTTGCAAACACTTGCAACCACTTGCAAACATCAAGCATAACATGTTTCAAACACATGTTTCATCCAAAGGGTTCCTACCTAAGGTTCTCATGACAAGATTAACACGATAAACTAGATAAACATGGATAGCAAAGAGAAAGATATGCTAATAAAGAAAAGAGATTGAGAGTGTACCCTCAAAAAGGAATGGATAAAGCCCACGCATCTTCTCCTCGGTTTCCCAAGTTGCGTCTTCTTCGGCTTCACCCCATTGAACCTTCACCAACTTGACCTCTCGATTCCTTAGCTTCTTGGTCTCCGTCCCCAAGATACGAATCGGAGCTCTCCTCAAGGTAGCCTCTTTCTCCACTTCCACATCTTTCAGAACACTTGGCTCAACAACCTCTGCTGATTCATGTAAACACTTCCGGAGATGCGAGACATGAAAAACATCGTGTACTCCGGCAAGCTTCTCGGGCAACTCCACTCTATAAGCCATCTGCCCGATCCTCTCTATAATAGGGAATGGTCCAACAAACCTCGGTGCTAACTTCCCAACGGCTCCAAATCGGACCACATTCCGCAAAGGAGAAACCTTTACGAAAACCATATCCCCAACATCAAACTCCAAATCAGTTCTTTGCTTATCAGCATAGGATTTCTGTCGGTCTTGGGCCGCTTTCATCCGTCTTCAAATCAACTCGACCTTCTCGGATGTATCTCTGATCATATCAGGCCCAAGTATAAGCTCATCTGTAGTCTCCCACCAACATGTAGGCGACTTGCACAGCCTCCCATATAAAGCTTCAAATGGTGCCATCCTTATGCTTGCCTGATAACTGTTATTATATGCAAACTCAACAAGAGGAAGATGGTCTTCCCAAGTACCACCAAAATCCAGGATACAAAGCCTCAACAGATCCTCGAGTACCCTATTCACCCTTTCGGTTTGACCGTCCGTCTGTGGGGGATAAGCCGTACTTAGATTCAACCTCGTGCCCATAGCTTCTTGCAAGCTATTCCAGATTTGACTTGTAAAGATTGGGTCACGGTCACTGACTATGCTAGAAGGGACTCCATGTAGTCTCACAATCTCACGAAAATATACAGACGCTAGCCAAGATGCGGTCCTCTTGCTCTTCAACGGAATGAAATGAGCACTCTTCGTAAGTCTATCCACAATAACCCAAATGCTCGTATCCTTGACCTTGGTAGCCCATCGATAAAATCCATGGAAATACTCTCCCACTTCCAAAGTGGAACGTCTAGAGGATGCAATAGCCCACCGGGCTTCTTCGACTCGGCCTTAACTTGCTGGCAAATGATACATCTAGAGACAAACTCTGCCACATCCTTCTTCATCCCAGGCCAAAAGAAAATGCGCTTCATATCTTTATACATCTTATCTCCGCCTGGATGTATAGTCAACTTAGAGCGATGCGCTTCCTCAAGAACTTTTCTTACTAAATCTTCTACCATTGGAACACATAACCTTCCGTCTCTCCTCAGCCAATCCTTGTCATCAATAGAATATCGAGCGAGATGACTAAACGCCTCTCCTCGAATCAGCTTATCCATAATCTCAACTATCTGAGGGTCTTCTCTCTGCGAAGCCCCAACTTGATCAAGAAGGGTAGGTCTGAGTTCCAGAGATGCTAAAGAACCGGTCATCGACTCAATCGCCAAAGAGAAATCAAAGGTTGCCACATACTTTAAATTCTTCATCTCAACGAATAGAGGACTCAGAGTCAACCTTTTTCTACTCAATGCATCTGCTACCACATTCCCCTTGCCAGGGGTATAAGCTATCTCAAAATCGTAGGACGCCAAGAATTCCATCCATCTTTGCTGCCTCAGATTCAGATCCTTCTGAGAAAAGAGATACTTCAATGACTTGTGATCGGTATAAAGCTCAAATCTTTCTCCCAGAAGATAATGGCGCCAAGCCTTGAGTGCATATACTATTGCTGCCAACTCTAAGTCATGAGTGGGATAATTCTTCTCATGCACTTTGAGTTGTCTACCGCCAAAGCATATCACTCTTCCTTCTTGCATCAGAACAACTCCTAACCCCGTGCCACATGCATCGGTGTATACTGTAAATAACTTCCCTCCATCGGGCAATGCTAGAACAGGTGCTGATGTGAGAGCTCTCTTGAGCTTCTGAAAAGCAAGCTCGCATTCTATGCTCCAAGCAAAAACTAAATTCTTCTTCGTCAATTTAGTGAGAGGAGCGGAAATCTTCGCGAAGTCCTTGATAAACTTCCGGTAAAAGCCTGCAAGACCTAGAAAACTTCTCACTTCGGTTGCATTCCTTGGAGTTTTCCAATCCTGAACTGCAACTACCTTAGCGGGATCCACCGCTAAGCCTTGCTTAGATACTATATGCCCAAGGAATCTAACTTCCCTTCTCCAAAAGTGACACTTGGAGAACTTGGCCTTCAACTGATGCGCTCTAAGCGTATCCATCACCTCCACGAGATGCCTTGCGTGCTCTTCTTCATCCTTAGAGAAGATCAGAATATCATCTACGAAGACCACGACAAACTTGTTCAAGAACTCCCTGAACACCCTACTCATCAAGTCCACGAAATATGTGGGTGCATTAGTCAAGCCGAACGACATGACAAGCCATTCGAAGAATCCATCTCGCATTCTGAACGCAGTCTTGTCTATACTATCTTCAGCTACCCTGAGCTGATGGAATCCCGTAGCAAGATCAAGCTGAGAGAAAACAGAAGCACCGACAAGCTGGTCAAAGAGATCATCAATCCTCGGTAACGGGTGTTTGTTCTTTTTAGTCAGCTTATTCAACTCTCGATAGTCAACACAAAGTCGGAGAGAACCATCTGCCTTGGTAGCAAATACCACAGGCGCTCCCCATTCAGATATACTTCGTCTAATGAAGTTCTTCTCAAGCAACTCCTTCACTTGCTTACTTAGCTCCCGCCTTTCACGCGGAGCCATGTGCCGAACGGGCAAAGAAACCGGCTTTGCATTATCCACCAGATAAATGCGGAAATCAATCTCTCGCTTAGGGGGCAACCCCCTAACTTCATCGAAAACATCCGGATACTCTCGAACCACTCTCACAGACTGAAGAGTTTCCATTGACGAGTCGAGTGATTCAAGATAGCACAACATGACGGGACCTCTCGGATCACAAGAAATCTCTAGGGTGTTTCCGAGGCGAGTCACGAGCCTCACAACCCTATGCTCACAATCAAGGATGGCTCCATATCTGGACAACCAATCCATGCCCAATATCAATCCGTATCCCCTAAAACCAAGAACATAAGCACTACACAAGAACTCTACACTCAGTATAGAGATCCTCAAATCCCCACATATCATAGACAGATGGGCGGAACCCCCAATAGGATTTGAAACACAAACGGGATCCTCCACCAAGCTAGTACTAAGGTGCAAACTATCAACAAGATCAGATGAGATAAAGCTATGTGATGCACCAGAATCAAACAAGGTGCGAACTGGAAAATCAGAAATATATACAAGGCTCTCAACAGAAATACTACCTCGATCGGGAACTGGAGCGGTACTGAGAGCATGAACTTGCCCTCCTGAAGGTCCAGCACGCTGAGTCTGACCCTGGCCTTGCCCTTGCTTCCTCGGGCAATCCTTACTGAAATGTCCAGTCTCACCGCAGAAAAAGCATTCACCATTCTTCCTTTTCCTCTTCTTACAATCCTTAATAAGATGCCCAACTGAACCGCAATAATGGCACTTCCCCTTGTTGTTCTTGCCCTTGTTGTTGTTCCCCTTGTTGCCTTGACTCTTGTTCTTGTTCTTGTTCTGATTGCCTTGACTGCTCTGACCACTTGGATTACCCTGATTTCCTTTCCCCTGGGAATCAGTCTTCTTGGCTTGAGTATCATTCATCTTGATCTCTTTCTTGACATCTCCCTGAAGTAACGCCATATCAACCAAGCTCTCAAACGTGGCCCCATGGGGAATATGTGACATAGCCAATCCCTGCAACGGCTCATTCAATCCTCTAGCAAAACGAAGAGCCTTCTTCTGAGGAGTATTCACCATATCCAAGCCAAAACGAGCTAACTGATTGAACTTGTTCACATATTCTTTGACAGACATATCTCCTTGTTTCAAAGTTATGAACCTCTCCATTTGCAGATTCTCCTCAGCAGAAGATAGAAACTTAAGCACGAACCTTGCCCTGAAATCGGCCCAAGTCTCAACAGGCCTAGTACCATTGGTGACTTCCCACCAATAAGCGGCTTCATCCTTCATAAGCCAAACCGCCAACAAGATCTTCCTCTGATCGTCTAACCCAAAGATAGCAAATAAATCCTCGGTCTCTTTCAACCAATTCCTGGCCTCTACAAAAGTCTCAGTGCCTTGAAAGTTCTTGCCACCCATTGCTTTGAAATCTTTGCAAGTCTTTGCAAAGTCAGCTTGAGGATGCTGAGGGGGAGGAGGAAGAGGAACCTCAGCGACAGGAGGAGGAGGAACATTAACTACCGGAGGAGGAGGAGGAGGAACATCTGCGGGGCCGGCTTCGGTCGCCCTAGCCTCCAAAAGTCTCCTATACCAAACAGGTACGTGTACTCCCTCCGGGATAGCAAAGTTATCGGCCATACTGAAAACGAAGAAAAAGACAGATTCAGAATGGAGAAAAACGAAGGAATTTTGCTAACGGCTTTTTGGGGAATAGCCTTTTAAAAATAAACTAGACTTTTCTTTGGAAAATACTTTATACTTGGTTTTGAAAATAGTTTTCCAAAAAGCTTTAAAAAAAACCTTTTTGTTCCTTCTCGTAAACCTCGCTCTGATACCAAATGTAACACCCCACCTCCGCCAGGGTGACTCTTGCAAGCACTCTGACTTTGGAGGGGCGTTTGAATCAGGTAAACATGCATAATGATATATCAAGGCAGAACAAGAACATATGTATATATGTAAACAGAGTAAATAACATAGATAAAACAACGGAAGATTTCAAACCATTTCAAAACAAGTCTGGTACAACATAATGTCAACTTTCCAAATACACAAGTCTAGATAAAAACAACATTGCTGAAAAACTGAAATACATAAGTACTATGCCCAAAATAAGTGATAACCATAGCTAGCTTCATGTCAAGACCGTACATGAGCTAAATCCCACAAGCAAGCGGTCAGAAATCCAAGCTAAGCTCCAATATTCCCTCCCTGAGAACCTGGGGGGGGGGGGAATGGAAGAAAAGAGGCGAAAGAAAACAGGTCAGTCAAAAAGACTGAGTAAGCCCTACTACAATCAATGTAAACTGTCAAAGTTAACTGGCATGATGAAAGCTGAGATGAACATATGTATAACTACATACTAGCATGCTGATTAACTAACAAGGTAGATAAAGGTGTCATCGCATAATCAGGTTTAAGGTTTTGCACCACAGGTGTACTAGCAAACTAACATGACTTGAATAAACAAGTATTGATCCCTTGGCCCAAGCTTTGGCCCAATAACATGAAGTGACCCTAACACGAGGTCCAATAGCATGAAATGACCCTACGAGGTCCAACCAAACGGTCTAGTCGATCGGCTCCCTAAGCCTAACTCGTCACGTGTTGGTGTCAATGCGGCCCAAACATAATTGTAGTCAGACTGTGTCGGGTCTCCCGTCGGGTGTATCAAGCCCTAGGGTGGCAACCCCTGGACACCATAAACATGAGTGCACAGTCTCAATCTACTGGTACCCGTGCATGCTTTCCCCGGCTTCGGACTATGTGCACGACCATGGTCCGCCCGGAACTACACCGGCGTACCCTCTGCCGTCGCTTTTGGTCACTTACCTCCAGTCCAGTAATCGTGCTCCCTCCCTAGCCTAGACCTTAGGGTCATGATGATACAAACTTGGGATTACTGCTGGAGTGGACCCCCATTGCTAGGATTTTTCTAGTGGGTTAAGTACGGTTTAACCCTCTTGCTAATCATGGATTAACTTGGTTAAGTGTAACGATGAGTTCACGACTTAACCCCGATTAATCTACCGAGCCCAAATTGGTTAAGTACTAAGTGGACCATGACTTAACCCTAATCATGAGGCATTAATTAATTTAATGCGCCTTAACCTCTCACATTAGACTTTGTTGCGGTTACTAGTTAAGCCGGGCGGGTCCGGGTAGCTTTACACCACAACTTGGTCTAACCTCGGGTTCAAGGTACAACATGGCCAACTTCTCACATTGGGTCCTATTATTTGTAGCAACTAGTTAAGCCGGTCGGTTCCGGGTAGGTTTACGCTACAAACTCAACCCAACCTCGAGTTGGTCACACTTATCTTTTCTAAGTGTCATGTCCATCATGTTTCCAAAACATGTTACAAGTTTTCAAGCATTTGGGTAGACCTAACTTAATAGGTAAATTCCCAAAGGGTAGACCTAACTTAATAGGTAAATTCCCAAGCTTATGTTTTTATGTCTTTTAAGTTTACCCAACCCCAAACGCAATCCCATCGCTTACATATCGCAATAGCGCATAAAGGATAGAAAGAGGGAACTTGGCATAATCATGACATAAAGGTGTTGAAGCCACAGTTCAACATGGTGGCATATGAAATGCACATGTGTTCATATACTTGCATATTACATTTTTGGCCTCAAAAGCATGCATAAAACCAAACTTAGCATATTGGTGATACATGGTGATAAATGACATGTAAAAATGGCCATAAGTTCGCATTTAGCCTCACATGCAAGTTATCATAAGAGATATGATAACTTACATGTTGCCAAAATGCAACCTTAAGCATATAGCTTTAAGCTTTAAGCTCATAAACCCAAGATAAGCTTGCATAACATGATAACATGAACAAAAGGATCAACCCAAACTTGCATAACATAACTTGCATATCATGTGACAAACTTGCATATCAAACTTGCATAACTTAACTTGCATATCATATGACAAACTTGCATATCAAACTTGCATAACTTAACTTGCATATCATATGACAAACTTGCATATCAAACTTGCATAACATAACTTCATAACATGGCAAACTTGCATAACACTTCATAGTAAACTTGCATATCACAACTTGCATCATTCTTTAACTTTAGAGTTTAAATATGAAAGTAGAAAAGGGCTTACAATGCTTATGAAGACTCAATTGAGTATAAGCAAATATAAGATTGAGAAAAGCCCTTATTCAATCAAATAAACCCCAAAATGCAAGCTCCAAATCACTAAAAACCCTTGCTTTATGATGTAAATATGGAAACTTGACTTGAATGCAAGCTAATGATGCTCATACAAGCTTGAAAACACTTGTATGCATGGAAAATCTCATAGAAATTTATTTAGGAATTTTATGAAGAGAGTGGAGGCCATGAGAGGATTGATTTTGCCATAGTTTAGTTGTATGAATGAATAATGATGATTTAGGGTTAGGTTAGGGCCTTATTTATAGAGATTAGGACTAATTTTAGCCTTGGGATTAAACCCTGGTTCCAATCTCAGCCCTTAAAACCGAATCTGGCCCCCAAACTCAACACAAACCCAAAATGGTGCACCAGGCAGAACTGCCCGGCTGAGCCAAGTCGACAGCCAAGTCGACAGGGCTGTCGACTTGGGTGCTCTGGCGGGAATTTTCCCGCCTGGCCCAATCTTACCCAATTTTTCAAATTCAAACTTGAATTTGAAATCTGTTTTTACTTTGAAATTTTCTGAAAACTTCGTTGGGCCTTAATCGGGTCATACGGACTCCGATTTTCGAAAACTCGGACTCTATTTCGCGTATTTTTCCGAGACGAACGCAATGGCATAGCCCGTTTCCCTTGATTCAGATTTTAGAATTAAATTCTGCCTCGATTTACGTTATAACAGGTTATTGAAAATACGGGTTGTTACACTTTCGAAGTTTTCAGAAATTTTCAAGTTCAAAACAGACTCAATTCGAATACAAAAATTCGAATTTAAAACATTCAAATGGACTGGGCGGGAAATTTCCTGCCCAGGACCAGGTCGACCTGGGGGTCGACTATGTAGTCGACCTACCTAGGGCCAGGTCGACCATAGTGTCGACCTAGGGGTCGACCTGCTGCCCGAGCCCAATTCTGAAGCTGGATTCACTTTGATGTATTTGGCCTCGTTCCTGTCCACATTCGTTGACCTGACCCTATAAATACAGCCCCTAACACCAGTCTCTCTACACAAAATTCTTTTTGACCTTATGCTGCTCTGATTCTGATTGAAAAGTTTGAGAGAAGGACTGCTTCTTCTACGTTGAGACTGCGTTAAGGAAATTGCTAATTTGTGGATTTCTATTAGGACTTGACTAAGCATATTCAACATCGACTCTCTTTTTCTAATTCTCGAACCACGATCTGTAAGCCCCAGTTATTTTCAAATTTAAACTGAAAATGTAATATGAATATGATGTAAATTCAAATTGGACCTATGTATGATGACTGTTTACATTCATTCTTGTTCATCTTGGATCTTGACTCTTGAATATTACTATGACATTGATTTGGGGCCTATTCAGATTGTAAACCAAAGAGAAACCCCTCATATTATCATGTTGAACCTGCTATTACTCACAAGTTTATGACTATCACCTTATGTCAATCGTTACCATGACTATACTATCACCTTATGACAGTCGTATCATGACTATACTATCACCTTATGACAGTCGTTACCATGACTATACTATCACCTTGTGACAACTGTTATTTTGACCAGTATCTTATCTTGCTAGATTTGGAATCTTTATGTTTGAGGCCAATATTTCATATGCCAGTAATGTTTTAATCTTTTATTTCAAGTCATATCATGCTATGCCAGTAATCACTTTTGCCACATTATACCCGTTCCTTTTTATGTTATTCCCTATTGGATTTATTTGTATCGATTCGAACTTACGTGCGATGGGAATACGATTTCGGTAGACTACGTAAAACATAATTTAGCTTTAAACTTGAACATGAACGTTGTTATGACTTGAACCTGAATATGGACATGAATTTGACACGATTTGACATGAAACATGACCAGGAAACTTGACATGAAAATTTGAACGTGGGCATGACAATTAGATAACTTGAAAATGGCCAACTCGAGGTTGGGTTGAGTTTGTAGTGTAAATCTGCCCGGTACCGCCCGACAAATCCAGTGGCTACAAACAATAGAATCCAATATGGGTAGTTGGTCATATCGCACGTAAAACCCGAGGTTAGACTGGGTTGTGGTGTAAATCTGCCCGGAACCGCCCGGCAAATCCAGTAACCACAACAGTTAGTCTAATGTGAGAGGTTAGCATGCACTAATGAATCAATGCCACGTGATAGGGTTAAGTCATGAACCACTTGAATATACTTAACCAACTTGACACGATGAATTGATAGGGTTAAGTCATGAACTGCTTGAACACACTTAACCAACTTGATACATGATTTGGATAAGGTTAAGTCACGAATTTGAATGACAACACTTATCTCATCAGAAACCCTAGTTATGCGGTCCTTTTCAGCAGTAACCCCCTTAGATGTATCATGATACCCTGAGACTAGGCAGGGTGTGGGGCACGATTACTGGGCTGATTGTAAGCGACCAGAACGACGACTGAGTAGGTGCGCCATTGTAGGTTCAGGCGGGTTATGGTCGTGCACGTAGTCCAGAGTTGAAAAAGTAGGCATTGGGAACCCATAGATTTACACTGTGCGTGCTTGATTCGTGTCGGTGGTTGGCACCATAGGACTTGATACACCCTATAGTGGACCTAGCACAGGTAACTACATTTCTGGATAGGGCCGTATGACATAGACACATGACGAGCTAGGAATTGTAGGGAGCCGATCGAATAGTAGATCGTACTGTAGGACCTCGTAATGGGTCACTTCATGATACTGGGCCAAGGGAAAATTTCATGATTAATACTTGACATGGGTTAGAACACTAGTACAGTTGGTGCAACGAACCTTGAACATGCGATGCCAGACATGAATTATCTTGTTATCTTAATTATCCTACTAGTTCTGTTATCATCCTTATGTTTAATTCCAGTTTTCACGTATCATGTTACCTTTACTAGTTTTCATACTGAAAGGCATTCGGGCTTACCAGTCTTTATGACTGACCCTTTTTCTTTCGCCCCTTTTTCTTTCGTTTCTTCCCCCCAGGTTCTCAGGGAGGAAACACTAGCTCTTAGCTTGGATTTAGCTTGCTTTCTGATAGCTCATGTACGGTTTGGTCTTGGGCTATACTACGGCTGCTTCTGCTATTTATGCGGAATAATTTACTTTTGTTTTAAGTTTATGCTTCTTTATTATGAACTGGATGTAATGGAATAATTTGTATTTTGGATATATGAGCCTATGACTCTTTTCTAGAAAATAATAAAAAGTTGGTTTTTAATTTCTACCGCTGCTTTATTTATGTTCTGCCTTGTGATATCTCTATGCATGTTTACCTAGATAATACTCCACCAAAACTAGTGCATTCCCTTTGTGAGTGACCCTAGCGGAGGTGGGGTGTTACATTTGGTATCAGAGCAGAAGGTTACCAGGCTGGGCAAAAAGTTTTAAAAACCTTCTGAAACTATTTTCAAAACCATTTATAAAGAAGCATTTTTCAAGAAAGGTTTAATGTTTAAAAAGGCTATTCCCCAAGAAGCCATTACCACTTTCCTTTGTACCCTCGTTTGAATCCTTTCTTTTCGTTTTTCAGCATGGTCGATCTTAACCTCCCTGAGGGAATACCCGTGCCTGGATGGTTCTGAAGGTACTTAGAAGCCAGGGCCAACGACGTGGGCACGGCAGACATCCCCCTCCTCCTCCTCCCCCAGTGGCTGCGGTTCCTCCTCCACCTGGTACCCGCCTTTGCCAAAATATGCAAAGACTTTAAAGCGATGGGCGGTAAGAACTTCGTTGGAACTGAAACCTTTGTTGAGGCACGAAACTGGCTAAAGGAGACAGAAGACTTGTTCATTATCTTTGATATGGAGGACCATAGGAAAGTTCAGTTGGCAGCATGGTTGTTGAAAGAGGAAGCTGCATTTTGGTGGGAAGTCACCAACGCTACCAGGCCAGTTGAGACTTGGGCAGACTTTAGAGAGAGGTTTGGGCTTAAATTCTTATCGTCAGCAGAGGAGAACCTTCAGATGGAGAGGTTCCTAGCACTCAAGCAAGGGGATATGTCTGTGAGGGAGTACGTGAATAAGTTTAATCAGCTTGCTCGGTTCGGTTTGGATTTGGTCAACACAGCCCAGAAAAAGGCTGTACGCTTTGCTCGAGGATTGAACGAGCCACTGCACAGCTTGGCCCTAACTCATATAACCGTGGGGGCGACCTTTGAAAGCTTGGTGGATATGGCTCTACTTCATGAGGAAGACATGTAACAACCCGTATTTTTGAATAACATGTTATAACATAAATCAAGGCAGAATTAAATGTTAAAATCTGAATCAAGGGAAACGGGCTGTGCCATTGCGTTCGTCTCGGAAAAATACGCGAAATAGAGTCCGAGTTTTCGAAAATCGGAGTCCGTATGACCAAGTTATGGACCGTCAAAGTTTTCAGAAAATTTCAAGTTCAAAAACAGTTCAAATTTGAATTTAGAATTCAAATTCAGCCAAAACAGACTAGGCGGGAAAATTCCCGCCCAGACAGGTCGACAGGGGGGTCGACACTAGGGTCGACCTCCCCCCCAACCAGGTCGACACTAGAGTCGACCTCCCTGGTCGGCCAGGTCGGCCTGGTGCACCTATTTTGGCTGTTTGGACCTGTTTTGGAGGCTAGTGACGTGAATTGATGGCCCAGATCTGAATTAGGGTTAATCCTATGGTCTAAATTAACCTAATCATCTATAATAAGACCCTAATACCTAGCCTAAATCATCATAAATCAATCCTATAACTAAACTATGCCAAAATGTTTAATCATGACCTCCACCCTCTTGTCATAGCCTCCATCTTCATTCACATGAGAGTTCCTAAGCTTGTTTGAGAGTTTCTAAGCTTGATTTAAGGCCAAAGCTCAATCTTTCTTTATCAAAGCAAGGATCTTTTGCTTGTTTCTCAAGGGTTTTCATTGGAGCTTATCATTCGGAAGTGTTTAGAGTTGCTAGTGGCTTCGTCTCAATCTTATTTATATTTTATAAGTCTTCATAGCATTGTAAGCCCTATACTACTCTTAGATTCTAACTATGAAGTTAAATATGACATGTTGCAAGTTTGAGTTTGGGTCTAAGTATGATTTGTGCTTTGATTCTATCATGTTATGCATAGGATTATTCTATGCATGTTTGTAAAGCTATCACCTTGATCTTGTGGGCTAAAAGCTATAAGCTTTATGTTGAAATGTTGCATTATGCAACATGAGAACTCTCATAACCTTTATGATAACTTGCATAAAATGTTATATGCGAAATTCTAGTCATCATCTTATGTCATCTAGGACCATGTATCACCTATTCGCTAAGTTTGAATGTTATGCATGTAACATGCAAGTTTAAATGAACATATTTATGCCTCATATGCCACCATGTTTAACTTGTGGCCAACCTTATTACCTTATGCCCTTTTGTCATGCTTTTGCCAAGTTCCCTCTTTTGATCTATGTTATGTTATGCGAAACGTACATGCGATGGGAATGCGTTGGGTTTGGGTAATATTAATGACATGAAAACATGGTTTTAAAATAGGACATGAACATTGACTTGTGATTATGTTTGTAAACATAATGATGGACATGACACTTAGAAAATATGAGTGTGGCCAACTCGAGGTTGGGTTGAGTTTGTAGCATAAATCTACCCGGAACCGACCGGCTTAACTAGTGGCTATAAACAATAGGACCCAATGTGAGTAGTTGGTCATGTCGCACTTGAAACCCGAGGTTAGACTAAGTTGTGGTGTAAAGCTACCCGGACCCGCCCGGCTTAACTAGTAACCACAACGAGGTCTAATGTGAGAGGTTATGTGCCTTAAGTTAATTAATGCCACATGGTAGGGTTAAGTCATAGACTACTTGAATACTTAACCAATTAAACACGATGGATTGGTAAGGTTAAGTCATGGACTACT
Organism: Allium sativum; assembly: GCA_030737875.1. Lineage (NCBI taxonomy): Eukaryota > Viridiplantae > Streptophyta > Magnoliopsida > Asparagales > Amaryllidaceae > Allium > Allium sativum. The sequence continues at coordinate 498,942,494 of CM060909.1, forward strand.
TGAATATACTTAACCAATTAAACACGATGGATTGGTAGGGTTAAGACATGGACTACTTGAATACTTAACCAATTAAACCCGATGTATTGATAGGGTTAAGTCACGAACTGCTTGAATACACTTGACCAACTCAATACATGGTTAGGATAGGGTTAACCACACTTAACCCGCTTGAAACCCTAGTTACGTGGTCCTTTTCAGCAGTAACCTATTTGGAAGTATCATGGGTACCCTGGACTAGGCTAGGGTGGGGCACGATTACTGAACTGATTGTAAGAGACCAAAAGAGACGGCTGAAGGGTGCACCGGTTGTTCAGGCGGACCATGGTCGTGCACATTAAGTCCGGAGTTGAACATGGGCACCAGTAGGTTTAGACTGTGCGTGCTTGAATTGTGTCTGTGGTTTACACCTTAGGGCTGGATACACCCTGGGGTGGACCTAGCACAGTTAACTACATTCCACGATTAAGCCGTATGACACCGATACACGACGAGTTAGGCTTATAGGGAGCCGATCGACTAGACTGAATAGTTGGACCTCAATTTAGGTCATCTCATGATGTGGGCCAGCTTTGGGCCAAGGGATCGTTTCTTGTTTATACTTGACATGAGTTGGAATACTAGTACACTTGGTGCAAAAACTTAACCTTGTATATGCGATGCCACACTTGATCTATCTTGTTAACTTTTCACCATGCCAGTTATCACCCTACATCTCATCTCTGTTTTACATGTCCAGTTAACTTTATTAGTTTTTATACTAATAGTAGATAGGACTTACCAGTCTTTTTGACTGACCCGTTTTCTTTTGCCTCTTTTCTTCCGTTTCCCCCTAGGTTTACAGGGTGGGAACACTGGTACCTAGCTTGGATCTTTAGCTGCTTTCCTGGATAGCTCATGTACGGTTTGGACTTGAGCATGCTATGGCTTTATTCTACTTTGGGGATAGTTACTTTATGATTTTCTTTCCAATTTTCAGTTGATGTTTCTAAACTATGTTTTATGGAAAATAATGACCAAGTACTTTGATGTAACTTGACTATGGTTTTGAAATGTTAGTTTTATCCGTTGCTTTATTTACTCTGCTTTTACTTATATGTTCTGTCTTGTGATATCTGCATGCATGATTACCTTGTTTAACGCCCCTCCAAAGCTAGTGTGCTTGCAAGAGTGGCACTGGTGGAGGTGGGGTGTTACAAGACAAGAATGGCAAGAAGGAGGTTAAGCCTAACGAGACTCAGAATAAGAAAGTTGATTTCAAGAAGGGGAACAACAAGAATAATAAGAATAACAAGAGCAACAACAAATCACGTGAGACGAGGAAGTGCAACTTCTGTGGTATTACTGGACATCTAGCTAAAGACTGTAGAAAGAAGAAGAGGAAGTTGGGTGAATGCTTTCATTATGGAGATACTGGACACATCAGCAAGGATTGCCCTAAGAAGCAAGGACAGAGGCAAGGGCAGACCCAGCGAGCAGGACCTTCTGGAGGGCAGTTGCATGCTCTCAACACCACTCCAGCTCTTGACCGAGGTAGTAATATTTCCGTAGAAAGCCTTGTTTACATTTCTGACTTTCCTGTTCGAACCTTATTTGACTCTGGCGCATCGAATACTTTTATTTCTTCTGATATTGTTGAAAATCTGCACCTAAGTACTAGTCTGGTTGAGGATCCCGTTATAGTTTCAAATCCAATTGGGGGCTCCGCCCATTTATCTATGATGTGTGTGGATTTGAGGATCTCTATCTTAAGCGTAGAATTCACGTGTAATGCTTATGTTCTCGGATTCATGGGATACGGTTTGATCCTAGGTATGGATTGGCTGTCCGATTATGGAGCCATTCTTGATTGTGAACGAAGGGTAGTGAGGCTCATGACTCGCCTTGGTAATACCCTTGAAATTTCTTGTAACCCTAAGGGTTCGGTCATGTTATGTTATCTTGAATCTCTTGACTCGTCCGACGATAATTCACAATCTGTAAGAGTGGTCCGAGAATATCCAGATGTCTTTGATGAAGTGAGGGGATTACCTCCTAAACGCAAGATAGATTTCCGAATTTATCTTGTTGATAATGCCAAGCCAGTTTCATTGCCCGTTAGGCACATGGCCCCGCGAGAAAGAAGAGAGCTCAGTAAACAAATCAACGAGTTTCTTGAGAAAAATTTCATAAGACGAAGCATTCTGAATGGGGTGCTCCGGTGGTATTCGCTACTAAGGCGGATGGATCGCTTCGTTTGTGCGTAGATTATCGCGAGTTAAACAAGCTGACAAAGAAAAATAGGCACCCGCTACCAAGAACCGACGATTTGTTTGACCAGCTTGTGGGAGCATCTGTTTTCTCTTAACTCGATCTAGCCACAGGATTCCATCAGCTCAGAGTGGCTGAGGATAGAATTGACAAAAATGCGTTTAGGACTCCAGATGGGTTCTTCGAATGGCTCGTCATGCCGTTTGGGCTAACAAATGCAACCGCGTACTTTGTAGATTTGATGAGTAGGGTGTTTCGGGAGTTCCTTAACAAGTCTGTGGTAGTTTTCATGGATGATATTTTGATCTTCCCAAAAGATGAAGAAGAGCATGCTAGGCATCTCCAGGAAGTCATGGAGATGCTTAGAGCACACCAGTTAAAGGCTAAGTTCTCCAAATGCCATTTTTGGAGGAAGGAAGTTTGGTTCCTTGGGCATGTAGTTTCTAAGCAAGGCATAGCCGTGGACCCCGCAAAGGTAGTTGTGGTACAGGACTGGAAAATTCCTAAAAATGCAACGGAGGTGAGGAGCTTTCTCGGTTTGGCGGGCTACTGCAGGAAGTTCATTAAGGACTTCGCTAAGATTTCAGCCCCTCTTACTAAATTAACAAAGAAGAACATACCTTTTACATGGGACATAGAATGTGACGCTGCTTTTCAGAGACTTAAGAGAGCCCTCACCACAACTCCAGTTTTAGCATTACCCGATGGAGGTAAGATGTTTACCGCATACACAGATGCGTGCGGCACGGGATTAGGCGTTGTCCTAATGCAGGAAGGAAGAGTAATATGCTACGGGGGCAGACAACTTAAAGTTCATGAGAAAAACTATCCCACGCATGAATTGGAGTTGGCCGCGATTGTTTTTGCACTTAAAGCTTGGCGCCATTATCTTCTAGGGGAGAGGTTCGAGCTGTATACCGACCACAAATCGCTTAAGTACCTCTTCTCACAGAAAGACTTGAATCTGAGACAACAACGGTGGATGGAGTTCTTGGCATCATATGACTTCGATATAGCTTATACCCCTGGCAAGGGTAATGTGGTGGCGGACGCGCTAAGTAGAAAAAGGTTGACTTTGAGCCCCTTGTTTGTTGAAATGAAAAGCCTTGAGTTTATAGCAACCTTTGATTTTACACCTGCTGTTGAGTCATTGACTGCTACATTAGCATCTCTTGAGCTATGACCTACACTTCTAGATCAAGTAGGGACTTCACAGAAGGAAGACCCATAGATGGTCGAAATCATGGACAAGTTGATTAGGGGTGAGACGTCAAGTCACCTCAGTAGGTATGCCATAGATGACAAGGGATGGCTAAGGCACGATGGAAGACTATGTGTCCCACAAATGGGAGACTTAGTAAGGAGAGTTCTCGAAGAGGCGCATCACTCGAAGATGACTATACATCCCGGAGGGGATAAGATGTACAGGGATATGAAACGCATTTTCTTTTGGGTTGGAATGAAAAAGGACGTGGAAGAGTTCGTCTCGAAGTGCACGGTGTGCCAACAAGTAAAGGCCGAGTCAAAGAAGCCCGGTGGACTATTACACCCTTTGGAAGTTCCACAATGGAAATCGGAGAGTATCTCGATGGATTTCGTGGATGGATTGCCTAGGTCAAGGAAGGGAAATACTGGCATATGGGTCATAGTTGATAGACTCACGAAAAGTGCTCACTTCATTCCGGTGAAGAGCAAGAGGACCGCATCAGGGCTAGCATCTATTTACCCTCGAGAGATAGTACGGTTGCATGGAGTCCCTTCTAGTATAGTTAGTGATCGTGACCCGATTTTCACTAGCCAATTTTGGAATAGTCTGCAAGAAGCAATGGGAACACGACTGAACTTGAGCACGGCCTATCACCCACAGACAGATGGACAAACCGAAAGGGTAAATAGGATACTAGAAGATCTCCTGAGGCTATGTATTCTTGACTTTGCTGTTACTTGGGAAGACCACCTTCCTCTCGTGGAGTTTGCATATAACAATAGTTACCAAGCCAGCATCGGAATGGCACCGTTCGAAGCCCTGTATGGAAGACTGTGCAAATCACCAACTTGTTGGTGGGAGACGACAAACATGCTTATACTTGGCCCTGATATGATAAGGGACACTTCTGAGAAGATTGAGTTGATACGAAGACGGATGAAAACGGCCCAAGATAGACAGAAATCTTATGCGTACCAGAGAAGGACAGACCTAGATTTCGAAGTCGGAGATATGGTCTTTATAAAAGTTTCTCCGTTACGCAATGTAGTTCATTTTGGAGCAGTTGGAAAGCTAGCACCAAGATTTGTAGGACCGTTCCCCATCACTGAGAGGATTGGACGAATGGCCTATAAGGTAGACTTACCCAAGAAGTTATCTGGAGTACACGATGTCTTTCGTGTCTCGCATCTCCGAAAGTGCTTGCATGAGTCAGCCGAAGTGGTTGAGCCAAGCATCCATGAAGACGTAGAAGTGGAAAAAGAAGCGACATTGAGGCGAGTTCCGATTCGTATCTTAGGAACGGAGATTAAGAAGCTAAGGAATCGAGAAATCAAGCTAGTTAAAGTGCAGTGGAGTGAAACCCAAGAAGACGCAACTTGGGAAACCGAAGAGAAGATACGCGCGCTTTACCCATTTCTTTTTGAGGGTACATTCTCGATCTCTTTTTCCTATAAACTTGAAAACTTTTTCGTATCATGCTTCTAATATCTATGTTTGTCTTGTTATCTTCTCGATCTTATCTTGAGAACCTTAGGTAGAACCATATGGATGTAAACATGTGATTGAAACATGTTATGGTTGATGTTTGCAAATGGTTGCAAGTGGTTGCAAGTAGTTGCTAGTGGATGCATGACACACATTAGGCACTAGATCGGCTCAGTAACATTTTCATGTTGCACATGCATGAGTGCTAAAACTTGTACATGGATGGAGCTTGTTATGCTATCACTTGGATGTTGCATATGGATGAATGTTTGTGCACTCATGTAGAGATTATAAACTATATTAGGAATTTGCATACATGTTGGATTCATGACACTAACATATTTTGCTTTAAGGAGGTTTACTGAATCAGTAACTGCCTGATCTTTTGCATTAGATAAATACATATACACGCACTTTCTGCATATGTTCATACAGCACTAGAAGTCTTTTAAGGACAATGATTGCATGTGGATGATGCTTTGAGTATATGGATGATTGGATGGTAGGACACATCCTCCCTAACTTAGAGATTTCGGGGACGAAATCCTTTAAGGGGGGAGAATGTAACAACCCGTGTTTTTATAACGTGTAATAACCATAAATCAAGGCAGAATTAATTTTTAAAATAAGAATTGAGGGAAACGGGTTGCGCCATTGCATTCGTCTCGAAATTCTACTTGGAAACGAGTCCGATTTTTCGAAAATCGGAGTCCGTATGACCAAGTTATGACCTTTCGAAGTTTTCAGAAATTTTCGAGTTCAAAATAGACTCAATTCGAATTCATAAATTCAAATTTCAAACCTCCAAATGGACTGGGCGGGAAATTTCCCGCCCAGGACCAGGTCGACCTGGGGGTCAACTATGTAGTCGACCTACCCAGGGCTAGGTCGACCATAGTGTCGACCTGGTGCTCAAGCCCATTTTTGAAGCTGGATTCACTTTGATGTATTTGGCCTCGTTCCTGTCCACATTCGTTGACCTGACCCTATAAATACAGCCCCTAACACCAGTCTCTCTACACAAAATTCTTTCTGACCTTATGCTTCTCTGATTCTGATTGAAAAGTTTGAGAGAAGGACTGCTTCTTCTACGTTGAGACTACGTTAAGGAAATTGCTGATTTGGGGATTTCTATTAGGACTTGACTAAGCATATTCAACATCGACACTCTTTTTCTAATTCTCGAACCACGATCTGTAAGCCCCAGTTATTTTTAGATTTAAACTGTAAATGTAATATGAATATGATGTAAATTGAAATTGGACCTATGTATGATGACTGTTTACATTCATTCTTGTTCATCTTGGATCTTGACTCTTGAATATTACTATGACATTGATTTGGGGCCTATTCAGGTTGTAAACCAAAGACAAACCCCTCATATTATCTTGTTGAACCTGCTATTAGTCACAAGTTTATGACTATCAGCTTATGTCAATCGTTACCATGACTATACTGTCACCTTATGACAGTCGTATCATGACTATACTATCACCTTATGACAGTCGTTACCATGACTATACTATCACCTTGTGACAACTGTTATTTTGACCAGTACCTTATCTTGCTAGATTTGGAATCTTTATGTTTGAGGCCAATATTTCATATGCTAGTAATGTTTTAATCTTTTATTTCAAGCCATATCATGCTATGCCAGTAATCACTTTTGTCACATTATACCCGTTCCTTTTTATGTTATTCCCTATTGGATTTATTTGTATCGATACGAACTTACGTGCGATGGGAATACGATTTGGGTAGACTAGGTAAAACATAATTTAGCTTTAAACTTGAATATGAACGTTGTTATGACTTGAACCTGAATATGGACATGAACTTGACACGATTTGACATGAAACATGACCAGGAAACTTGACATGAAAATTTGAACGTGGGCATGACAATTACATAACTTGAAAATGGCCAACTCGAGGTTGGGTTGAGTTTGCAGTGTAAATCTACCTGGAACCATTTGGCAAATCCAGTGGCTACAAACAATAGGATCCAATGTGGGTAGTTGGTCATATCGCACGTAAAACCCGAGGTTAGACTGGGTTGTGGTGTAAATCTTCCCGGAACCGCCCGGCAAATCCAGTAACAACAACAGTTAGTCTAATGTGAAAGGTTAGCGTGGACTAATGAATCAATGCCACATGATAGGGTTAAGTCATGAACCACTTGAATATACTTAACCAACTTGACACGATGAATTGAAAGGGTTAAGTCATGAACTGCTTGAACACACTTAACCAACTTGATACATGATTTGGATAGGGTTAAGTCACGAATTTGAATGACAACACTTAACCCATTAGAAACCCTAGTTACGCGGTCCTTTTCAGCAGTAACCCACTTAGATGTATCACGATGCCCTGGGACTAGGCAGGGTGGGGCACGATTACTGGGCTGATTGTAAGCGACCAGAACGACGGCTGAGTAGGTGCGCCATTGTAGGTTCAGGCGGGCTATGGTCGTGCACGTAGTCCGGAGTTGAAAAAGCAGGCGTTGGGCACCCGTAGATTTACACTGTGCGTGCTTGATTCGTGTCGGTGGTTGGCACCATAGGACTTGATACACCCTATGGTGGACCTAGCACAGGTAACTACATTTCTGGATAGGGCCGTATGACATAGACACATGACGAGCTAGGACTTGTAGGGAGCTGATCGAATAGTAGATCGTACTGTAGGACCTCGTAATGGGTCACTTCATGATACTGGGCCAAGGGAAAATTTCATGATTAATACTTGACATGGGTTAGAACACTAGTACAGTTGGTGTAGCGAACCTTGAACATGCGATGCCAGACTTGACTTATCTTGTTATCTTAATTATCCTACTAGTTCTGTTATCATCCTTATGTTTAATTCCAGTTTTCACGTATCATGTTACCTTTACTAGTTTTCATACTGAAAGTCACTAGGGCTTACCAGTCTTTATGACTGACCCTTTTTCTTTCGCCCCTTTTTCTTTCGTTTCTTCCCCCCGGGTTCTCAGGGAGGAAACACTAGCTCTTAGCTTGGATTTAGCTTGCTTTCTGACAGCTCATGTACGATTTGGTCTTGGGCTATGCTATCGCTGCTTCTGCTATTTATGGGGAATAATTTACTTTTGTTTTAAGTTTATGCTTCTTTATTATGAACTGGATGTAATGGAATAATTTGTATTTTGGATATATGGGCTTATGACTCTTTTCTGGAAAATAATAAAAAGTTGGTTTTTAATTTCTATCGCTGCTTTATTTATGTTCTGCCTTGTGATATCTCTGTGCATGTTTACTTAGATATTACTCCACCAAAACTAGTGCATTCCCTTTGTGAGTGACCCTAGCGGAGGTGGGGTGTTACAACTACTATCCTGTATAGTATCACATAGTACACATCCAGCTGAAATCTACAAATATGTATCTTATATGTAATTACGTCTTCAAACTTTGGCTAAAATCGATAACCAGAGCTCTGATACCAAATGTGATGACTGCCTACAACCCCTGCACTATACAAGAGGAATTATGCGCTGAAAGGTGTGTCAGGCAGCCATGGACGATCATCAAAGTAGGATAAGACAAACGAAACCTGTCGTATTACTCACAGCATATGGATGAAATATAATAGAACATATACAACAAGTAAGAATAGTGAAACATATATGAGTAGAAAACTCCAAACTTTCGTAACAACTATAAAGTATATCCAAATGCCAGGATTACAACATAAGTCTATACAAATTTGCCTTACTACAGCACTCGGAGAAGAATAACAAACATTGGAAATATAATTCTAGACAGAAATAAAACTGGCACGTAAGCCTCCAGCTTGCCACCGAACTGCAACATCGTCATCACCAAGATATCTCCTATCACCTGCCACCTAGTCTTCCCATCTACAATCGGATGAACAGCCCAAGGTAATAAGAGGGAAACATAAAATCTAGAGTTAGACAACAGTCTTTGTGAGCGATAAAACATCTAACAAATATCATCAATAAAGTATATGAGAATAGGAAGATTAACCCTTAATCTACCAATAACAATACCAGAGAAGAACTCCAAGCCCAACTCCCCACATTCGACAGTGATAACCTTTATAACAAACATTTCAACCATACATCCATAGAAATCAGAATGATCATTCATTCCTAACAGTCAGAAGCAACCAAACAATAGCACTCACAACATCCATATTATACATCTCACATGAACCATCCTAATCGAATTCAACGTCCCTCAAGCTCAAGCCCCAGAGGCCTAAACCAATATAACACAAGCACCCAAGAAACATCTCCTTCGACGTTGGACAATCTACGTGAGACGGTACATACAAACAAAATAAACAACATACATGACTGACTCTGTCTATCACCGCCAATCCTTCTTTGAAACCATCGTTAATCATATGACTGGACATGTCACCATTCCATCCGTCAAGGGCTAATGGTAACCCAGTTCTAAGCAGACTACTGCACGTCCAACATACATTTGCCTCCCAAAGACAACTAGGCCCATCCAATGTGTCCAGGGTATTCGAGTAGTCTATCTAGCCTTTTAGGTGCCCCTATTATACCCTTGCTTTGAGCCCATTAGAACTTATGACAATGATATTCCCTTCATAGCTCTAGTCGGCATCGCTGATGACTATCCAGAAACTCAGGCACAATCTCGAGTATCCGTTATCCACAAACTCAGGTCCAACTTGAGTCATCTTCTTGTTCGTTACGTCTGCATGATCAACGAACACATCACATCACTTCAAGCATTTCTACCTGAACTCTATTCGAAGTCACAATCATTACTGAACCAAATAACATCAATGTAAGGTTCAACACAATTCATAGCGTTTCATCTATTTGCTATGGAATAAATTACAACGTTCATGCAATCAACCACAGCGTTTACAAATGCTGCTAAAATCCCCTCACACATGAGCTTTGACCGACTCAATTCGCTTTGTGTACACAACCGATCCCAACACACTTCTGGTCAAGCGCACGCGCTTCTGGTCCAGCGCACACACTTCTGGTCAAGCGCACACACTTCTAGTTAAGCACCCCCTAGTCGAGCATACCCTGGTGTATCACACCCTGGTCGAGCACACATGCTTTGGTCAAGCACACCCTGGTCGAGCACACACTGGTCGAGCACACACACTCTGGTCAAGCGCACACACTTCTGGTCAAGCGCATACACTTCTGGTTAAGAGCACACACTTCTGATCAAGCGGACACACTACTTGTCAAGCGGACACACTTATAGTCAAGCGGACAGCTGGCAGACAGCTGACACGATGACAGTTTCGTAATAATGATAGGCCTGATCCGAACCTTCTCCAAACTTGACCAAAACTTCGTCAACTGATTCTAATGACGTAATCAACTCATCCAATCCATCCAATACTATTATAATCATGTCATGTAATTGCTAACATCATGGAAATAATAACTATCATGTAAAATTCACCAAAATCTTGTTAAATGATCATATGAACTAAAATCATGGATCTAATTTGCATATTCATAAGGAATGACATAGAAATTACCGGTTTTAAGTTGCTAAATTAGATCCTATGGCGATGCATATGAAAATAAACTTACCATGCTGTAGATATAAGGAAAACAACTTGAAAATGATGAAATTAAGATCATAGAACTCATATACTTGATTGAATCCATGTAATATATGCATATCATTCAACAATTCTCCAAAACAACTCAAAAACATTTAGATCTAGATCCGAAGAGCGAAGAATTTTCTCTAAACTCTTCGATTCGATGAACTTTCTCTTGAAATGGCATAGTTCTAGCTTTAAACAAGGTAGATCTTTGATTCTCTAGGCTTTAATGGTGGAAAGGTGAAGAGAATAGAGAAATGGATGAACTTTTTCTCTTCAAAATGAGAAAAATGGAGAAAGTAAACTATTCTCCATGCCTCCTACTCCCTATTTATAGCCTCCATCAGCCCACTAATGAGCCTCTCCAAATCAACCCATTATGGCTTACCAAACCTGAAAAGCCAACTGTAAAACCTTAAAACAATGATTCCTCCCAAACCACTGAGCCAAATCTTTAATGTGACCACTCTACGGAGAGGGAATCAAAATTTCCTTTCCAATGGCATAGGTCTCAACACCTGATTTGATCCAAGTCAAAAGTTATTCCCTGTACATGGTTGACAAGAGTAAAATGGTCACAAACAAAATTGATAAAAATTACGGACATGTCCCACATCCCCATAACCAACATATTAAAATATGAGAATGGTCCAACCCTCAGGGAATAAAATAAAAAAATTACGATCCTCCGATGCGTGAAATGCGGGTTGTTACAATAGTGGGGTGCAAGATGTTTTAATAGATGATTCAGACAGCTCGTTGTGCAGTTTTAGAAAGAAAAGAAATCGGTTTAAAGCAAGTTAATGCAAAGGAGGTAATAAAATAATTACTGGAGTTCCATTAGTAGAAAATAATCCTGAATGGGTTAAAGTAGTTTCTCAATTTCAAACTAGATCCAAAACTAAGAGCATCTATGCAAATTGCGGGTGAAAATTAAGGGGGGAGGGTCCAGTGGTTCACGTTACGCATAACATTATGCATAACGTTCAGGATCCAATTCAGGTTCCTGAACTGGGCCCAAGCGCCCATAAAATGGGCACCTGAAATCTCCCCTCCTTCTCACGTGCAGCCTCCCCCAGCCTCCATTCTGCCTCTTACAAAATCCATAAACAATCACTTTTTTACTACCACGGCTATAAACTGTCATATTTCAAATTACAACGGCTATAAACGACCATATTTCTGATTGTTCTATATATATTGGTATGAATATCACATTGTAAGACACACAAACATCTCTTACTCCACCAAAATCTATATTCAACAAACAATGCCATTTCCATTCCAATCCTATAACGAAGCGATGAATACGAATAACTGGGATTTCGATTCTCAACCAATCGAAGATTATACCCCTCTATCTACTCCACCACCATCTTTCCATTCTTCCGGGCCGTGGACTAGAGACGAAGGTAAAGATCTGTGCCATATGTATTGCCACTTTTCTAATGACTCGGTCAAGGAAATGACCAAAGTGATTAGGTATTTTGGGGAAAAATTATGGCTGCGTACAACAAAAAACATGTAGAAAAGATGAGATCAATGTCAACACTTTCTGGTCGATTTGGGAATATTAATCGACAAACTCAATTCTTCGAGTCTTAAGTTCACAAAACAAGAACTGCAAATCTTACTAGAATGGGCGGCGAAGCTGAACTGTAACAATCCTAAACATTCTAACTTGTTTGGTGATTCTTCATTTTTCTAGCATGAAACTATACCAATATTTATACTTTGTTCATTTGCAGAAGAGAATGGTGAACGATCAATTCTTGAAATTATTTCCTAAAGAAAATGGTGCCAAAAAGCCGCAGTTACTAGCAGTTTGCTAATTGTAATGAATTGCTTGTTAGTAATCCCAAATGGATTTCTAACAATGCAAAAAGCTTAAGAGATGTTCAATCCAAGTCCAGAGGAAAGAAAAAAGCAAGCCAAAATTCATATACTTCAAGTCTAGGAGAATCTTCTCATATCGATTCTAATGAGGGTGAAGAAGCTATCTCCATAATTGATGAAGATGCTAGACCGATGGGCCAGCATGCTGTGAAGAACAAAAATGTTGTTCAAACCCAGCTTGATTCTCGTTTGGTGCAAATGCACGAGAAGCATGCAAGAGAAAACGAAGAACGTCTAAGAAATAGTGTAGAAAAACTTGTTGTATTAAAACAGTTGACTGAGATTGAAAGGGGTAGGCTTGAGTTGGAGCGGGAACAACAAGAGACTTTAATGATGGAAAAAGATGTCATGGGAATGGACCCACTATCAAGGCAGTGCTGGATGGATTACAAACAACGTATTGTTGATAGTCGTTCAGGTTCTGGACAGATGTAGTAGAGTTATGGATTGTTGTACCACTTTTATTGTATTCAATTATGTATTGTTCTCCAGTTTGAATTAATCAATGGTATCTTATTTTCTTCAAGTCCTTTTGTATTTATCAACCATTTCTTACCACATCAAAACAACTCAACGTACTACATAACATAAAGTGAACATACTACAATGTAAACATACATAATAAAACATAACTTCTTGAATATAATCTACTGGTTGCCGTAAGAGTTCCAATTGTGATCCATTAGATCTGTTTGGAGTCGATTATGAAGTGCGAAATTATGATAAATTTCATTAATACAACTATAGAAATACTACAACAGTCCACTAATAATACATCAATACAACTATAAATCAATGCCGCCATCATTGTCACTCCCATCATCATCATCACCATCATCATCATCTTCACCGTCACCGTCATCATCATCAACATCGACATCATCGTCCTCATCGGCATCATGAACCGGCAAATCATCAAGACCAATGTCCTCACCACATCTCTAGTCGTAGACCCACTGGGACCAACATCGAGAGGGAGGGGGTCCAAAAGGCTCAAATATGACAAGTTTGGCTGATAACTGATTGATCTGAGCCTCCAACATCTATGTATGGCTAAGGCACATATCATGCATCGTGTGAGTGTGCGTAAGAGTCGTATCACGATACACACCAAGGGTAACTCTAGCTCGGTCCAACCAATGTGCGTACTACAAAGATACATGATGTGCATTACGTAATGTACTATAAATATAAACTGTACGTAAATAAAAATATGCAATAAACAAACCTGCTACGGAGGGTATAATCCGATTGAAGGCACTCTAGGATAGTCGGGCTGATCTGGAAACACTACGGGCTTCTCAATGATGGTACCCATAATGTCGTGTGCTTTGAAAGTACAATCAGGCTCTATCTACATAAGAGGTTGTGAAAACTATGATGGAATAGGGTCAAATGAAACTTGCGGTACCTGAACTCTACCAACTTCCATATGAGGTCCTAAATGATCAGAGTTGACCCCCTGGGCATATTCAGGACATATCAGTCTACATGGAGCAACTCTAGCCCAATGAAAATTGTAATCCCCATCAATGAAGAATGGGCTAGTATCAACCCAACCAGCCTCCTGTAGGGCATGTATATACTGCTCCCCAATCACTCTATGGCTACCAAACATGACCTCACAAGATAATAGATCTCCCGGTATTTGTAAATCACTAGTGGTCGGATATGCACATCTCTCGCCCAAATACTACATGGGCATATATGCCAGTGAATGTAAACCCACCCTACGAGTAGATATTGTACATGCAATCATCATCGGGAGGTTGTCGGTCAAAAGACCAACATCTGTTAGATGAGTCAAATGTGAGGTCCATGGAGTGCGTATGCGTAACGACCCGGAAAAATGTGATCTTGGTTATCCGATATACAACACATATCGAATATCCAAGGATCGAAAATACAAGATGGTTAATGAAAGAAATTAGATGGTGAGAAAAGATAAGATAGAAACTTAGAATAGAAGAAGAAGAAGAAGAAGAAGAAGAACACAACATCAGAGTAACACGAACCTCACTGCGGAACGAATAACATATAATATATATATATAACATAACTTGAAATATACATCTGTACTTGAATATACATCATTATCAAAGTACAACACTTACAACACAGCGGAAATAAACTATAGCTATATGATCCTGAAGCCTCCTGCTACAGCTCTTCAAGTATCTGTAAATTCCTGACTACTTGACTGCCCGTACAAAATTGGGCACCCAAGAGTTTAGGGAAAACAAAACAAAATAAATTCCGGGTCAGTCATGGGACTGGTATGGGTAAAACAGTTTAAATTAGTTTGAACAAGTAAATGATATCTCATAAGACCACGCCGTATAACGGAACGGGTTTTCCCTTATGAGAATCCAAATTATCTTTATACCAAAAACCTTTTGATATTATAATAATGTCTATCAACCACAATATAATAATCATCTAGCAGAAACACTTTCATCTCACGTTCTACATATATAGTATACAATCAAAACCGCAAGCACGTATTGGGTAATGGATTTCCAACTATGACAAGGTATGGAACCACCTTTCGCTAGTGTACCTCTAGAAAGGAATACACTGTGTTCAACAAGAACATCTTGCAACCCGGCCACACATGACCCACTACTCATTTCGCTTGAGTGTATCGAATGTATATCACCAACGGTTGGGATCAGCAACCGTTTCCCGAATGGGACAGCATCAACAATAGATTTTTAGAAGTAAATGAAAACTCTATATCATGTGATTCTACACCCTAATAGCTGCGACCTACATAGCCATGCTGCCTGCCCGATTTTTGTCATTTCCTGGTTGATGAGGCTTGAGGTTACGCTTTATCACCACATCAGATTCACTTCGAATGACACATTGTCAAATCCATCGAAAATCAATAATTGACATCTACAACAGTACATTATGTGTTTGCTAAAGAAGTTTCCTTCTCCACTGTACGGTTGAAGAAATCAATGTATGTGACCTTTTTGGAAATACTCTATCAGACATTCATCTATACAAGTCATCCAGGAACAGGATGAACTGAAGGCACTATTCAGTACATCCATCTTAGGCACTGTTATCTAAGACTTATACAGTAGCCCTTGCACTTTACTCCGTCTTCAATTATCTTTGGCATATATGATTCGCAACGCTTATGCCAATACAGAGTGGTTCTTTGGATAATAATCCAACCAGTCTCTCCATATTAACAACGTTAAAATGGTCAAAACTTCGATAGTCTGTGATTTAACCATCAAAGAAAAACAGGTGTGCAAACAACGATATTATTTCCAGGAGGAAATTATATCGATCAATCATAATTTAACATTTATCTCTTTATTTCATAAATTTACTTAACTCCTGTTTCCATATATTCTAAATTCTTATTTTCTCTTATCAGAAAACATTTCTGATTCTCTTTGGGAAAACATTTCCAAAACTTCTTAATTTGGATTTAAACAGATGTTTAAAACTATATTGCGATGACGACTCAAACCACTATACTAAATTACTAAATCCACTTAACCACTTCACACTCGAACCGTAACCATTTCTTAATTAAAAACGCAGTCAATCAAGTTGGGGTATAGCTACCTCTCAGACCTTAACTGAACCACCTTTCAAATCTCTAAATAGATAAGATTCACCTTTTTAACTCTTTAACACTTCCTTACGTAACTTACGGATCCAACTTACGAATCCAACTCCTTTATAGAATCAATTAATTTTAACCGTGGTGTTATAATTTCCTATTTCTGAAAATATAATAACTTAAATCTAACTTTTATTTCCTAACTCGAATAATATAACGATCAACTAATTTATTAACTCCTATTTGGTTAACTCTAAGCTATAACTCTTATTCGATGAACTTTTATTCTATTTAACTCTTACTGGATTAACTCTTATTCGAATAACTTGTATTTGATTAACTTACTTTGAATATCTACTATTCGATTATCTCACTTCGAATATCTATTATTCGATTATCTCACTTCGAATATCTATTATTCGATTATCTCACTTCGAATATCTATTATTCGATTAACTCCTTCGATTAATTCAAATCGATTAACTCATCTCGAATATTTCTGATTCGATTAACTCACTTCTTCGAATAAACTAATATTCGATAACTAATACTCGACTAAATTTAACTCGATTAACTCTACTGATTAATTCTATCTGATTACCTCTAACTAGATAACCCTAACCGGTTAACTCAAATGGTTTAACCTAACTGGTTAACTCAAATGGTTTTAACCTCACTGGTTAACTCAAATGGTTTAACCTAACTGGTTACTTAATCCTTATTCAGTTTCAAACATAGATGTTGAAATCGATTCTTACTCCTTTATATGAGTCATGACTTATATATTCCATTTATCCAAATGATAATATTTAACTTAATTTATAGATCTCATTTATAGATCAATCTGCTCCTTTTATCTGTTTACTTCTTCATATATAAGTTCAGACTTATATATATATATATATATATATATATATTTATTTATCCAAGGATAAATATTTTCTTTATAATGTATTTGTTTTCTAAACAAATATTTCCTTTATAACCCTATTTGTTTTCTTGAACAAATATTTCCCTTTTTATTTTATTTGCAAATAGTTTGCAAATATTCCCTTTATAATCTCTTATTTATTCTTTAATAAATATCTTCTTTAATGACTTAGTTCTAAGTGTTTCCTTTATTACCTTATTTATTTATTCTAAGTATTTCCTCTAAAAATATCTTATTTAAAACTTATTCAATTTCCTAAGTCAATATCCTTGTTTAACTTATTCAATTCCTAAGTTAATATCCTTTGTTTAACTTAGTAAATTTCTAAGCTAATATCTCTTTATCTTAACCTATTACTTTAATAAATAAATAATCCATTAATCGTATCTTATTTATTTAACAAATAAATATCTAATTATCTTATCCTATTTATTTTCTAAATAAGTAATCCACTTTATAAATATTCTATTTACAAAGATTTCCTTCATTTATAGTTCCCACTTAAACGTATTTCCTATTTATAAATATTCCATTTATAAATATTCCTATTTATAAATATTCTATTTATAAATATTCTCTTTTATAAAATCCTCTGATTTTATAAATATTCTCTTTTCAGTATTCACTTTGACAAATTCCCCTTTTCTCCAAATCCCGATATGTTATGGTGTTTAACATATCAAATTACGATGTCCAATATCGTCCATACACACACAATCAACAACAGGTTATAATTCACATCATATATCACAATATGTGAAATTAATAAAATAGCTATTGAGGAATCCAGTCGGATTCCTCCAACCTGTTTCCCTGCATCCACAGATGTTACACAATAAAATCAACATCATTTTTAGTTCCATATGATATCTGTTAAACAGAATCAATATAGAAATTCAACTAACTGACTAGCAGTTCAATCAAACAGTCAACACATAGTCAATCAGCCAATATTTAACAGTTCTAAAAATACAACATGAAATTATAAACTGTTCAGAGTTAGTGAGATTTACTCACATTGGCAGTTCATCGTTAAAGCACGATAAACTGTTTGTTTAATTTGAATCAAACAATTAAATTCACTGTAAATTCAAACGAGCTCCACTCCACTCCCCATCAGTTCCATTGGGTAGTGTCCGTCCCTATGATCCCAACGGATCTGACCGTTCGAAATTCTGGTACAGTATGAATGAAATATCGCATTATCAAATTTGAACTAGCGCTTAAATAAATTTAACTTTAATAAAAAAACTCGGGCCTCTTACTCAACATTTCGCGGCCCATCAACAATTTCAAAAGACCAGACCCGATGTCTTTCTTCCCCAATCCCACATTTTTGCTGTGACCTCCTGCTCCGAATAAACACGCTATTTGCCAAACTTCATCCTCAAACCGTCAACCCATCATCTCATGAACTTCCATACTTCTTACACCAATGAACTCCCCTTCGACAACTTACCAATATCATGCCATCACCATCCACTCCGAACCACTCCACCAATTCCCGTCGTTAGCCAGTTTCACACAAACCCAGACCAACTCGCGACATCAACCAAGTCGGAAACCATCCAAACTCGCCCAAATCAAAGCCTTCCACCTCCTAAACACCATTACAAACCCCAATTTAATCATCAATACCTCCACTCGACAAAAATCGCAACCCTAGTTCAATAAAGAGGTGTTGT
Organism: Allium sativum; assembly: GCA_030737875.1. NCBI lineage: Eukaryota > Viridiplantae > Streptophyta > Magnoliopsida > Asparagales > Amaryllidaceae > Allium > Allium sativum. The sequence continues at coordinate 498,961,143 of CM060909.1, forward strand.
ACCCTTTCCGCATAACAGAGAATCACGTCGAACTCAACACTTCTTATACGAATGTAAAGAGAATTGAATGATGATCTACAATATACAAGTATATTGATTTTAGGGATTTTAATTTGTTTGTTTGGATTTTCCTTTTTGAGGACCGAATACGTTTTCATTTGCTGTGATGAAAAAACGTAGTGATGGCACAAAAGAAGTTATATACGGGACAATATACTTTGTGTGGTTGTGAACGATGGTTGGGGGGCCTTTATTTTAACCAAGAAAATTAGTTAGGATATTTTACTTATTTTATTTATATTTGGTTCAGCACTCTAAAAATCCCTACGAACACACACGATACCTAAAAAATATGAAAATTGACATGCAGCTAGAGTTCGACATTACGGTCCCAACGAAACTGGTTTTGTCGAATTCTGACTTCGTATGCTCACACAGCGTATTTTTAACTGTCAAAATATCGACTGTTTTTTCACATTAAAAACGCCTATGGCCACATATTGATTCTAAAAATCACGAAAATTGAAATCTAGCAATAATTTAATATTGCGGATCCAACAAAATTAGTTTCGTCGAATTCTGAGGTCGTTTGCAAAACTAGCTATTTTTGCAGCACTGAATGACCCATTTAAATATATAAATATATTTAAATATAATTAAATTAAATACGAATAAATTTACATTATCGTATATACTCATAGTGGAATACCATATAGCTCTACTGGGATTTATAACTTGATATTTCAAATCCCGATTAAATCGATATTTGATTTAAAATGAAATTCCTTTCCAAAATATAAATAATTCCTTTGTAAATTATAAAGGAATTCTACATCGACTTTTCTAAAATTTGATTTGGACGTAAATCAAAATCTACATGATGAAATCCTGATTTTTCTCTTCCACTAGAAAGATATACTCCACCAGCTCCACACGTTTCTTGTTTCACAGAAATCCGGCTTAAAACGAATCCTATACATTCAGTTGAAGTTCAAATCGCCAAATTATGAACTGCAGCTCCGTTTCAAGCTCGATTTTAATTATAATATAATTATACGTTCAAATTGTCGTTATTTAAATATATTCGTTATTCTAATTCAATTCTGAACTGAAATATATATTTTTAATTTCCCAATTCACACCATATCGCCATTTCGGCCCAATCTGATTATTTCAGAATTAAATATATTATTTAATTATTATTTTAATTAAATATTCACTATTATTTAATTCAATGACCATTAAATCTTTTTAGTCACCTTTTAAATAATTAAATAAATTAATTATTATACCGCTGAAAATGCGGGTCATTACATTCTTCCCCACTTAAAATAATTTCGTCCTCGAAATTGCTAAGGTAGAAAACAAACCCTATTGACTGGTTAGAACTTATTTGTTCACTTCTCAACTTCAGCTTCCACTGGACTAATTTAATTTTAATTAAATTATTAATTCAATTCTATTAACGAATATTTTCAAAAATTCTGAAAATTTTCTTACATCCGGAATTTCTGAAAATTTTTGCCAGCACCTCCTTTGTACTGGTCAATAGGTCAAACTCCAACTCGCCACTCTGGGCCATCTCCTACCCAAAAGAAAAACCAAACAGCCAAGTGGCTTGCCAATTCGGCTCATAAATCTCATGCTTATATCAAATATAAACTTGTACCTTTTTGTCGGGCATATCAACTCTATCACTTTCCACCTGTTATCAATTCAGCGGATACAAGGGTCATCCCAATCAAATTTCAATCTGCTTTTGTCCACAACACAGCCATTCGCTTATATCCGAGCCAAATATCATTTCAACTCGAGTTTCTTCTCGATTCCCAACTCTTAACTTGATTATCACATTACACTTCAAATTTGAATCTCACAATCCAATTTGTCATGATATCATTCTAATTCAATCTCAGTTACCACTTTATTGGCTTTACTTTAATTCAAATTTTCTTTCACAAATTTTTGTTAAATTTGTTTTTAATTCAAACAGTCTTTCCCTGGGAGTTTTTAAACAGTTTATTCTTTTCAAATTTTCCTTTCTGAAATTCAACACAACTTGTCTTTCCCAAAACAAATTCAAAACAGTATCTCTGGTAGTAATTCGTCACTTACAACTTGAAAATGAATACTGATGATGCAGCTGTCATCATCAGAATCTATTTTCCAGCGATCGAAGTGAGTTCAATACTATAAAACCATTTCTAAACATTTCCACTTTGAAATTCATTTCAGAATATAATTTACACTGCTTGTAAAACAATTTAAAATCTCCTAGGATCTTAAATTTTCCTTATTTTTAATCCAAATCCATTTACAAACACTTATCCAAGTTTCCAGAATTTTAATTCAATTTCGGGTTTAAAATTTCAGATTTAACTCATCTGATTTCACATATTTCACTTAAATGAATTCTGATTGGTTATTTACATAACCATTTAATTTATAATCTTACTCGATTATAATAACAACCAATATATCCACTATATTATAATTTTGATATATATATATATCTTCTCTATGTCAAGATATACCTTGGGTAAACTTATTTTAATTTACCCTCTTTTCAAAACATATCGTGTCGACCCATTGTATTCGAGTGTTTAGTAACCCTTATCAATACAGTGGATCAAACTGATCGACCAGAATCCATAAACAACCCAACCAATAAATCTACATAACATAAAACAAATTTTTATATCAAATAACAAATACGTTCACTCGTATATACACACTCTACTCAATCTAGGGTATTACTAACCCTATCTCTAACGAGTCACGCCACAGAGCCAAGGTAATTCACTTAACCTTAAGCTCTGATACCAACTGTAACGACCCAGAAAAATGCGATCTTGGTTATCCGATATACAACACATATTGAACATCCAAGGATCGAAAATACCAGATGGTTAATGAAAGAAATTAGAGGGTGAAAAAAGATAAGATAGAAACTTAGAATAGAAGAAGAAGAACACAACATCAGAGTAACACGAACCTCACTGCGGAACGAATAACATATAATATATATAACATAACTTGAAATATACATCTGTACTTGAATATACATCATTATCAAAGTACAGCACTTACAACACAGCGGAAATAAACTATAGCTATATGATCTTGAAGCCTCCTGCTCCAGCTCTTCAAGTATCTGCAAATTCCTGACTACTTGACTGCCCATACAAAATTGGGCACCCAAGAGTTTAGGGAAAACAAAACAAAATAAACTCTGGGTCAGTCATGGGACTGGTGTAACACCCCGAAAATTCTATAACTGTGAAATTAGCAAATTAAAGTATAATTAATCTGAAATCAAAGAACTAAGGGAAACGGGATACGCCATTGCGTTCATCTCGGAAAAATACGCGAAATAGAGTCCGAGTTTTCGAAAAACGGAGTCCGTATGAAGAAGATACGGCCTTCGGAAGTTTTTGAATTAAATTTAAAATTCAAGCAGAATTAAATAATTAAATATTCCGAAGTGGGGCCCATTGGGCCAGGGTGGAAGAACACCCGCCTGGGCCACCCAGGTCGACTGGGCTGTCGACCTGGGCTACCCATGTCGACAGGGCTGTCGACAGCCCTGTCGACAGGGGTATCGACTTGGTCGAGCCCAGTCAACCTGGCTGGCCAGGTCGGTGTGTGGTCGAATTTCTGTGGTCTGCGTTGTCATTAGGGCTAGGTGGCGGGTTTTTATTGGTCTCTCTTCCTAATGAATGGCTACGATCTAACCTAGCAACATCAATGGTCCTAATCAATTCCTAACCTCTATATAAACAACCCTAGACTAAACCCTAATCTATTCATTCAAATTAAGAACATAGCCGCCATGTTGCTGAGGAACGACTAAGAGTAGCCGCCAACTAGAGAGGGAATTAGGAAGAAAGTTCTAAAGCCTAAAGCAAATTCAAGCAACCTAAAGCCAATCAATTCAACAAGGGAATCATATCTCTTAATTAGAGAATTCACCGCAACCATTGTAAGTAGAGTATTACTTTGGTATAAATAAACAACTGTGTTGATGTGTATGCTTGAATTGTGGCAATGGAAGTTATTCATATTTGTGCGTTCTTATCAATTTGAAATATTATATACGTTTGGATATTTATGGATTATGTTATAAAGAACTACATGCGGTAGTTCTATGCAAGTTTACGTTTGGAATATTGCGCAAATTATGTTATCTATGTTGAAGCTACATGTATGTAGTTGATTGAAATTTTATGCAAGTTTGGGGCTTTGTTATTATGCCATCATGATGTATATTTTTGTGCATAAATCATTTTGCAAGTAATTGAAAGCAAGTTTGGTTGTTATAGTTGATATGAAACTATGTGGGAATTTTGACACCATAATCCATGTATTAAGTCATGCTTTTGCAAAACTTATGAATATGGCTAGGCTATGAATGAAATTTGGCATAATTGAAATCTATGAGTAAGTCTATCTTGTTTAAAAGAATTATATGATGACATATGTGAGACATGGCTAGGTTAGACTCAAAAATCCCTTTTTGCAAGTTTTAAAGCAAACACCATGTTTAGGAATATTTATGCATAAGTATGTTTATACCATCGTTATGTGATTAGACTTAAACCATGATTAAGTTGAATTATGCTTTTGTATTGGTAACAAAGTATCCCCTTTGTAAACATGTAGAAACCTTATGAACATGACATGTTTATGTTTATGCCATGAACAAAATTTAACTTTACTTATGCCATGCTTATGTTTGACATTATGCCATGTTTATGCCAAAAGTATTTATGCCATGCTTATGTTTGACATTATGCCATGTTTATGCCAAAAGTATTTATGCCATGCTTATGTTTGACATTATGCTATGCTTATGCGAGGAATATTTATGACATGCTTATGTTTGACATTATGCCTAAATAAAAATATAGATTCATGTGGTAGTTAAACCTATGCAAGTTCACATGCTTTGATTCATGTCACCTATGTTACCACTATGCAAGTACACCAATTTCTATTTTATATTTCCAACGTCATATGCAAGTTCATGCGCTCACCTTCCCCTCTTTGTGTATACGCCATAAGCCTCCCCTTTCCGCATGGCTAAATTGGGCTTTAAAAGGCTAAGCCCAATATATATGAACGGACGTGTAAAACGGGGGAAAATAACGTTGGGTAAAAATTAATTAATGAATGAAAATATAAAATAGAAGGGCCCAAATTCAAGTGTGGGTTGGGCCCGTGATTGGTGTGATCTTTACACCATTAACTTAATAATGGGCCGCAAATATTTACATATAAATAAAGCAGAATGACAAGATATGTAAATGTAGAAAATACGATGTGTTTAACCCGAGGTTGGATTGAGTTGTGATGTAAACCTGCCCGGAACCGCCCGGCTGTCCAGTAGTCACAACAATACCTATCCAATGTGGGAGGTTAAACATGGAGCCCAGCAAGGACCCGAGGTTAGACTGAGTTGTGGCGTAAGACTGCCCGGAACCAACCGGCAACAGGCAGCCACAACAATACCTGTCTAATGTGAGAGGTCAGGGCCTTAATAAGACAATTAAGGCTGAGTCAGGATTGTTAGGATTAAGTGAACTAAAGACTTAATCAAAATGGAACATGCTAAACTAAACGGACTGGTGGGGTTAGGTTAGGAAACACTTAACCAACTTAGCATGTTGGCTAGAGATAGAAAGCCTAGTAACGGGGGACCCTTTTCAGCAGTAACCCTAAAAGGTGTATCAGGATACCCTGAAACTAGGCAGGGTGGGGCACGATTACTGGGCTGATTGTAAGAGGTCAAAGCGACGGCGGTGGTGTAGCAGTGTAGGTTCTAACGGAGTGAGGGCGTGCACACACTCCGGCGCAGAAAAATAAGGCACTGGACACCAGTAGCATACCTGTGCACTCTAAGGTTGTGTCGGGTTGCCACTATGGGACTTGATACACCCCATGGTGGGACCAGCATAGGTAACTACAGACATCGGGGGCCGTAAGACACATGTAACTATGCGAGTAGGAGCCGATCATCATTGAATGGATCACATCACCCTGATTATGGGGTGCAAACTGGAAACTAGTTTATATGGGTTCAGAGATTAACATGGGGTACGATAGTATATTCGACCCTAGGTAACTTAACCAAGTTCATAGTGTTTGCCCACTTCCTGTTTTACTTATCATACCCAGTTCTTTATTCATAGACAAAGTAGTACTAGACTTACTCAGGCTTTATGTCTGACTCTATTTTTCTTTCGTCTTCTTTCTTCCGTTTCCCCCCCCCCCAGGTCCTCAGGGAGGGAACACAGCAGCTTGACCAGCCTCAACATCCAGCTTGAAGAAGAGAAATGTATTGCTTGGACTTTCCTGTTTTGAACTATGGCTTTGGACAATCCACTAAGGGGCTTTTGCAGTTTATCTATGTTTTATTTATGCTTCTTTAAATAATGTACTCAAGACAGATTATGAAAGTGTTATGTTATGTTTTTGGAAAGGATGTTGTTGTAACACGTATTTGACTTAACGAAATAAAGTTTGTTGTTCTTCCGCTGTTTTACAAATATGTGTTCTTATATCTGTCTTGTATATCTGTGACTTGTACTTATAAACCTCCACCAAAATTAGGGCATTCCCTTTGAGAGTGACCCTAACGGAGGTGGGGTGTTTCACTTGGTATCAGAGCATAGGTTTACCAGATAAGATAAAAAGTTTTGAAAAATTATTTTCAAAAAGGAAATTTAAAGAAGCATTTTTAAAAGATAAAAATATTATTTTATTTTAAAAAGGCAAAGTCCACTCCCCAAAGCCATAGAAACTATCTCTTATCCTTCGTTTTGAATCTATCCTTTTTGTTTCAGCATGTCCCAAGATCTTAACTTGCCTGAAGGGGTGCCAATACCTGGTTGGTTTAGACGGTTCTTAGAAGCAAGGGCCACTCAGCCAGGTCCTACCATTCCTCCTCCTCCAGCGGAAGGGAATCATCCAGCTGCGGCAGCACCTTTTCCTCCACCTCCTCCACGGGGAAACACGTTCGCTAAGATATGTAAAGATTTTAAAGCTATGGGAGGAAGGGATTTCCATGGAACTGAGTCCTTCGTAGCAGCTAGGAATTGGCTGAAAGAAACGGAGGACCTATTCATCATCTTTGAGGTAGAGGATAGACAAAAAGTACAACTGGCGGTGTGGCTATTGAAGGGCGAGGCTTCCTACTGGTGGGAAGTCACTAATGCTGAAAGACCAGTGGAGACATGGGAGGACTTTAGGGCAAGGTTTGAGACCAAATTTCTCTCAGATGCAGAAAGGAGTTTGCAGTTGGAAAAATTCTTATTTCTTAAGCAAGGAGACAAGACTGTCAGAGAGTATGTGAATCAGTTCGATGAGCTGGCTAGGTTTGGGCTTGACCTAGTCAACACCCCGCACAAGAAGGCTCTCCGTTTCGTCAAAGGGTTAAATGAGCCATTACACAGTTTGGCCATGACCCATATACCCATGGGGGCCACGTATGAAAGATTGGTGCAAATGGCATTGCTAAATGAGGAGGATAAGGGCAAGAAGGAGACAAAGGCAGAAAGCTCTCAAGGGAAGAAAGAGGGTTTACAGCCTAAGAAGGCGGACTTTAAGAAGGGCGGGAAAGGCAACAAAGAGAAGAGGAAGTGCAATTTCTGTGGCAAAGTGGGGCACTTAGTAAAGGACTGCCGGAAAAAGAAGGCCAAGGAGAATGGTGGGTGCTTTTCATGCGGTCAGACAGGCCATAGGGCTAAGGACTGCCCAAAGAAACGAGGACAGGGGCAGGGCGCTGGATCCACCCCAGGGGCACAGGTTCATGTGCTAGAAGCGCCACCATTGCAACAGCGAGGTATAAATACTTCTGTAGAAAGTGTAGTTTATCTTTATGATCACCCCGTTCGCACTTTGTTTGATTCTGGAGCATCACACTCCTTTATCTCGTCTGCTTTAGTAGAATCTCTGCACCTAAAAACTAGTATGGTAGAGGACCCCTTAATTGTTTCAAACCCAATTAGGGGCCCAGCTCATTTGTCTATGATCTGTCTGGATTTGAGAATTTCTATTCTAAGTGTTGAATTTCAATGTAGTGCCTTTGTTTTGGGCTTTTCGGGGTATGGCTTGATTTTGGGTATGGATTGGCTATCCAGTAATGGGGCCATCCTTGATTGTGAGAAAAGGGTTGTTAGGCTCCTAACCCAGCTCGGTAATACTTTGGAAATTTATTGTAATCCCTCGTATGCGGTTATGCTTAGTTATCTTGAATCGCTAGATGCCTCTGTTGAAAATCTGAAATCAGTTAGAGTGGTCCGGGAATATCCGGATGTCTTTGAAGAGGTGAAGGGCTTGCCTCCGAAGCGGGAAATAGACTTCCGCATATATCTTGTAGATAATGCAAAGCCCGTTGCGTTGCCCGTTAGACATATGGCTCCACGAGAAAGGAAAGAGCTCAGTAAACAGATTAAAGAGCTTCTAGAAAAGGGGTTCATTAGGAGGAGCATTTCAGAATGGGGCGCTCCGGTTGTGTTCGCTACAAAGGCGGATGGTTCACTCCGTCTATGTGTTGACTATAGGGAGCTCAACAAGCTAACGAAAAAGAATAGGCATCCTCTCCCTAGAATTGACGATTTGTTTGACCAGCTTGTAGGAGCGTCTGTTTACTCCCAACTCGATTTAGCAACCGGTTTTCATCAGCTAAGGGTGGCTGAAGATAGCATCGATAAAACGGCGTTCAGAACCCCAGACGGATTCTTTGAATGGCTTGTCATGCCTTTCGGCTTGACAAATGCACCCGCGTACTTCGTGGACCTGATGAGTAGGGTATTTAGAGATTTCCTCAACAAATTCGTAGTGGTCTTCGTAGATGATATCCTTATCTTCTCAAAGAGTGAAGAGGAACATGCTCAACACTTAAGGGCAATCATGGAAACTTTGCGAGTCCATCAACTAAAAGCCAAATTCTCCAAATGCCACTTTTGGAGAGAAGAGGTGAGGTTCCTTGGGCACATAGTATCCAAACAAGGGTTAGCGGTGGACCCTGCGAAGGTAGTGGCGGTACAGGATTGGAAGACACCAAGGAATGCAACTGAGGTCCGAAGCTTTCTAGGACTAGCAGGTTTCTATCGAAAATTTATAAGGGATTTTGCGAAAATCTCAGCTCCGCTCACGAAATTGACCAAGAAGAATCTAGTGTTCAATTGGGATTTGGATTGCGAATTTGCTTTCCAACGACTGAAAAGGGCTCTTACAACAGCCCCAGTTTTGACGCTGCCGGATGGGAGCAAGATGTTCACTGTTTATACGGATGCATGTGGGACAGGGCTAGGCGCCGTCTTAATGCAAGAAGGAAGGGTAGTAGCTTATGGCGGGAGGCAGTTGAAGGTGCACGAAAAGAACTACCCAACCCACGATCTTGAGTTAGCCGCCATCGTCTTTGCACTCAAGTCTTGGCGACACTATCTCCTAGGTGAGAAGTTCGAACTTTACACTGACCATAAATCGTTGAAATATCTTTTCTCGTAGAAGGATCTTAACTTGAGGCAACAAAGATGGATGGAATTTCTTGCCTCGTACGATTTCGAAATCTCCTACACTCCGGGCAAAGGCAACGTAGTGGCAGACGCGTTGAGCCGAAAGAAATTGACCCTAAGCCCGTTGTTTGTTGAAAGACAAAGCCTAGAGTTTATAGCCAGCTTCGACTTTAGGCCTTCCTCCGATTTCGTACCGGGCCTGCTAGCATCTCTCGAAGTGCGCCCAACTTTAGTGGATTCAGTGGGGACAGCACAACGCGAAGACCCTCAGCTTGTGGAAACAATTGATAGGCTAATTAGGGGTGAGACTTCAAGTCACCTCAACAGATACTCCATCGACGATAAGGGGTTGCTGAGGCGAGACGGAAGACTATGCGTCCCACAGACGAAAGATTTAATAAAGAGGGTTCTCGAGGAAGCACATCACTCCAAGATGACGATACACCCAGGCGGAGATAAAATGTACAAAGACATAAAAAGGACTTTCTTCTGGAACGGCATGAAAAAGGACGTGGCAGAATTCGTTTCTAAGTGTATGGTGTGCCAACAGGTTAAGGCGGAACTGAAAAAGCCTGGCGGACTGCTACATCCTCTGGAGGTCCCGCAGTGGAAGTGGGATAGCATCTCAATGGACTTCATCGATGGGCTGCCTAGGTCTAGGAGAGGCAACACTAGCATTTGGGTAGTAGTGGATAGGCTTACTAAAAGCGCCCACTTTCTACCTGTCAAAAGTAAAAGAACTGCCTCATCCCTAGCATCACTTTACCTTAAGGAAATCGTTCGACTCCATGGAATACCATCTAGCATCGTTAGTGACCGAGACCCCATCTTCACTAGTGAGTTTTGGCGGAGTCTGCAAGAAGCAGTAGGAACGCAGTTATGCTTGAGCACAACCTATCATCCCCAAACCGACGGCCAAACAGAGAGAGTGAACAGAGTTTTGGAAGACCTTTTAAGGCTATGCGTCCTCGACTTCGGAGGGACATGGGAAGACCACCTTCCTTTGGTGGAATTTGCCTACAACAACAACTATCAAGCAACCATAGGAATGGCGCCCTTCGAAGCCTTATATGGAAGACCGTGTCGATCGCCCACTTGTTGGTGGGAATCCACGGATAAGCTCATACTTGGACCAGACATGATCCGAGAGACTTCCGAGAAAGTAGACTTAATACGAAGAAGGATGAAGACGGCCCAAGACAGACAAAAGTCCTATGCCGACAAGAGGAGGACCGACCTTGAATTTGAGGTTGGAGACAAAGTTTTTCTCAAGGTATCACCGCTAAGAAACGTTGTTCGTTTTGGAACCACAGGAAAGCTAGCGCCAAGATTCGTAGGGCCATTCCCTATTATCGAGAAAATTGGGAAAATGGCCTATAGATTAGAGCTACCCGAGAAGTTGGCTGGAGTCCACAACGTTTTTCACGTTTCACATCTCCGAAAATGTCTACATGAGTCGGCTGAAGTGGTAGAGCCAAATATACTCGAAGAGGCCGAAGTGGAACGCGAAGCAACCATAAGGAAAGTTCCAACCCGCATCTTAGGAACGGAAGTGAAGAAGCTACGCAACCGCGAAGTCAAGCTCGTCAAAGTTCAGTGGAGCGACGCCGAGGGAGACGCGACTTGGGAAACTGAAGCTAGAATCCGCACTGCCTACCCTTTTCTGTTCGAGGGTACATCCTTGATCTTTCTTTTTCCTTAAGTTGCGCTTTTATCTTTTTAGGCATATTTCCTCGACCGTATCTTTTAGGTAGAAACTCTTTGGATGGAAACATGTAATTGAAACATGTTATGTATGAATGGTTGCAAGTGGTTGCAAGTGATTGCTAGTGGTTGCTCGTGGTTGCATATACACACACAATCTAGGTTTTAGATCGGCTCAGTCACTTCATATTGCATATGCATATATGTTTGTATTCGTATGTGGTTGAACTTTAATGTGTTGTCATATGGATGTTGCATTTGTATTGAATGATTGTGCACTCATGTAGAATCAAGAATAGGAAAATTTGCATACATAATGGATTCATGGCACTTACATAATTCGCATCAAGGAGGTCAACTGAATCAGTAGACCGCCTGATTTTGCATTAGATAAGTTCATATACACACACTTCGCATATGATCATGAAGCATTAGAAGTCTGTTAAGGACAATGGATGCTCGTGTTTGATGGATGAGTAGATGGATGATTGGATGTTAGGATATACATTCCTCCTAACTTGAAGATTTCGGGGACGAAATCCTTTTAAGTGGGGGAGAATGTAACACCCCGAAAATTCTATAACTGTGAAATTAGCAAATTAAAGTATAATTAATCTGAAATCAAATAACTAAGGGAAACGGGATACGCCATTGCGTTCGTCTCGGAAAAATACGCGAAATAGAGTCCGAGTTTTCGAAAAACGGAGTCCGTATGAAGAAGATATGGCCTTCGGAAGTTTTTGAATTAAATTTAAAATTCAAGCAGAATTAAATAATTAAATATTCCGAAGTGGGGCCCATTGGGCCAGGGTGGAAGAACACCCGCCTGGGCCACCCAGGTCGACTGGGCTGTCGACCTGGGCTACCCATGTCGACAGGGCTGTCGACAGCCCTGTCGACAGGGGTATCGACCTGGTCGAGCCCAGTCAACCTGGCTGGCCAGGTCGGTGTGTGGTCGAATTTATGTGGTCTGCTTTGTCATTAGGGCTAGGTGGCGGGTTTTTATTGGTCTCTCTTCCTAATGAATGGCTACTATCTAACCTAGCAACATCAATGGTCCTAATCAATTCCTAACCTCTATATAAACAACCCTAGACTAAACCCTAATCTATTCATTCAAATTAAGAACATAGCCGCCATGTTGCTGAGGAACGACTAAGAGTAGCCGCCAACTAGAGAGGGAATTAGGAAGAAAGTTCTAAAGCCTAAAGCAAATTCAAGCAACCTAAAGCCAATCAATTCAACAAGGGAATCATATCTCTTAATTAGAGAATTCACCGCAACCATTGTAAGTAGAGTATTACTTTGGTATAAATAAACAACTGTGTTGATGTGTATGCTTGAATTGTGGCAATGGAAGTTATTCATATTTGTGCGTTCTTATCAATTTGAAATATTATATACGTTTGGATATTTATGGATTATGTTATAAAGAACTACATGCGGTAGTTCTATGCAAGTTTACGTTTGGAATATTGCGCAAATTATGTTATCTATGTTGAAGCTACATGTATGTAGTTGATTGAAATTTTATGCAAGTTTGGGGCTTTGTTATTATGCCATCATGATGTATATTTTTGTGCATAAATCATTTTGCAAGTAATTGAAAGCAAGTTTGGTTGTTATAGTTGATATGAAACTATGTGGGAATTTTGACACCATAATCCATGTATTAAGTCATGCTTTTGCAAAACTTATGAATATGGCTAGGCTATGAATGAAATTTGGCATAATTGAAATCTATGAGTAAGTCTATCTTGTTTAAAAGAATTATATGATGACATATGTGAGACATGGCTAGGTTAGACTCAAAAATCCCTTTTTGCAAGTTTTAAAGCAAACACCATGTTTAGGAATATTTATGCATAAGTATGTTTATACCATCGTTATGTGATTAGACTTAAACCATGATTAAGTTGAATTATGCTTTTGTATTGGTAACAAAGTATCCCCTTTGTAAACATGTAGAAACCTTATGAACATGACATGTTTATGTTTATGCCATGAACAAAATTTAACTTTACTTATGCCATGCTTATGTTTGACATTATGCCATGTTTATGCCAAAAGTATTTATGCCATGCTTATGTTTGACATTATGCCATGTTTATGCCAAAAGTATTTATGCCATGCTTATGTTTGACATTATGCTATGCTTATGCGAGGAATATTTATGACATGCTTATGTTTGACATTATGCCTAAATAAAAATATAGATTCATGTGGTAGTTAAACCTATGCAAGTTCACATGCTTTGATTCATGTCACCTATGTTACCACTATGCAAGTACACCAATTTCTATTTTATATTTCCAACGTCATATGCAAGTTCATGCGCTCACCTTCCCCTCTTTGTGTATACGCCATAAGCCTCCCCTTTCCGCATGGCTAAATTGGGCTTTAAAAGGCTAAGCCCAATATATATGAACGGACGTGTAAAACGGGGGAAAATAACGTTGGGTAAAAATTAATTAATGAATGAAAATATAAAATAGAAGGGCCCAAATTCAAGTGTGGGTTGGGCCCGTGATTGGTGTGATCTTTACACCATTAACTTAATAATGGGCCGCAAATATTTACATATAAATAAAGCAGAATGACAAGATATGTAAATGTAGAAAATACGATGTGTTTAACCCGAGGTTGGATTGAGTTGTGATGTAAACCTGCCCGGAACCGCCCGGCTGTCCAGTAGTCACAACAATACCTATCCAATGTGGGAGGTTAAACATGGAGCCCAGCAAGGACCCGAGGTTAGACTGAGTTGTGGCGTAAGACTGCCCGGAACCAACCGGCAACAGGCAGCCACAACAATACCTGTCTAATGTGAGAGGTCAGGGCCTTAATAAGACAATTAAGGCTGAGTCAGGATTGTTAGGATTAAGTGAACTAAAGACTTAATCAAAATGGAACATGCTAAACTAAACGGACTGGTGGGGTTAGGTTAGGAAACACTTAACCAACTTAGCATGTTGGCTAGAGATAGAAAGCCTAGTAACGGGGGACCCTTTTCAGCAGTAACCCTAAAAGGTGTATCAGGATACCCTGAAACTAGGCAGGGTGGGGCACGATTACTGGGCTGATTGTAAGAGGTCAAAGCGACGGCGGTGGTGTAGCAGTGTAGGTTCTAACGGAGTGCGGGCGTGCACACACTCCGGCGCAGAAAAATAAGGCACTGGACACCAGTAGCATACCTGTGCACTCTAAGGTTGTGTCGGGTTGCCACTATGGGACTTGATACACCCCATGGTGGGACCAGCATAGGTAACTACAGACATCGGGGGCCGTAAGACACATGTAACTATGCGAGTAGGAGCCGATCATCATTGAATGGATCACATCACCCTGATTATGGGGTGCAAACTGGAAACTAGTTTATATGGGTTCAGAGATTAACATGGGGTACGATAGTATATTCGACCCTAGGTAACTTAACCAAGTTCATAGTGTTTGCCCACTTCCTGTTTTACTTATCATACCCAGTTCTTTATTCATAGACAAAGTAGTACTAGACTTACTCAGGCTTTATGTCTGACTCTATTTTTCTTTCGTCTTCTTTCTTCCGTTTCCCCCCCCCAGGTCCTCAGGGAGGGAACACAGCAGCTTGACCAGCCTCAACATCCAGCTTGAAGAAGAGAAATGTATTGCTTGGACTTTCCTGTTTTGAACTATGGCTTTGGACAATCCACTAAGGGGCTTTTGCAGTTTATCTATGTTTTATTTATGCTTCTTTAAATAATGTACTCAAGACAGATTATGAAAGTGTTATGTTATGTTTTTGGAAAGGATGTTGTTGTAACACGTATTTGACTTAACGAAAGAAAGTTTGTTGTTCTTCCGCTGTTTTACAAATATGTGTTCTTATATCTGTCTTGTATATCTGCGACTTGTACTTATAAACCTCCACCAAAATTAGGGCATTCCCTTTGAGAGTGACCCTAACGGAGGTGGGGTGTTTCAACTGGTATGGGTAAAATAGTTTAAAAAAGTTTGAACAAGTAAATGATATCTCATAAGACCATGCCGTATAATGGAACGGGTATTCCCTTATGAAAATCCAAATTATCTTTATACCAAAAACCTTTTGATATTATAATAATGTCTATCAACCACAATATAATAATCATCTAGCAGAAACGCTTTCATCTCACGTTCTACATATATAGTATACAATCAAAACTGCAAGCACGTATTGGGTAATGGATTTCCAACTATGACAAGGTATGGAACCACCTTTCGCTAGTGTACCTCTAGAAAGGAATACACTGGGTTCAACAAGAACATCTTGCAACCCGGCCACACATGACCGACCCCTCATTTCGCTTGAGTGTATCGAATGTATATCACCAACGGTTGGGATCAACAACCGTTTCCCGAATGGGACAGCATCAACAATAGATTTTTAGAAGTAAATGAAAACTCTAGATCAGGTGATTATACACCCTAATAGGTGCGACCTACATAGCTATGCTGCCTGCCCGATTTTTGTCATTTCCCGGTTGATGAGGCTTGAGGTTACGCTTTATCACCACATCAGATTCACTTCGAATAACACATTGTCGGATCCATCGAAAATCACTAATTGACGTCTACAACAGTACATTACGTGTTAGCTAAATAAGTTTCCTTCTCCGCTTCCACTCTTGGTATGGTTGAAGAAATCAATGTATGTGACCTTTCTGGAAATACTCTGTCAGACATTCATCCATACAAGTCATCCAGGAACAGGATGAACCGAAGGCACTATTCAGTACATCCTTCTTAGGCACTGTTATCTAAGACTTATACAGTAGCCCTTTCACTTTACTCCGTCTTCAATTATCTTTGGCATATATGATTCGCAACGCTTATGCCAATACAGAGTGGTTCTTTGGATAATAATCCAACCGGTCTCTCCATATTAACAACGTTAAAATGGTCAAAACTTCGATAGTCTGTGATTTAACCATAAAAGAAAAACAGGTGTGCAAACAACGATATTATTTCGAGGAGGAAATTATATCAATCAATCATCATTCAACATTTATCTCTTTATTTCATAAATTTACTTATCTCCTATTTCATATATTCTAAATTCTTATTTTCTCTTATCAGAAAACATTTCTGATTCTCGTCTGGAAAACATTTCCAAAACTTCTTAATTGGGATTTAAACAGATGTTTAAAACTATATTGCGATGACGACTCAAACCGCTATACTAAATTACTAAATACACTTAACCACTTCACACTCGGACCGTAACCATTTCTTAATTAAAAACGCAGTCAATCAAGTTGGGGTATAGCTACCTCTCAGACCTTAACTGAACCACCTTTCAAATCTCGAAATAGATAAGATTCACCTTTCTAACTCTTTAACACTTCCTTACGTAACTTACGGATCCAACTTACGAATACAAATCCTTTACAGAATCAATTGATTTTAACCGTGGTGTTATAATTTCCTATTTCTGAAAATATAATAAATTAAATCTAACTTTTATTTCCTAACTCGAATAATATAACGATCAACTAATTAATTAACTCCTATTTGGTTAACTCTAAGCTATAACTCTTATTCGATGAACTTTTATTCTATTTAACTCTTACTGGATTAACTCTTATTTGAATAACTTATCTTAATAACTTGTATTTGATTAACTTACTTTGAATATCTACTATTCGATTATCTCACTTCGAATATCTATTATTCGATTATCTCACTTCGAATATCTATTATTCGATTAACTCCTTCGATTAACTCAAATCGATTAACTCATCTTGAATATTTCTGATTCGATTAACTCACTTCTTCGAATAAACTAGTGTTCGATAACTAATACTCGAATAACTCTTACTCGATTAACTCTAGTGATTAATTCTAACTGATTACCTCTAACTGGATAACCCTAACTGGTTAACTCAAATGGTTTAACCTAACTGGTTAACTCAAATGGTTTTAACCTAACTGGTTAACTCAAATGGTTTAACCTAACTGGTTAACTCTTAATCCTTATTCAGTTTCAAACATCGATGTTGAAGTCAATCTGCTCCTTTTATCTGTTTACTTCTTCATATATAAGTTCAGACTTATATATATATATATATATATATATATCCAAGGATAAATATTTTCTTTATAATCTATTTGTTTTCTAAACAAATATTTCCTTTATAACCCTATTTGTTTTCTTGAACAAGTATTTCCCTTTTTATTTTATTTGCAAATAGTTTGCAAATTCCCTTTATAATCTCTTATTTATTCTTTAATAAATATCTTCTTTAATGACTTAGTTCTAAGTGTTTCCTTTATTACCTTATTTATTTATTCTAAGTATTTCCTCTAAAAATATCTTATTTAAAACTTATTCAATTTCCTAAGTCAATATCCTTGTTTAACTCATTCAATTCCTTAGTTAATATCCTTTGTTTAACTTAGTAAATTTCTAAGCTAATATCTCTTTATCTTAACCTATTGCTTTAACAAATAAATAATCCATTAATCGTATCTTATTTATTTAACAAATAAATATCTCATTATCTTATCCTATTTATTTTCTAAGTAAGTAATCCACTTTATAAATATTCTATTTATAAAGATTTCCTTCATTTATAATTCCCACTTAAACGTATTTCCTATTTATAAATATTCTCTTTTATAAAATCCTATGATTTTATAAATATTCTCTTTTCAGTATTCACTTTGACAAATTCCCCTTTTCTCCAAATCCCGATATGTTATGGTGTTTAACGTATCAAATTACGATGTCCAATATCGTCCATACACACACAATCAACAACAGGTTATAATTCACATCATATATCACAATATATGAAAATAATAAAATAGTTGTTGAGGAATCCAGTCGGATTACTCCAACCTGTTTCCCTGCATCCACAGATGTTACACAATAAAATCAACATCATTTTCAGTTCCATATGATATATTCTGTTAAACAGAATCAATATAGAAATTCAACTAACTGACTAGCAGTTCAATCAAATAGTCAACACACAGTCAATCAGCCAATGTTTAACAGTTCTAAAAATACAACATGAAATTATAAACTGTTCAGAGTTAGTGAGATTTACTCACATTGGCAGTTCATCATTAAAGAACGATAAACTGTTCGTTTGATTTGAATCAAACAATTAAATTCGCCGTAAATTCAAACGAGCTCCACTCCACTCCCCGTCAGTTCCATTGGGTAGTGTTCGTCCCTACGATCCCAACGGATCTGACCGTTCGAAATTCTGGTACAGTATGAATGAAATATCGAATTATCAAATTTGAACTAGCGCTTAAATAAATTTAACTTTAATAAAAAAAACTCGGGCCTCTTACTCAACATTTTGCGGCCCATCAACAATTTCAAAAGACCAGACCCGATGTCTTTCTTCTCCAATCCCACATTTTTGCCGTGACCTCCTGCTCCGAATAAACACACTATTAGCCAAACTTCATCCTCAAACCGTCCACCCATCATCTCACAAACTTCCATACTTCTTACACCAATGAACTCCCCTTCGACAACTTACCAACCTCATGCCATTACCACCCACTCCGAACCACTCCACCAATTCCCGTCGTCAGCCAGTTTCCCACAAACCCAGACCAACTCGCGACATCAACCAAGTCGAAAACCATCCAAACTCGCCCAAATCAAAGCCTTCCACCTCCTAAACACCATTACAAACCCCAATTTAATCATCAATGCCTCAACTCGACAAAAATCGCAACCCTAGTTCAGTAAAGAGGTGTTGTACCCTTTCCGCATAACAGAGAATCCCGTCGAACTCAACACTTCTTATACGAATGTAAAGAGAATTGAATGACGATCTACAATATACAAGTATATTGATTTTAGGGATTTTAATTTGTTTGTTTGGATTTTCCTTTTTGAGGATCGAATACGTTTTCATTTGCTGTGATGAAAAAAACGTAGTGACGACACAAAAGAAGTTATATACGGGACGATATACTTTGTGTGGTTGTGAACGATGGTTGGGTGGCCTTTATTTTGACCAAGAAAATTAGTTAGGATATTTTACTTATTTTATTTATATTTGGTTCAGCACTCTAAAAATCCCTACGAACACACATGATACCTAAAAATTATGAAAATTGACATGCAGCTAGAGTTCGACATTACGGTCCCAACGAAACTGGTTTCGTCGAATTCCGACTTCGTATGCTCACACAACGTATTTTTAACTGTCAAAATATCGACTGTTTTTTCACATTAAAATCGCCCACGGCCACATCTTGATTCTAAAAATCAGGAAAATTGAAATCTAGCAATAATTTAATATTGCGGATCCAACAAAATTAGTTTCGTCGAATTTTGAGGTCGTTTGTAAAACTGACTATTTTTGCAGCACTGAATGACCCATTTAAATATATAAATATATTTAAATATAATTAAATTAAATACGAATAAATTTACATTATCGTATATACTCACACTGGAATACCATACAGCTCTACTGGGATTTATAACTTGATATTTCAAATCCCGATTAAATCGATATTCGATTTAAAATGAAATTCGTTTTTAAAATATAAATAATTCCTTTATAAATTATAAAGGAATTCTACAGCGACTTTTCTAAAATTTGATTTGGACGTAAATCAAAATCTACACGATGAAATCCAGATTTTTCTCTTCCACTAGAAAGATATACTCCACCAGCTCCACACGTTTCTTGTTTCACAGAAATCCGGCTTAAAACGAATCCTGTACATTCAGTTGAAGTTCAAATCCCCAAATTACGAACTGCAGCGCCATTTCAAGCTCGATTTTAATTATAATATAATTATACGTTCAAACTGTCGTTACTTAAATATATTCGTTATTCTAATTCAATTCTGAACTGAAATATATATTTTGAATTTCCCAATTCACACCATATCGCCATTTCGGCCCAATCTGATTATTTTAGAATTAAATATATTATTTAATTATTATTTTAATTAAATATTCACTATTATTTAATTCAACGACCATTAAATCTTTTTTAGTCACCTTTTAAATAATTAAATAAATTAATTATTATACCACTGAAAATGTGGGTCATTACAGTATGGTATTTCCCCGACTGCAAATGTCATGCTGTGCCCTAGCCTCCATCAAATCATGACATACACCTAATGGAGCATGATGTACGTACTGAATACTCTCCCATCATCTCATCCTGGGTAAGTACTACTTATTTGTTGGACTAGCCATCTCTAACATGTGCGGATGCATGTTAGCTGTGAAATTGTAATACCATATAGGCAAAATATATCATAAAGCCAGCATCTTCTTAACGTCTCGCAACACATATGAATTTAAAGCAGTGTAAAGGGTACCTAATATAGATGTGCCCAATCTATCGTATGAAGCCGATCCAACATAGTAAGAGAAGCTAGATAACCCAACCAAATCATACTTTTGTGGTTCGAAAAAAGGTCGAACCAAACAAGTACAATAAAAATGCCCTAGTCACCATGTTCATAATATCTTCTCTACTCACATATATAGTGATGTACTCCTGCAAGTAAGTTAACTTAACAGCTCCACTAGTAACTTTGGTAACATCGAAAAGGGGTAAGAACACAGTAAACACGTTGGCCCACTCGTACAAATCATCAAACGAGATCTGCCTACGATCTTGTCCACTGATCTCAATGTCGATCAACATATAGAAATCAATCGGAGTGATACCAAACTCAAAGTCAAGAAAATGAAAAGTATGTGTGGTCGGCCACCACAGCTCACCTAATGCTTGTAAAAGGGGTCCGTCGAATGATTGAATCGGCCTAATTAATTAAAACTAACCAAAAGGACTTTGCAGTAGCCTAACTTTAATAGGAGGTGGTGTTTGAATTGAAAATGGTTCAAACACCAAAGGTGTGAAATCACACTTCATCACGCAAAATGAAAATGGGGCCACAAATGCAAATGCAAGTAAAAAAGCAGGAAAAAGCAAGTAAAAGACAAGGGTTTTTATAGTGGTTCGATCTAGGATAGATCTAGTCCACTTTTGGAATGCTCTTTATTATCATGGAGAAAATTACATATAACATCATCTCATACATCTCATTTATATCATTTGCTCATCCTCTTTACAATGATTCTCCATTTTCGCTCTCTTTTAGCTTTAGATTTCACTTGAATTCGTAAAGGAAAGGATTAGATCTCGCGGATTGTGAAAGTTATTTTGTAGATCTTCAATCACTTTGGCGCATAGATGCTTTTCCTTGATTCCGAGATGAAGTTTGTGTTAGGTTCAGGCTTTTAGAGAAGATTAATGGCGGTTAGAGAGCACTAGAATTGAGTTAGAGTCATTTTGGATGGATAATGGATGTGATTTGATCTTCATGTTGTTGGAGGAAGATGGGGGCAAGCTTAGGAAGCCATTAATGGAGTTTGGAGAGCTTTTAGATGGTGAAAACTGAAATGACAGCCCTTCGGGGTGGCTTAGATCGGTTTTCTTGAAGTGTGGTGAAATGGAGTTTTTATAGGAGAAGTTTGGACCAGATGACAATTCTGTAATTACGGTGTACATGGTTTAGGTCGAGCGTACACGTATTTACAAAACTGCCACTGGACAGCTGAAGCCAATCATGTACAGTTGTCTCGCCCGACCTAAATATTACGATTTTTCCACTAGACCCTTTATTGCCTAACCCAAAAACACATTTTATTGATCGACCTAGATTAAATCTCGTGACCCACCAGGTTGTTCATTCATAGGACCGATCCAGATATTGTATAAAGGACCGACCAATTTTTATACTAGCTGACGTGTCCACTGTTAATTGAAGTTAACTGTAACACCCCGCCTCCGCTAGGGTCACTCTCAAAGGAATGCACTAGCTTTAGAGGGGCATTATTGGTAAACATGCACAGAAATATCACAAGACAGAACATATAAAATAGCGGAAGTAAAATCAAACTTTCATAACATGAATAAATAAGGTCTAAAGCCTTTTACATCAGAGTACATCAAAACCTGTCTTGCAATAGTAAAGAAGCATAAAGACATTTTCATAAATTATTCCCCAAGTAAAAACAGTAAAGTAGCCATTAGCCAAGAAAAGTCCAAGCCATCCATGATGACCTTCAAGCAGAAGAAGTCCGAACTAAACAGCATTGTTTCCTCCCTGAAAACCTGGGGGGGGGGGAACGGAAGAAAAGAGGCGAAACAAAACGGGTCAGTCAAAAAGACTGAGTAAGTCCTATCTACTTCCAGTATAAAAAAAGGTAAAGGTAACATGACATGCATAAACTGAAAGTAAACAAAAGGATAACAACAAGATAGATAAACCAGGGTAGCCGGTTGAACTGTTGTGGCAAGGTAAACTAAGGTATCATGATAAACTACGGTGTTATGATAAGTCAAGGTATCACATCGTCAGATTTCTATCGAGTACATTATCCCAAGGTATCTACCCCGTCTAACATCCCACGGTATCTATTATGTATATTCTTCCTAGTTCTAACATGTATATTTGCTCTGCACCTCTCGTACTAGTATCCCTACCCGCGTCATGTGTTAACCATGAATGTCCCTTGCTCAAAGTCGTGTAATGGTCCATGTCAACCTAATATATCGCATATATAGGTTACTCAAATCATATGTTTCTTTCCATGTATATAAGTTCAGTCCTTTGCCGTACCTCGTACGGGCTTCCTCATGTCGTATTATCCTTGAAATCGTTTGGACTGTCACCCTTGTTCTAGCTAGGCTCTTCCATATGAATCATCGTTTGAACTACTAGGACTTACGCCACCTAGCACCACTAGGGATTACGCTTACCTATTGCACGCTTTCGTATTTCAGTTTGGGTTAAACCACCTAGGCCACTAGGGATTACGCTAACCCTCAACCGCGCCCTTTTTCCCACGCATTCTTCGTGAATCGTTTTCTATAACTGTATGCACATGTATCACACCGTGCCATCCGAGTCCTGTCACAGGGAAAAACAAGAAATACATGACTCGGTCGGGAGCTTTAGATTTATCTGCCGATGCAGATACTAAGGTCTGCTTTTCTACACGTGGCTATGGTCCCACGAGACCCCTCCCTCAACTAGTGAAAGGCAACACAAGAGAAAATCTTGCATGAGAACTACACTCCGGCCAGCCCACATCCTACGGCCTACCTCACCCATAATTAGATAGCAATTATGGTCTGTTGGGTGTTCCCTGCCTTTCCGTACGTACACGCTTGACTCAAGATGGTAGATGATCGACGAACTTGCTATCTCGGGCACCTTATGTATTCGTCGACTCACTGCTATCCACCCCAGTCTTTAGGTCGCTCGCATAGCAACCAAGGCATATTCTTGGTTCTTCTACCGCAGACCTTAACCTCTCGTGAGCCTAGTATATTGACCTGGCAGCTCACAGAGGGATCCCAAGAATATCCTCACGTTCCCCGAAGCCGCTGCTTCGTTACCCAGTTCGTTGGAGCCTTTATCTAAATTAGATAGCCTGCTCCTACACGCATACTTAAACGTTGACCTAACGTACCGGGTTACTAATCTATCTAAGAAATGGTCCAAATTTCCTTGACTAAGAATTATTACTTAGTTTCCCTTAACTAAGGTTTACCACTTAGCCTTATTTCCATAATCCTTGTTAACTATGGTTATTTACCTAATCCTCCGAATTAGGGTTTATCTAATGGGTTAAGTGTCACTTAAGTTCATAACTTAGCCCGTCTACAAACCATGTCAAAATTGGCTAAGTATCCAAGTCCAAGACTTAACCCTACAAACCATGTGTCAAGTTGGCTAAGTATATTAAGCAATCCATAACTTAACCTCGTCTAATTATCATTTTAGATTGGTTAATTATATAAATTAACTTGACCTTGTCAAATTACCGAGTCAAATCGGTCAAGCGTATTCAAGTGATTCGTGACTTAGCCTTATCATATTTTCACGTTATATTGGTTAAGTATGGGTTAACTTAACCTCCATAAATTCACGAGTTAGATTGGCTAAGTATAGGTCACTTAACCACATCCAATTAACGAGTTAGATTGGTTAAGTTTAGGTCCCTTAACCACATCAAATCATCATGTATAATTGGTTAAGTATAAGTTGCTTAACCCCATTAAATTATCACATTAAGTTGGTTAAGTATTGGTTACTTAACCTCATTGAATTACCAAGTTTTAAATTGGTTAAGTGTTTAACTTAACCCCATCGAATTACCGTGTTTAGATTAGTTAAGTGTGGATTACTTAACCCCATCTAATTACCGTGGTTAGGTTAGTTAAGTATCAATTACCTAACCCCGTCTAATTACCGTGTTTAGGTTAGTTAAGTCTTAATTACTTAACCTCATCTAATTACCAAGTCTAAATTGGTTAAGTATCATTAAGAAATCAAGTCCGGTCCCACTTAACCTACCCATTCGTGTCATATCGGTTAAGTGTCATTAGTCAAATTTACTTAACCTTATCATGTGGCATTAATTTAATTAATGCACTCTTAACCTCTCACATTAGACCTTGTTGTGGTTACTAGTTAAGCCGGGCGGGCCCGGGTAGATTTACACCACAACTTAGTCTAACCTCGGGTCTTAAGCGCGACATGACCAACTTCTCACATTGGATCCTATTGTTTGTAGCTACTAGTTAAGCCGGGCGGGTCCGGGTAGATTTATGCTACGAACTCAACCCAACCTCGAGTTGGCCACTTTCATGTTTAGCCTAGTGTCATGTTCATGGTCAAGTTTTCAAGCAATTGGGTAGACCTAACTTAATAGGTAAATTCCCAATGGGTAGACCTAACTTAATAGGTAAATTCCCAAGCCCATGTTTTTATGCATATTTACATGTTAACTTCCATGTTTATATTTCAAGTCATATTTTCAAGTATAAACACATGTCATATTCAAGTTAAGATTTCGCGACATGTTCATGTTTATCTAACTACCCCAAAGTCATGTTTTCCAACGCAAACAAAAGCGAGTCAACATAGTAAGGATACTACATCACATATTGGCCTCAAACATGCATGATGCCAAAAAGGGATTGGCTTCCACATGCACAACCTTGGCCAAAAACATGCATAGTGTCATAAGGTGATTTGGCCACAAACATGCATAGTATCTCAAGGGGATTTGGCCACAAACATGCATAGCATAAAAGGGGATTACTTGCATAAGTGTTCATGTCATAAACCTATCATGAAGGGATGAACATGCCCATGTTACTCATGTGATAAAAAGGTAAACTTGCATATTATCATAAGGGATTTCGGGTTCATATACTTGCATAGCCTCAAAGTCACATTCATGCACATGTTTCATGAGTCAAGGTGGTTTCAAGTGTGCATGCTAACATACCACAAGCAAAGGTCCAATCTTGCATGGCAAACTAGGTCCAATGTAACATGAATAGCATGGTTTAGTCGCTACAACATAACCCAAAGTCATATGTTCATGCTAAAGGGGCAAACTAGGTTCCCATAGGCTAACATACTCATGTTACTTTGCATTTTATCCCATGTCACATCAAGATCATCGTTTAAATCTACAAGTAGCTAGAACTTACATAGCGTGGCAAGAGGACTAGGAGCATGAATCGTTTTGACGAAGAAAGGTGGCTCCTTTGATGAAGATCCGTCATGAAACTCGCATAGCAACGTTGATTTGGCCTCTATTTGGTGTAGCAAGCTTGCACCTTTTGATTTAAACCCGATTTGAATGCATAGGCTCTAGGGATTGGAGATGGAGGCCATGATCAAAATTGATTTTGGCAGCACTTAGTTGCTAGGTTTGATTTTTAGGGATTTAGGTTAGGTTTAGGGTCTTTTTATAGAGATTAGGATAGTTTTAGGCCATAGGATTAGATCTAGGATAGATTAGGACCATCAGATCTCGGAAGCTTCCAGAACCAGCCCAAGAACAAGACCAGGTGAGACAAACAGGTGCGCCAGGCAACTTGCCCCGGCCACCCCCTGTCGACAGGCAAGTCGACAGGGCTGTCGACTTGGTCTGGGCCCAAGTCGACAGGCCTGTCGACAGCCCTGTCGACGTGGCCTAGGCGGGAAACTCCCCGCCTAGCCCCAGATCTGATTTTCAAAGCTATTTCCGAAGTTCAAATTTCCAGAAATCTTCTTTGGGCCTTTAACGGGTCATACGGACTCCGATTCTCGAAAACTCGGACTCTATTTCGCGTATTTTTCCGAGACGAACGCAATGACACAGACCGTTTCACTTGATTCAGAATTTATAATTTAATTATGTCTTGATTCTTGATTTAACGTTTTGTAAAAATTCGGGTTGTTACATTAACCCATGCGCTTTTTTATGCCACTTCTTTCTTCATATAACTGGACACCAACACACATTGTTTTGTAACATATCAACATTTTCTTCAAGTGTTGATCCACATGTATTTACATTTTCTTTATGCAATACGTGTTCCATAATTTAACGTGTCCGCATGCTACTTTATATTTTTGGCCCAATTACACACAAGTTTGTTCTTATACAGGAAATGACGTACTTTATCCTTTCCCATTCTGACATGTTTCATGCACATTTAATTGTACCGACTATTGTACATCTCCTTCTTTTCTCGCGACCCAATCAGTGAAGCCGTTCTACCAAATAAGTGATGTTGCTCGACCCACGAAGACTGGTGCTCGAACCATCTCCACAGCTAGCTCATATTCTCACACTTTTACCATTTCAACTTACATTATTCTGCTCATATTTACTGCTCAATCATCATCAAGAATGGATGCTGGACCCATACGTGAAGCCATGCTCCATTCTCCCCTACATGAAATTGTTCGAGCTCATTGCCACGTGTCCCACATAGCATATGCTTGACCCATAACTTGATGTTAGACCCCGTGCTCAAATAGATGATCGACCAGAAAGATAAACAAGTGAGCTTTATTCAACTCTTAGTTAAGGAGTTGCTCGACCATAACACCACATTGACCAAGTAGAATTCTTATGTATGAACGACCCAAGAGAATTCATCCAGTCCGCGTGTTGACAACCAAAGATACTCTGTACTAATTGTCATTTTGTCATATCTTTGTAAATAATGCTGTCTTATTCCCTTTTCTACATGTTTTTACCATATGAATGAATATATTTGTGCATAATTATACTCATTCTATCTAAAGTTTGCGTTGGTGGTGCACACAAGTATATGGTCCACGTGTGCCTTCTGGAGTATCATGTTCTAGATTATATTCATGTTTCTATCTTAGTTTTATGTGGTTACTTCATACGTTACCACATAATAAGGCACTTAATCTATAATTTAGCTGTACTATTCGACCTTCCAATGTGAGCTGTGCTCCGGCACCGGTGTTTGACCCACTTGGAGGTGAATGAGCAAGCGAGCCGGTTTATGGTGTCCGTACCCCTTTTGCTATGTCATTTGTATTGACTTGTGTCATTGTCATTGGACCTTTAATTGTGTGACCATCTCAAATGGTACTGCACGATCTGAAATATGCTCCATGCTCGACTGTGGCATGACGTTGTTCGAATGAATTGTTCAAATGACCTTAGGTATTGCTTGATCCCAGGACTGGTCGAGCAAATGATCTGTTCGACCCATGGTGCTCGAGTAGCAGCGTTCTACCCATGGTACAAGTTAGTGCATGACAATATTTCATATATGTTACATACTTTATATGCGATCGGTCGAGTAGGACTTTGCATTAGTATGTGCCCGACCAACTTTTGACCCCTGATTGACTAACAGGGTTAACAAGTGAAAGAGTGTCATAAAATTGAGTAATGCACTTCGCTCAACTACCACGACTATGAACGTACTAGTCCTATATATAATTAAATAATCAAAGATTTTCAATAGAATAACAAATATTTGGTACGTTCGATGATATAGATCGTATAATACTAGAAAAAAAATAACGTTCAAATTATACATGTATCGCAGTCAATGATGTATCGGCCTAATGCTGGTATCCTTTGGAAGATCATGTAGGACACAAAGCTCACCAGGTGATACTCCAGGAGCTAGAGGAGTGTGCAATGGACCCGCTTGCTCATCAGTATGTCTACGAACAATTCTCCATGTAATTTTAGTGGGACGTGGCGGTATTTTGTTTCAATTACCTATCAAAACAAAATAAAAAAGAGGATTTGGAGCTGAAGTTACGAGGGAAAATGGCAGGAGGAGTGTAACGACCCACCTTTTTGCCCGATTCTCGCCGGTAATTAAACCAACTTAAATCGTTCAGAAAGACGAATAGTTATAGGTACTTGCATATTCGAACAAAAATAACAGAACTTTTATTTCATTTCATTGATTACATCAGAGATTACAAAGAATATCAGAGTACCATATTTGCTCAGCGGAAGTCCAATGCTCTCAGCGGAAGAAGAAAAACATCAACACAAGACTCTAGCTTCAAAAATCTAAATCCAGCTCTAAAATCTAAACCTACAAACTAAACTACTAGCTGCCCGTGCAAAATATGGGCACCCAGAGTTTAGATAAGGGAACAATAAACTCCAGGTCAGTCGTGGGACTGGTGTGAGAATTCAAAACAGTTTTTATTAGGATTCATTCTAAAGTTGGGAAATTCATCGGACCACGCCGCTAACGCGAAACGGGTTAATTCCATATGAATTCTCGTGCATAGAAGTTCGCTATGACTTTAGAAAAAAAATGAAGCTATCATAAGCTCGTCCCACATCACACAATGCAAGCGCACACTAGATGGGCGAGTTTTATCTTACGATAACCAAACGTGCTTTCATACGTGAAAATCCTCTTCTAATACTATCATATGATGTGGAAAAACAAATTCGCAAGTAAATGTATTAATCCTAGACGGCATAATACCATTAATATTATGTCGCCATATATATATACAAACCAAAACCGTATGGCTCGTATTGGAGATTGGATTTCCAACTTGATGATTCCTGGCACGAAAGATCAATCAGGGATACAAAACGAAGTGCCTCAATGGCTTTTTCATCCATACGCGGACACCAACTACACATCGTCAGGGCAGATCAACGGTTTTCGACCAGACACGGCCCCCCGAACATACCCAACTTCCCCAGGTTCATAAGTGGTTTCCCACTGCTGTACAGCTTCATCGTCAATTCATATATAAGTATAAAACCTAACCGCCAGTTTCTCATCAATCCGAGGTGTGAGGTTTGTCGATGTCGCGTCATACACAAAGCGATGCTTCGATAAGCCATTCTTTGATCATCACTAGCTCGTTTCATAACTCAGGTATGCCACATTGACAATTCACGACATATCACTGATTTAAATCAATGCATACCTTCTAAGTTCATATGACTTAGAGACGGGGATAATATATTGCCACAAATCCGATATACATTAACGGAAATCAATGCTATGCAGTCAATTTCAATGTTAGACACACCATCCATACAAGTCCGTCCTGGGTCTGAACGGAACGAAATCCGAAAGTTCTCCCCATACGTTCGTACTTTCTGCCACTACGGTAATAGGGGCATCTCTCTACTGTAGCTAGCAGTAAAGAAACCAATCAAAAGATAGCCCGTTCGATTGTGAAGAACCACGGTCTTCATTCGTTGATTCCAAGTCTTTAATTTGCTTCATGCGGCGTATTATTACTTGGAATGGTTTTCGAATCCATATCCGATCCCGGACTTTCCAAGTAATAAGCATATTTAAAATTAATAGCTATGGACCACACGAGTTTCTCAATTCAAATCTCCTTTCCAAATAATGTCGTTTTACTTCGAATTAAGGTTGGATTCAATTCTGGAAATCCGTTATCGTTTTAACCCTTATTCAATTTCCAAACCTTATATTTCAAAACAATCTTCATTGATTTGTCGTTATGTCGAACTACCAATATTTATTTGGATTTGAATAATTTATTTCAAATATAAGTTTAAATAGAATTTTATCGACTTATATTTGATATTGATTCACCAATTCAGGCAACACAATCAGAATCTGGATATGGATATGTTACGATATTTCTGATCGTATTTGTCTGCTCCTATAAATCCATAACGATTATCAGACGACAATTTCTATCCAAAACGCATTCCCTCTTCAATTCAAATCTTATTTCAATTCCGTATCATATATTTAAATTCTTTTATATCTTCATTTTCATTTCAGATATCACATCTAGTTTGCAAAATTCACCTTTTCCTATCGACGGGAAAATCTCTTGAAATCTTTTTATTCAAAATACCACCACGCTTCTGCTACGCACTCTGATTTGGCGTATCCAAGTTCAATCTAGTATTGTTTCAAGTATTAACATTAGAATGTATTTCAAATTCTTTGAGACCAAATACCCAAGTATATATATTCTATTTCCAAATCTTCTTGCATACGATGGATTCAGTATTTTAACTACTATGTAAGTTTATTTACCAACATAGTATTTGGGACAAAAATCAAACTTGAGAACATAATTGTTGAAATCTTTTCAAATATTATATTTTGATTCCCAATTCAAAATAATTTTTTCCTTATTATCCAGTTAGTCCAAAAATCATTTCATATTACAAATCTTCATTTCAAATGAAATTGGGATCTTTATGCTTTTTAAACCTCGTTCCATTACTATTCATGGAATCGAATATTCATATAAAAATTCATTTCTTTCAATTCGCCAGATTCTTCATAACATACTTCATTAAATATTTAATAGTTATTCCAAACTTGTCCAAATCCATAATTTCAACATAAACATAAAAATCAAATTTTTTTTTTCGAATTCTTCATATCACTTTGATTTAACGTATTATAATAATATGCTGATCTCGTTCAAACCTTTCAAACAACTAAAGTTGTCATAATAAATTTCACGAAATCGACCGTTACAATGGTATATCCAAATCAATGTTGAATATCATTTCAAATCCTTATCAAATATTTACATAACAACTAAATGGTCTAAATTTTTCCCCCATTCTGAATAAATTTTAATCAATTAAATTCTAAATAGTTGTTAACAAATTTTAATTTAAAACTACATTCCAAAATTTTATTTTTATGGAAAGGGGATTTAAATTTGTCACACGTGCGGTTCCATTACTACGGTGTATGTGATTTTCTCAATCAATTTTAACTAACAAGTCTGATCACATCAACAGTCATGAATCCATTCATCACAATAATTTACACAACCAAACAATGGTGCGCAAAGCGTTACTACGAATAACGCTTGGTGTATAAAGTGTTACAACTTCATAACATCCATCAACAATCACAACAATTAAATAATTAATTCACTGTGCGTAGAGCGTTACAGTCCGTAACGCTTCGTGTTTACGGTGTTTTAACTGCATAAATATTTATCGAACAACTAGTGGCAATCATCCATAACAATTCATAGCGAATTATAATTAAAACTAATTATAATTAACCGAAATATCTAATTTAAATTAGAATTCTCACCTGCATCGCGCTATGAACCCGGTATCAATCGCGTAACAGCTTATGAACGTAAAAATTGATAAGCGCACCATCTTCACCGTCTTCTTCGCAATGAACTTCAGAATCCCCGTACAGTTTCATCTCAAAAATGCTTCTATATCCGTACACGTGAATCCTTGTGTACCCAGCATGGAACCAATTGTTGCTACCTTTTGAAACAAACTGTTTGCTTTCGTTTTTTTTTTTCTAATAAGAAAGCACGGAAGTGCTTTGGCAAACATAATAGTGACCTCATGCATGCTTGCGCATGCAGCATTCTTCACGTTCCAGGCAACTTTAGTACTAGATTTCCCCTCCCTTCATTTCGTTTTTCCCTAACACCATTTTTTTTCTTTCTTTTTTTTTTAATGGAAAGAGGAAGGGCCGAGACTGTTTTGAAGTGGGGAAATCAGCTACCGAACTGTTTTAGGGAAAGTGTGAGCAAATAAGCACAGGGGCTAACTTGCTTAAAGGTGGAAAAGTGCTCTTTGGTGCTATACGAGAATCGATGACATAAAGAGGAGGAAGAGCCATGAATAGAAATAAGGGAAGGAGAAAGGAAGTTGCGGACCAAGGTGGAAACAAGCTTGGGTGACGGACTTTCAGTGGAGTGGATGGCTTGGAAGAGTAACTGTTATATGGAGGAGAGGGAGCGCGGACTGTTGGAAGGTGACGGTGTGGATGGGTTTGCATGCAGCGTGCGTTATACGGAGGAGATGGATATTTGTGTGATGAGGCTAGCGTTGGGTGAAATGGCGATGCAGCAAATGATGTCTTGTGGAAAGTTTAATGCGGTGAACAGCTAAATGACAACTGCTGTTATTAGAAGAAACAGAGAAGCAACGGTGGACGATAGGACTATAGGCTGACATTAAGAGGAGAGTGTGGCGGTTGTTGGTGGGCTGAAGCGGAAACAAATGAAGCGAAGGACAGAAGTGAGCAAAGTAAAGAAGAAACGCGGATGGGAGAGGAAAGAGAAGGAACGAGAGACGTGAAGGATGTGCAGGACTGTTGTGGAGGAAAAACAAGCAAGTGAATTAAGTGAAGAAGAGGGTTGGTACACGTGAGGGAAGGAAGAATTACGATAGAAGGAAAATGAAAAACATGGTGCGCGAGATAGGGTGCGGATGCTTTTATATAGTGACTTTAAGGGTAGTTTAGACCATTTAAAAAGGACACATGGCTTTCTTGAAATCTCTATTTACATGCATAAGTCCACACGTCAGGACACTTGTTCAAATTATTTCATGCACTAAGACACGTTATGAACACTTGTACATGACCGAATTCAACTATTACTCCATGCATATGTATCCTTTATGTTATTTCAATGTTTAACATCTATTAAAACATTTACTACTTGTCCATAACCAAAACATATTAAAAATCTTATTTTATAATCGTTGACTGCGAATGACACCGAACTGATAGTAAAATCGAGTATAACGAGGTGTAACGATCCCAAAACAAAAATAAAACAGACCAGTTAATCGATTCTGTAGAGCGTCTTAGAGGACCACCATTACCCCAAAATACGTTGAAAAAATATATGCTTATTTTTTGAAAAAAAAAATACAGAAAAATTCTAAAAAATATTTTAAAACGACGCGTACAGAAACTGAACGAATATTTTGAACCGATATTAAATTTTAAATTTATCTTTAACCAAACAACTTTTATAAATCAAAAATCTTTATAAAATCCATATATATAAAAATTGATTACATCTTTAGTATATTAAACATACTTTTAAAATAAATTTTCTATTATAAAATCACACTTATTAAATAGAACAAAATATTCATTTAACTAATATACAAAAGATTATAAAACAATATTTATACTAAACCTTACTTAAATTCAAAAATACATACAGAAAATTCAAATTAACTTTAGTAAAATATTGGGTTGTTAGAAGGAGGATATTTGTAGGGGGGCTGGCGTCTATAAAATAGGCGCTAGTAGTCTGACTCCCATAAAATGGACACTAGACCCCTGGGGTTTTCTCCCGGTTTAAGGTCGTAATATTCAGCATTCTAAATATTATGGCCTTAAGCCACTGGAGATGCCCTAAGAAAAAAAGAAAGGAAGGGGTAGAACTGGTGAAGTGTTGAATGGAGGTATATCCAAGAAATAAACCCCTTTCCCTTAGGTTGCGTTTTGTTCTGTGTTGGATGTATTTTGCTTGGGTATCTTCGGAGATTTCTGGTGTTCTCAGTAATGTCTGTAGATCCAATCTTTGGTTTTTTTTGGGTTGCTTGGTTTTCAGCGGAGTTTTCTTGCTTGGCGGTTTCAAACGGTTTATTAGATGCTTCTGTGTGATGTCCTGTTTCTTCTTTGATGCGGTTTTTTGGATGCTTGCTCTCAAATGGTGAACATCTGATGTGGAATTTTGGTGGGCTCTCTGGAATTTAGTGTAACTTCAGTTGTTATGTTGAGTTGGGCTTCGTTACTATGTATTCTTACTGGTTATATCTTTTGTGTTGCCAGTTTCTTGGGTAATCTGGGATTATATTTGTTGGGCCTTTCTTATGCTTTTTGGGCTTTCTATTCTGGATTTTCTTGAAGTCGATGGTCTTGGAGCCTTTATCCTGGCAGATCAGATTTCGTAGTAGGGCTTTTAAGTTCGTGGTTAGTTATATGTGCGACTTTTTGAGTGTGTATGCTTGTTTACTGTGTATTTTCTTTTTGTATCTGGGTCTTTGGGTTTGAGCTGGTTAGTTTGTGTTGTATAGTATTCGTTTTCTTGTGTGGGTTCTATTTTGTACCAAATCTACCTTCTACCTGTATTTTTTACTCTGAAATTTAAGTACCCTTTTATTTCCAAAAAAAAAAAAAAAAAAAAAAAAAAGGAAAAAAATCTAATTTTTATTATTTTATTTCAAGCTAGCTACCTAATTATATATGTTAATATTTTACCAATAACTCATCTGTGTATATTCAAAGGTTGATCTAATATTTTGTTTGCGCATCATACTAGTTTGTAAGTTGAGCTTCATTTGCAGTTTGGTTATGCCCATTGCCCAAAGTATTATCTGCGTGCTGCACAAATTTTGAAGGGCGATACTTGATTATTATTTTAAGAGTGGTTTTTACTTTTGGTCTGCATTTTGCTTTGAGATTTCAAATAAAAGCTGAATGGAAAGTGAACTTGCACTGGATGAAATATTGGTCCAAATGCTTTTCAAGCATATGTGGTTTTTTTTTTTTTTTTAAAATGAAATAAGATTGCAGATACCCTGAAAATTTTATTTGTTAACTTAAAGATGCTTCCCAGTCCTTCAAAAGAAGTTAGCAGCAGATGCCTTTTTAATACGCAAATGTTTTCATGTTTTTAAGTATTATTTACAACCAATATTTTTTTTCATTACATGACTAACATTTCTGAACTTAAATTTAAAGCGTAGGAAATATGACAACTATTTGTCATGAATATTGGATGTTGAGGTTCATTTGCAATCTCAACGCCGAGAGAACGTCATTAAAATGGTAATAATATGTTCCAGCAGGATAATGCAAAGTTTCTAATATTTTTAAGGCATCGCATCCATGACGATACCAAAACAGAATATTTAACTGAAAAAGATCTGCTTCACTTATGGAACTTTCTGAAGAAGCATTATGACTAGCGGAAGGCGGTCATAGACTTCCGAACACAAGGTAATAATGGTTGAACATGAAGTTTCAAGACTTAAAATCTTTAAGGGAATGCAATTCCACTATGTAAGGGAATAACAAGGCAAGATGATGCACAAACGTTGGAAAAGACATTTTCAACATTTCATGCCTCAAATATACTTTTGCACCAACAGCATCGAATGTGTTATTTTATAAAATATTCTAAACTCATTGAATGTTTATTTATTGATCAACAAAATAACAAGTTGTTTATTAAAAATCACTCGAAGACGTAATCATGGATGTGTATAACTCCGACATAGGTGGTTATAGTCGTTATAGAGGTAACAAATCCACTAATTTTAAAAGGCAACAAAAGAAAAATGAGCTTGAAAAGAATAACGATTCAGCTTCATAAAATAAAAAGCATTATGATAAAATTTGTTATAGATGTGGACACTTTGTTAATTGGTCATGTACGTGCAGATCATTAAAGAAAACAGTTGAGGGGTACTGACATTTAAAGAATATCGAGATAAACAGTACTGAGAAATTGTCTAATAATACTAACTTGAAGTTAGATCATTTATTCGAAGATGATGATGGAAATTACATTAGTAAAGAAAATTTAAATGCAATGATTGAATATGTGACTAAATTGATCAATTAGAAGCTTGAAGCTTTTTGTGTTTTTCTTTTAAATTCCATTTTTGTATCATCTACTAATGAGTTAGTTTGAAGTTTTTGTTTATTTATTTATTTATTAGTTTGTTTTTTTATGGACTTGTTGAAGTAATATGTATTGTTGGATGTTGATAAGTAGTTTATTTTTGAAATCCTTCTTATCTTAGTGAGTAATAACATTTATTTATGTTCATATGTTATTTCAATAATTGGCTAATTATATTGTTTTTAATTCTCAAGGTATGAACTGTCAATATTTAAGTGATCATATATGTCTGCTAGATGGTGTAACTACTCATATGATTTAAAAAATAACAAGGAATTCTTGTTTGAGTTATCTGAAAATATTTCAGTTAAAATTTATATAGTTGGATCTACTAATATAATGGAAGGATATAGAAGAGCCCATATAGTATTATTACTTTTTGGAAAGGCAACCGTTGTTAGAGTGATCCGTAACATTTTATTATAACGAATAATAAATGCAGTACATACAGGAGTTAGGCGGATTGCCTAACTACTAGTTTCGATTTTTAAAGTGGACTGTCTACTACAACTATTCTAGTTTATAGTACAGAAGCTAGGTCATTTCCTAGACTGCTAAAAGTAACAAACTCCATGCGGGGGTACAAAACCTCAAATACAATCTGACCTAACACCATGACATACACCACACCGTGCAAATTACGGAAAACATACTTTTCACATAGATTTTGACAAACACTAAAATGTGCAAACAAAACATATAAAGCTAATTGGAAACTGGAAGCACATCGTTAAAAGGCAAGAAGCATTACGACACAATTCCAAGGAGATTGACTTGTTGGGTAGTTACAACACCATAGTGTCACTAGAACAACCCACTGACATTGGATCCATGAATATGACATGATAGAAATCACCAAAGAACATCACAGCCCGAACAACCCACTGACATTGGACCATGAATATGACATGATGGAAATCACCAAAGAACATCACAGCCCGAACAACCCACTGACATTAGATCCGTGAAGATGACATGATGGAAATCACCAGAGAGCATCACAGCCGGAACTAGCACAGGAAAGGAGCAGAATGACATGATAAAATCACAGAAAATATCTTACATCAAAAATACTTGACAAAGAAGCACAACGACCAACACCACTACATGTGACACATACAACCAATAACAAGATGACAAAAGGGCACAACAAAGGGCAACACACCAAAAACCGTACATATCCCAAAAAACCACTGTAGCCAAGAGCTATCGCTGTGGATAAAGGGCAACGATAGTGGAGTACCACAAAAATGCTAATCTTGCTAAGTCCCCAACATCACAGTAGCCAACAACTCAAACCCCATGGCAACTCCAATAATAAGCGCTACTGACAAAACAAAGAAGCCAAACCAGCATCTACACAAGTCGACACATCTAAACAAAAGGTTCCCAAAAACCAAACCAAAGAATCTCTATCAGTAAAACAACAAGCACCATCCTCCTGGACAAATGTACCACTAAGAACCAAAAACACATAAGTTCCAGATCCATCATTGCCGAGCAAAGATCATACCATGCAGTGACCTGAGAACAAGATGGAGTGGAACTAAGTGAACACAAAAAGGAAAATGGAGGAGTCGCAACAATACAGCCAAAGAAGATGAAAAGGACTTCGCAGAAGCGATGTAAGGGGACACAACATGAAACGAGGATTGGAATTAAGATCTAAAGCTGTGTAACTTGAAGGGAGAATATATCTGAAGAGAAGGGGGAAAGAGCATGGCACGAACAACCAAGATGCTGAAATAAGGAAAACTAGGTCAAGAAAAGAGGGAATGTAAAACGTCAATGATGGCAAGAACGGGGAAAAAAAGTGGAGCAGAGGCAGAGGGAAAAGAGGAAGTAGTTTTGATTGGCGGCATATATAAAAATGGCCTAGTCCCCATTAATCACGAAAAGAGTTGCTAAGCTTTAAAGATATAAAATATATTCATTCAAAATGCATTATGATAAGGAAATCTTAAAAAAATATGTACTAAACTTTAAAGTTATAAGAATGAACGTTTACCATATCGAAACTATAAATGGAAACAATAAACAATATCTTTGTCTTATTTCTAAAATTGAAAGCCAGAAGCTTATTTTAGAAAATTTTGATACAATCTCAACTGAATTATATTTCATAATAATTGGCATTGTTGAATCTTATTCTACATGCATAAACCAGAAGCTCACAAATATAAAGATATTAATTCTTTAGCATGATCATTTGGGTCATACTAGGTCAAATATGACGTGTAAAATTGCTAAGAATTCAAGTGGGCATGATTTATCAAATCAATTGAATTTACCAAGTGATTAATTGTAACGACCTGTATTTTATGTATTGAACAATCGAAAAATAATTATATTTTATTCTCTAGTGTCGGATCATTCTTCGATTTTTATATGTTGTTCATGGAGATGTGAGACATGTCCATAATTTTTACCGAATTCAAGTATGACCGTTTTCTCTTAAGTTTACTGTTTGGGCCATAACTTTTGATAGGAACCAAATCAGGTGCTGAGATTGATTCCATTGGATCGGAATAATTGTTTACAATTCCGTAAATGGTCACATGAAGGATTTAGCTCAGTAGTTTTGGAGGAAACGTTGTTTTAAGTTCCAGCTTGTGTTTAGGCAGACTGGTCAGCAGCTAATGGGCTGGTAAGCCAAACCCATTAGACCTATGGCCAACAGATACAAATAGGGGGACTTGAGGCGAGAACTAGGGTTACTTCTTCATTCTAAGTTTTAGGTTGGGTGTCTGTAATTCTCTAAGTTCAGCCTAAAACCTTATTTCTCCATTTTCTTCAATCAAATTCATCGTAGATTGCATCAAGAAGATAGATCATCATCAGGGAAAAGTAGATCAACATCAAAGAGGATTAGATCACATCATATTGCATCAAATTCAAGGGGTTTCAACATTGTCCAGATCCGATCTCATTGAATCTACATCAAACATAGAAATTGGTGAGTGATAGATATCTCTCACACAGAAGCTACGGATTGTATGAGTAAAGTTGGGTTATATTCATATGTTTTATATTAAAATCTCCTTAGATCTGATCATATATGTTTAATTCTGACCTAGAAACCCTATGAATACTTAACTTAATCATATTAATCAGATAACTGCTAGATTAGTCATGTTTATTCATATGTTTATATCCAAAACATGCTAGATCTTATGATTATGATATGTTTATGCTACGTATATGAATTTCTCGTGTTTGTATCATCATTGCTGTATGGATTGATGTTTGTTTTGATTGAATTGATTGCATTGCTTGAGTTGTTTGTTAGATTGTTTACTGCAGAATAATAGGATTGGAGAACAGAGCAAATTAGAGGTTCAGACGATCAAATTTAGATGAAACTTGGTGGAAAAGCTCTGGAAGATGAAAGAATAGGGCATGAAAAATTTCATGTCCATACAAGCTAAGGACATGGGTCGACACCGTTCCATGGGGGCATCGTGTGACCGTGATTTTTGGTGTATGGCATCGGGGGATTGCATCAAAGCTACTGGTGAAATTTCAAGTCATTTGAAGTTGTTTTGTGATAGGTCGACGGTTGATTGCTCGAGATATGAATAGACCGGCGTAAGCTTCAAAACAATTATCAAAATGATTGGAGATTGGACCGGAAGGATGCACTCGAGAGATGAATGGATATGGGGCTAACCACTTAGCCAACACTACGCCATAGATTTCATACTGCAACACAAAAGAAGTGATGCAGAAAGTGACAAAAGGCGTTGCTATAAAAAAAAATGATCTGTGGCAACAGTTTCTTGGTGATGCATTTTGCCGTGTTGCCTTAAAGTCGAAGGCAACATCTTTGCGACCCTAAGGCAACATCTGTACTGGTGTTGCCGCAGGTACTAAATTTACAAAAATGTGGGACCCACTGAAAGTTGTAGCCCGGGTTCACGGAATCGCCACTAAAATCTATAGCTCGGGTGCACGGAATCATCTTGTGGGGCCCACATGCATAAATATATGGCAACAATTTTACCACCCAATAGCAACACTATATCATAGCTATAACAACATTTAACATAACATACTACAACATTATATCATATATATGGCAACATTACATAACATAACCTGTAACACCCCACCTCTGCCAGGGAGGCTCTTGCAAGCACTCTGACTTTGGAGGGGCGTTTGAATCAGGTAAACATGCATAATGATATATCAAGGCAGAACAAGAACATATGTATATATGTAAACAGAGTAAATAATATAGATAAAACAACGGAAGATTTCAAACCATTTCAAAACAAGTCTGGTACAACATAATGTCAACTTTCCAAATACACAAGTCTAGATAAAAACAACATTACTGAAAAACTGAAATACATAAGTACTATCCCCAAAATAAGTGATAACCATAGCTAGCTTCATGTCAAGACCGTACATGAGCTAAAATCCCACAAGCAAGCGATCAGAAATCCAAGCTAAGCTCCAATATTCCCACCCTGAGAACCTGGGGGGGGGGGGGGAACGGAAGAAAAGAGGCGAAAGAAAAACAGGTCAGTCAAAAAGACTGAGTAAGCCCTACTACAATCAATGTAAACTGATAAAGTTAACTGGCATGATGAAAGCTGAGATGAACATATGGATAACTACGTACTGGCATGATGATTAACTAACAAGGTAGATAAAGGTGTCATCGCATAATCAGGTTTAAGGTTTTTGCACCACAGGTGTACTAGCAGACTAACATGACTTGAATAAACAAGTATTGATCCCTTGGCCCAATAACATGAAGTGACCCTAATACGAGGTCCAATAACATGGAATGACCCTAATACGAGGTCCAACCAAACGGTCTAGTCGATCGGCTCCCTATAAGCCTAACTCGTCACGTGTTGGTGTCAATACGGCCCAAACATAATTGTAGTCAGACTGTGCAGGGTCTCCCGTCGGGTGTATCAAGCCCTAGGGTGTCAACCCCTGGACACCATAAACATGAGTGCACAGTCTCGATCTACTGGTACCCGTGCATGTTTTCCCCGGCTTCGGACTATGTGCACGACCATGGTCCGCCCGGAACTACACCGGTGTACCACTCTGTCGTCGCTTTTTGGTCACTTACCTCCAGTCCAGTAATCGTGCTCCCTCCCTAGCCTAGTCCCTAGGGTCTTAATGATACAAACTTGGGATTACTGCTGGAGTGGACCCCCATTGCTAGGATTTTCTAGTGGGTTAAGTACGGTTTAACCCTCTTGCTAATCATGGATTAACTTGGTTAAGTGTAACGATGAGTTCACGACTTAACCCTGATTAATCTACCAAGCCCAAATAGGTTAAGTATTAAGTGGAACATGACTTAACCCTAATCATGAGGCATTAATTAATTTAATGTGCCTTAACCTCTCACATTAGACCTTGTTGTGGTTACTAGTTAAGTCGGGCGGGTCCGGGTAGCTTTACACCACAACTTGGTCTAACCTCGGGTTCAAGGTACAACATGGCCAACTTCTCACATTGGGTCCTATTGTTTGTAGCAACTAGTTAAGACGGTCGGTTCCGGGTAGGTTTACGCTACAAACTCAACCCAACCTCGAGTTGGTCACACTTATATTTTCTAAGTGTCATGTCCATCATGTTTCCAAAACATGTTACAAGTTTTCAAGCATTTGGGTAGACCTAACTTAATAGGTAAATTCCCAAAGGGTAGACCTAACTTAATAGGTAAATTCCCAAGCTTATGTTTTTATGTCTTTTAAGTTTACCCAATCCCAAACGCAATCCCATCGCTTACATATCGCAATAGCGCATAAAGGATAGAAAGAGGGAACTTGGCATAATCATGACATAAAGGTGTTGAAGCCACAAGTTTAACATGGTGACATATGAAATGTACATATGTCCATATACTTGCATATTACATTTTAGGCCTCAAAAGCATGCATAAAACCAAACTTAGCATATTGGTGATACATGGTGATAAATGACATGTAGAAATGGCCATAAGTTCGCATTTAGCCTCACATGCAAGTTATCATAAGAGATATGATAACCTACATGTTGCCAAAATGCAACCTTTAGCATAAAGCTTGAAGCTTTAGGCTCATAAACCCAAGATAAGCTTGCATAACATGATAACATGAGTGAGATGATCAACCCAAACTTGCATACATAACATGGCAACTTGCATATCATAACATAACAAACTTGCATACATAACATGATAGACTTGCATATTACATCATAGTAAACTTGCATAACATATCATGATAAACTTGCATATCATATCATAGCATACTTGCATAACATGATAAACTTGCATATCATATCATAATGATCAAACACAACTTGCATCATTCATTAGCTTTAGAGTTTAAATATGAAAGTAGAAAAGGGCTTACAATGCTTATGAAGGCACAAAAATATGACAAAGTCCTTATGCAATCAAATAGACCCAAAATGCAAGCTCTAATAGAAAAACCCTTGAGCCAAAATGATCAAAACTCTTTCTTTATGATGCAAATATAGAAACTTGACTTGAATGCAAGCTAATGATGCTCATACAAGCTTGAAAACACTTGTATGCATGGAAAATCTCTCATAGAAATTTATTTAGGAATTTTATGAAGAGAGTGGAGGCCATGAGAGGAATGATTTTGCCATAGTTTAGTTGTAGGGTTGATTAATAATGATTTAGGGTTAGGTTAGGGTCTTATTTATAGAGATTAGGATTAGTTCTAGCCTTAGGATTAAACCCTAGTTCCAATCTCAGCCCTTAAAACCGAATCTGGCCCCCAAACTCAACACAATTCCAAAATGGTGCACCAGGCAAAACTGCCCGGCTGAGCCATGTCGACAGCCAAGTCGACAGGGCTGTCGACTTGGGTCAACCAAGTCGACTCCCAAGTCGACAGGGCTGTCGACTTGGGTGCTCTGGCGGGAATTTTCCCGCCTGGCCCAATCTGACCTAATTTTCCAAATTCAAACTTGAATTTGAAATCTGTTTTTACTTTGAAATTTTCTGAAAACTTCGTTGGGCCTTAATCGGGTCATACGACTCCGATTTTCGAAAACTCGGACTCTATTTCGCGTATTTTTCCGAGACGAACGCAATGGCATAGCCCGTTTCCCTTGATTCAGATTTATAAATTAAATTCTGCCTCGATTTATGTTATAACAGGTTATTGAAAATACGGGTTGTTACATTCTCCCCTCCTTAAAGGATTTCGTCCCCGAAATCTTCAAGTTAGGAAGAACATATCCTACCATCCAACATCCATCTACTCAAAACATCATCCACGAGCAATCATTGTTCTTACAAGATTCTAAATATTGTATGAACATATGCAAAGGTGTGTGTATATGTACTTATCTAATGCAAATATCATCAATGCAAATTATGTTAGTGAAATGAATCCATATGTATGCAATTCCTAACATAATGTATAACATCTATATGTGTGCACATAACATACATCCATATGCAACATCCATGTGATAACACAAAAATTTCCATCCATGAATAAGCATAAACACTCATGCATATGCAATATGAGGAGTGTGTGAGCCGATCTAGTGCCTAATGTGTATAATGCATCCACAAGTAACCACTTGCAAACACTTGCAACCACTTGCAAACATCAAGCATAACATGTTTCAAACACATGTTTCATCCAAAGGGTTTCTACCTAAGGTTCTCATGATCAAATTAACACGATAAACTAGATAAACATGGATAGCAAAGAGAAAGATATGCTAACAAAGAAAAGAGATTGAGAGTGTACCCTCAAAAAGGAATGGATAAAGCCCACGCATCTTCTCCTCGGTTTCCCAAGTTGCGTCTTCTTCGGCTTCACCCCATTGAACCTTCACCAACTTGACCTCTCGATTCCTTAGCTTCTTGGTCTCCGTCCCCAAGATACAAATCGGAGCTCTCCTTAAGGTAGCCTCTTTCTCCACTTCCACCTCTTTCAGAACACTTGGCTCAACAACCTCTGCTGATTCATGTAAACACTTCCGGAGATGCGAGACATGAAAAACATCGTGTACTCCGGCAAGCTTCTCGGGCAACTCCACTCTATAAGCCATCTGCCCGATCCTCTCTATAATAGGGAATGGTCCAACAAACCTCGGTGCTAACTTCCCAACGGCTCCAAATCGGACCACATTCCGCAAAGGAGAAACCTTCACGAAAACCATATCCCCAACATCAAACTCCAAATCAGTTCTTCGCTTATCAGCATAGGATTTCTGTCGGTCTTGGGCCGCTTTCATCCGTCTCCGAATCAACTCGACCTTCTCGGATGTATCTCTGATCATATCAGGCCCAAGTATAAGCTCATCTGTAGTCTCCCACCAACATGTAGGCGACTTGCACGGCCTCCCATATAAAGCTTCAAATGGTGCCATCCCTATGCTTGCCTGATAACTGTTATTATATGCAAACTCA
Organism: Allium sativum; assembly: GCA_030737875.1. Lineage (NCBI taxonomy): Eukaryota > Viridiplantae > Streptophyta > Magnoliopsida > Asparagales > Amaryllidaceae > Allium > Allium sativum. Next base: position 499,005,561 of record CM060909.1, read on the forward strand.
ACAAGAGGAAGATGGTCTTCCCAAGTACCACCAAAATCCAGGATACAAAGCCTCAACAGATCCTCGAGTACCCTATTCACCCTTTCGGTTTGACCGTCCGTCTGTGGGTGATAAGCCGTACTTAGATTCAACCTCGTGCCCATAGCTTCTTGCAAGCTATTCCTGAATTGACTTGTAAAGATTGGGTCACGGTCACTGACTATACTAGAAGGGACTCCATGTAGTCTCACAATCTCACGAAGATATACAGACGCTAGCCAAGATGCGGTCCTCTTGCTCTTCACCGGAATGAAATGAGCACTCTTCGTAAGTCTATCCACAATAACCCAAATGCTTGTATTCCCTTTCCTTGATCTTGGCAGCCCATCGATAAAATCCATGGAAATACTCTCCCACTTCCATAGTGGAACGTCTAGAGGATGCAATAGCCCACCGAGCTTTTTCGACTCGGCCTTAACTTGCTGGCAAATGATACATCTAGAGACAAACTCTGCCACATCCTTCTTCATCCCAGGCCAAAAGAAAATGCGCTTCATATCTTTATACATCTTATCTCCGCCCGGATGTATAGTCAACTTAGAGCGATGCGCTTCCACAAGAACTTTTCTTACTAAATCTTCTACCATTGGAACACATAATCTTCCGTCTCTCCTCAGCCAACCCTTGTCATCAATAGAATATCGAGCGAGATGACTAGACGCCTCTCCTCGAATCAGCTTATCCATAATCTCAACTATCTGAGGGTCTTCTCTCTGCGAAGCCCCAACTTGATCAAGAGGGGTAGGTCTGAGTTCCAGAGATGCTAAAGAACCGGTCATCGGCTCAATTGCCAAAGAGAAATCAAAGGTTGCCACATACTCTAAATTCTTCATCTCAACGAATAGAGGACTCAGAGTCAACCTTTTCCTACTCAATGCATCTGTTACCACATTCCCCTTGCCAGGGGTATAAGCTATCTCAACATCGTAAGACGCCAAGAATTCCATCCATCTTTGTTGCCTCAGATTCAGATCCTTCTGAGAAAAGAGATACTTCAATGACTTGTGATCGGTATAAAGCTCAAATCTTTCTCCCAGAAGATAATGGCGCCAAGCCTTGAGTGCATATACTATTGCTGCCAACTCTAAGTCATGAGTGGGATAATTCTTCTCATGCACTTTGAGTTGTCTACCGCCAAAGCATATCACTCTTCCTTCTTGCATCAGAACAGCTCCTAACCCCGTGCCACATGCATCGGTGTATACTGTAAATAACTTCCCTCCATCGGGCAAAGCTAGAACATGTGTTGATGTGAGGGCTCTCTTGAGCTTCTGAAAAGCAAGCTCGCATCCCATGCTCCAAGCAAAAACTAAATTCTTCTTCGTCAATTTAGTGAGCGGAGCGGAAATCTTCGCGAAGTCCTTGATAAACTTCCGGTAAAAGGCTGCAAGACCTAGAAAACTTCTCACTTCGGTTGCATTCCTTGGAGTCTTCCAATCCTGAACTGCAACTACCTTAGCGGGATCCACCGCTAAGCCTTACTTAGATACTATATGCCCAAGGAATCTAACTTCCCTTCTCCAAAAGTGACACTTGGAGAACTTGGCCTTCAACTGATGCGCTCTAAGCGTATCCATCACCTCCACGAGATGTCTTGCGTGCTCTTCCTCATCCTTAGAGAAGATCAGAATATCATCTACGAAGACCACGACAAACTTGTTCAAGAACTCCCTGAACACCCTACTCATCAAGTCCACGAAATATGCGGGTGCATTAGTCAAGCCGAACGGCATGACAAGCCATTCGAAGAATCCATCTGGCGTTCTGAACGCAGTCTTGTCTATACTATCTTCAGCTACCCTGAGCTGATGGAATCCAGTAGCAAGATCAAGCTGAGAGAAAACAGAAGCACCGATAAGCTGGTCAAAGAGATCATCAATCCTCGGTAACGGGTGTCTGTTCTTCTTAGTCAGCTTATTCAACTCTCGATAGTCAACACAAAGTCGGAGAGAACCATCTGCCTTGGTAGCAAATACCACAGGCGCTCCCCATTCAGATATATTTCGTCTAATGAAGTTCTTCTCCAGCAACTCCTTCACTTGCTTACTTAGCTCCCGCCTTTCACGCGGAGCCATGTGCCGAACGGGCAAAGAAACCGGCTTTGCATTATCCACCAGATAAATGCGGAAATCAATCTCTCGCTTAAGGGGCAACCCCCTAACTTCATCGAAAACATCCGGATACTCTCGAACCACTCTCACAGGCTGAAGAGTTTCCACTGACGAGTCGAGTGATTCAAGATAGCACAACATGATGGGACCTCTCGGATTACAAGAAATTTCTAGGGTGTTTCCGAGGCGAGTCACGAGCCTCACAACCCTATGCTCACAATCAAGGATGGCTCCATATCTGGACAACCAATCCATGCCCAATATCAATCCGTATCACCTAAAACCAAGAACATAAGCACTACACAAGAACTCTACACTCAGTATAGAGATCCTCAAATCCCCACATATCATAGACAGATGGCGGAACCCCCAATAGGATTTGAGACACAGACGGGATCATCTACCATGCTAGTACTAAGGTGCAAACTATCAACAAGATCAGATGAGATAAAGCTATGCGATGCACCAGAATCAAACAAGGTACGGACTGGAAAATCAGAAATATATACAAGGCTCTCAACAGAAATACTACCTCGATCGGGAACTGGAGCGGTATTGAGAGCATGAACTTGACCTCCTGAAGGTCCAGCACGCTGAGTCTGACCCTGGCCTTGTCCTTGCTTCCTCGGGCAATCCTTACTGAAATGTCCAGTCTCACCGCAGAAAAAGCATTCACCATTCTTCCTTTTCCTCTTCTTACAATCCTTAATAAGATGCCCAACTGAACCACAATAATGGCACTTCCCCTTGTTGTTCTTGCCCTTGTTGTTGTTCCCCTTGTTGCCTTGACTCTTGTTCTTGTTCTTGTTCTGATTACCTTGACTGCTCTGACCACTTGGATTTCCCTAATTTCCTTTCCACTGGGAATCAGTCTTCTTGGCTTGAGTATCATTCATCTTGATCTCTTTCTTGACATCTCCCTGAAGTAACGCCATATCAACCAAGCTCTCAAACGTGGCCCCAGGGGGAATATGTGACATAGCCAATCCCTGCAACGGCTCATTCTATCCTCTAGCAAAACGAAGAGCCTTCTTCTGAGGAGTACTCACCATATCCAAGCCAAAACGAGCTAACTGATTGAACTTGTTCACATATTCTTTGACAGACATATCTCCTTGTTTCAAAGTTATGAACCTCTCCATTTGCAGATTCTCCTCAGCAGAAGATAGAAACTTAAGCACGAACCTTGCCTTGAAATCGGCCCAAGTCTCAACAGGCCTAGTACCATTGGTGACTTCCCACCAATAAGCGGCTTCATCCTTCATGAGCCAAACCGCCAACAAGATCTTCCTCTGATCGTCTAACCCAAAGATAGCAAATAAATCCTCGGTCTCTTTCAACTAATTCCTGGCCTCTACAAAAGTCTCAGTGCCTTGAAAGTTCTTGCCACCCATTGCTTTGAAATCTTTGCAAGTCTTTGCGAAGTCAGCTTGAGGATGCTGAGGGGGAGGAGGAAGAGGAACCTCAGCGACAGGAGGAGGAGGAACATTAACTACTGGAGGAGGAGGAGGAAGAACATCTGCGGGGCCGACTTCGGTCGCCCTAGCCTCCAAAAGTCTCCTATACCAAACAGGTACGTGTACTTATTCCGGAATAGCAAAGTTATCGGCCATACTGAAAATGAAGAAATAGACAGATTCAAAATGAAGAAAAACGAAGGAATTTTGCTAATGGCTTTTTGGGGAATAGCCTTTAAAATAAACTAGACTTTTCTTTGGAAAATACTTTATACTTGGTTTTGAAAATAGTTTTCCAAAAGTTTTAAAAACCTTTTTGTTCCTTCTCGTAAACCATATGCTCTGATACCAAATGTAACACCCCACCTCTGCCAGGGAGGCTCTTGCAAGCACTCTGACTTTGGAGGGGCGTTTGAATCAGGTAAACATGCATAATGATATATCAAGGCAGAACAAGAACATATGTATATATGTAAACAGAGTAAAAAAAATAGATAAAACAGCGGAAGATTTCAAACCATTTCAAAACAAGTCTGGTACAACATAATGTCAACTTTCCAAATACACAAGTCTAGATAAAAACAACATTACTCAAAAACTGAAATACATAAGTACTATCCCCAAAATAAGTGATAACCATAGCTAGCTTCATGTCAAAACCGTACATGAGCTAAAATCCCACAAGCAAGCGATCAGAAATCCAAGCTAAGCTCCAATATTCCCACCCTGAGAACCTGGGGGGGGGGGGGGACGGAAGAAAAGAGGCGAAAGAAAAACAGGTCAGTCAAAAAGACTGAGTAAGCCCTACTACAATCAATGTAAACTGATAAAGTTAACTGGCATGATGAAAGCTGAGATGAACATATAGATAACTACATACTGGCATGATGATTAACTAACAAGGTAGATAAAGGTGTCATCGCATGATCAGGTTTAAGGTTTTTGCACCACAGGTGTACTAGCAGACTAACATGACTTGAATAAACAAGTATTGATCCCTTGGCCCAAGCTTTGGCCCAATAACATGAAGTGACCCTAATACGAGGTCCAATAACATGGAATGACCCTAATACGAGGTCCAACCAAACGGTCTAGTCGATCGGCTCCCTATAAGCCTAACTCGTCACGTGTTGGTGTCAATACGGCCCAAACATAATTGTAGTAAGACTGTGCAGGGTCTCCCGTCGGGTGTATCAAGCCCTAGGGTGTCAACCCCTGGACACTATAAACATGAGTGCACAGTCTCGATCTACTGGTACCCGTGCATGTTTTCCCCGGCTTCGGACTATGTGCACGACCATGGTCCGCCCGGAACTACACCGGCGTACCACTCTGCCGTCGCTTTTTGGTCACTTACCTCCAGTCCAGTAATCGTGCTCCCTCCCTAGCCTAGTCCCTAGGGTCTTAATGATACAAACTTGGGATTACTGCTGGAGTGGACCCCCATTGCTAGGATTTTCTAGTGGGTTAAGTACGGTTTAACCCTCTTGCTAATCATGGATTAACTTGGTTAAGTGTAACGATGAGTTCACGACTTAACCCTGATTAATCTACCAAGCCCAAATTGGTTAAGTATTAAGTGGAACATGACTTAACCATAATCATGAGGCATTAATTAATTTAATGTGCCTTAACCTCTCACATTAGACCTTGTTGGGGTTACTAGTTAAGCCGGGCGGGTCCGGGTAGCTTTACACCACAACTTGGTCTAACCTCGGGTTCAAGGTACAACATGGCCAACTTCTCACATTGGGTCCTATTGTTTGTAGCAACTAGTTAAGACGGTCGGTTCCGGGTAGGTTTACGCTACAAACTCAACCCAACCTCGAGTTGGTCACACTTATATTTTCTAAGTGTCATGTCCATCATGTTTCCAAAACATGTTACAAGTTTTCAAGCATTTGGGTGGACCTAATTTAATAGGTAAATTCCCAAAGGTAGACCTAACTTAATAGGTAAATTCCCAAGCTTATGTTTTTATGTCTTTTAAGTTTACCCAACCCCAAACGCAATCCCATCGCTTACATATCGCAATAGCGCATAAAGGATAGAAAGAGGGAACTTGGCATAATCATGACATAAAGGTGTTGAAGCCACAAGTTTAACATGGTGGCATATGAAATGTACATATGTCCATATACTTGCATATTACATTTTAGGCCTCAAAAGCATGCATAAAACCAAACTTAGCATATTGGTGATACATGGTGATAAATGACATGTAGAAATGGCCATAAGTTCGCATTTAGCCTCACATGCAAGTTATCATAAGAGATATGATAACCTACATGTTGCCAAAATGCAACCTTTAGCATAAAGCTTGAAGCTTTAGGCTCATAAACCCAAGATAAGCTTGCATAACATGATAACATGAGTGAGATGATCAACCCAAACTTGCATACATAACATGGCAACTTGCATATCATAACATAGCAAACTTGCATACATAACATGATAGACTTGCATATTACATCATAGTAAACTTGCATAACATATCATGATAAACTTGCATATCATATCATAGCATACTTGCATAACATGATAAACTTGCATATCATATCATAATGATCAAACACAACTTGCATCATTCATTAGCTTTAGAGTTTAAATATGAAAGTAGAAAAGGGCTTACAATGCTTATGAAGGCACAAAAATATGACAAAGCCCTTATGCAATCAAATAGACCCAAAATGCAAGCTCTAATAGAAAAACCCTTGAGCCAAAATGATCAAAACTCTTTCTTTATGATGCAAATATAGAAACTTGACTTGAATGCAAGCTAATGATGCTCATACAAGCTTGAAAACACTTGTATGCATGGAAAATCTCTCATAGAAATTTATTTAGGAATTTTATGAAGAGAGTGGAGGCCATGAGAGGAATGATTTTGCCATAGTTTAGTTGTAGGGTAGATTAATAATGATTTAGGGTTAGGTTAGGGTCTTATTTATAGAGATTAGGATTAGTTCTAGCCTTAGGATTAAACCCTAGTTCCAATCTCAGCCCTTAAAACCGAATCTGGCCCCCAAACTCAACACAATTCCAAAATGGTGCACCAGGCAAAACTGCCCGGCTGAGCCATGTCGACAGCCAAGTCGACAGGGCTGTCGACTTGGGTCAACCAAGTCGACTCCCAAGTCGACAAGGCTGTCGACTTGGGTGCTCTGGCGGGAATTTTCCCGCCTGGCCCAATCTGACCTAATTTTCCAAATTCAAACTTGAATTTGAAATCTGTTTTTACTTTGAAATTTTCTGAAAACTTCGTTGGGCCTTAATCAGGTCATACGGACTCCGATTTTCGAAAACTCGGACTCTATTTCGCATATTTTTCCGAGACGAACGCAATGGAGTAGCCCGTTTCCCTTGATTCAGATTTATAAATTAAATTCTGCCTCGATTTATGTTATAACAGGTTATTGAAAATACGGGTTGTTACATAACCTCACATTGAAATTAACAAGAAACTTTTTATTTCAAATTAACCAGCAAACACAAGTAGTACTTAGTCAACTATTAACAAAACATAGTCACTAAATTCAATTTTACAGACATTTCAGTTACAAACACAGCCAGTAATAAATTCATGTTTACATAAAACTAAAACAGTTTCAAAATATAGCGCAAGCCTCTAATGCGTTCAATGCCTCCACTGCATCGAGTACCTCCAGTGCCTTTAGTAACAAGTTCTTGAACAACCTCATTACTGCCTCCTTCACTTGCATACATCAGTTGCATTTCAACGCAAAATAAGAGGTATGCATGCCTCAATTACATTTCAGCACGAACTATGGTCATAGTATAACTGAGTTTCCTTTCAACACAAACCGAGTTTCATAACTGAATTCCATTTGCATTTCAGTATAACATCGTATACTGATCTAAACAATGTATATATAAGTGTACTGATCTAAACATAACTGAGTTACATAACTGATCTAAACAATGTGTGTACAAGTGTATATTGATCTAAACATAACTGAGTTTCATTTGCATTTGCGTTTCATTTGTATAACTGAGTTACATAACAGAGGCAAATGTGGATACAAGTGTACTGATCTAAAAATAACTGAGTTACATAACTGATCTAAACAATGTGTATACAAGTGTATACTGATCTAAATATAACTGAGTTTCATTTGCATTTGCGTCTCATTTACATAACTGGGTTACAATGCGGATACAAGTGTATACTGATCTAAACAATGTGTATACAAATATATACTGAGTAAACAATTAGACAGTTACAATGTAGATAAAACTATCAGTAATAAGTAATTTAGGTTTAATGGGCATTGTAGCAAAAATTATCACTAATCTGCAATATGGAAAAAATTATCACTAATCTACAATGTGACAAAACATAAAATTATACCTGAAAAATTGTCTATGCATGATATTTCATGTTACTTCACTGCTCTACATTGCCGTAGCAACACACAAAAGAACTCCAAACATGGTCCAGGACATAGCTAAAGCTTTTGCAAAGAATTTTTCCCCTTTCTCGTATTTTCCATAATCAATGCGCATTAGGGCCAAATCTTCCTTCATATCTGCCACAAATTCATTAGCCTTTTCCCTCTTTTGCTTTTGCTTTAGCAGGTTTCTTTAATTATCTTCTTTTCCACAAGCAATTGCAACATAGTCTTTTCTTTTTCCATCAATTTAACAGTAGTATCATCCAATTCAGCATTGTTGTTGGTTTCATACTCTTCGTCGTGCCACATAAAATATCCGCAATCGCCATTCTGCACATATCTTAAATTCTCGACTAAAATATCAATGAAAGATATGATAATCGACAAAGCAAACAAAAAAATCTAATTTATACTTACCGGCCACATGGAGTAACCAAAAAACTTCTTCCCCGCATTCGATCCTACCTTCACAGTCCTCATCTTCGCTGGGATTTTGTGGTGGTAGTTCTTTCTCATAGTTGCTGTTGACGAATTTGAAGTAGAAATTCATTGAGCGGTCATTGAACTCGAGTTGAAGGAAGAATTGAAGTGATATCACAAATTGCAAATCATTCAGTAGGCTTTCAGGCATGTATTTCATGTATTCAATATTTGTGTGCATAACCAAAACAAAACATGGGTATATTTATTAGCCAGTCTTACACACACTTAAGAAATCATGCTATACTTATTAGACGGTCTTATGCATATAGATCATGATAATACTTAAGAAATGATAAATATCATGTATATGTAAGCTTCCTTATGAAACCATTTTCATAAATCAGTGTATCATGTCTCAATCATCACAGGCAATAACAACCTGGGAAACCCGAGCAGTTGTTTAGAACATGCAGCTCATATAAGGTCTATGGTCTAATTGTTCACAACCACACTTCACTAGGAACTAAAGTTCTGTGTTATTAAATTGATTAACAACCCAATAGCGGCTCAAATAACATTTCAGTGAATCAACATACAACCGAACCACAAAAAACACCACCAATCAAACAAAATTATACTCATGGTGATAATAATTTCTGTTTCTCAGTTGACTAATGGATAGCGATGATCAAAAAACCAACAGAAACGTACATGAGAAACATAGGATAAAAAGCTGGCACCTTTCTTCTTGGATTGACTGCTGTTTGATGACGGGGAAGGGGAGAAGTGGGTGCGTTTGGAGTCGAGGACTCGATGGAATAAGTGGAGGACACAGAGAGGGTTGGAGTGGAAGAAGTAGGTGAATAAAAATTAGGGATTGGAAATTTGGGGGTGAGAACGATCATATATGAGAAATTGAGAAAGACGAATCCAATGAGTGACGTAAGTTGATTTCCTATTGGCGGTGAAGTATTTTAATGGATTGGTGAGATGTCAAATTCATATGTTGTCTTTAAAAGGTAAATTGACTGATAGATATGCATCTTTTTATAGATGCAAATTGATGATGTGGAAAATTAAACTTATAAGTTTATAACTATAACTACTACAACACAATTTGATATCTATGGTAGCACATTGAAGAGTGCGTTGCAATACACAAAAATCAGCATAGCTGCGACAACATTTTAGCTGGAAACACCTTGGATTTTCACTGTAATAGGCAATCTATGGCGTAGTGCAAATTGGCTAAGTTGGAGGGTCGGCACCGACCCATGAAGGTTGGTACCGACCCATAAGGGTAGGCCAGAGAAGGGTGAAACTTTGGGGGCTTAGTTTTCCTTGCTTCCTAATATTGCTAGAGAGGTTTGGATTGAAATGGACTTCAGATGACTGATGTAAAACTCAGAAATGAATGGTGCTTCGATTGTGAACTCAGGTAAGAGTGGTTGAAGGTAAGTTGATGTGACACTGGTTGTGGGATGATATACTATACAGTTCGATGAAGGATTGACTCAGGTAGGAGTTAATCAGGGATGATAATAGTTGACTCAGGTAGGAGCAAACCAGTAATGATAACGGAATTATTTAAAGAGGCAGCTTGACTAAAAGGTGAAGTCACCTATAAGAAAGGCTCAACGAATTTGATGCGCCAAGGAATCGTTGGTTATCAAAGTGTTCTAGCGGACTCAAAGCAGAGGTATCGTCGGGACGCCCATAAGCATCAGGTATGATCGAGTACCTTCGATCGCTTAGGTGGTATTGGTCTAGTTGTCTCAGGTAGGAGGCAAACATACGAGTCACGATGGTGTATGGTAGTTTGGTTAGAACATGGGGTTTTCCATTAAACCTTTTGACCGGTAAAATGCAAGTTCCATAACTGATGGATTCACGGTTGTAGTCGGTTATGGTTAGGACATTGAATGTTATGGATGCTATGGTTGATTTGTGTTTTCTTCTCTATTTTCTCCGGGTAAGCCATCATCATAGGATGTTAAGGAGATGCGGGATTAAGGGTAGTCCTTTCCTATTTTTGATGCGACATGTGATGGATGGTTTTCACGTGTTGACTTATTGGTTGTTGGGCAGATCGGTTGATTGATCTGCCTATACTCATATTATCCTATGTAACTGTTGTTAGCTATTTTATCGCTCACTAAGGCTACTGTTTTACTCAATATTTTGTGTTTTCCCTTTTATTACCTTTTTTGTTCACCAATTTGATGGTGGGAAAGCTGGGCTGCAGGTAGCAGGTTTGGTGTCGGTGTTGTTGCGCGATAACAAGCAGGAGGATGGCGTATTAATAATATCTACTATTTTAGTTATTTTTTTTCTATTTCCGCTGTATGGTGATGATACTGAGACTCTGAGGGATGTAATGAGGCATATTGTATTAAGAGATTCATGCATCGGGAAGTATTGTACCCGAGTTTTGATCTCTATTTAGTTGTGCTTCATTACTATATCCTGTTATTTTTTTTTATTATATATTATACATGCACTATGAGTTATACGACATGTTCTGTTTCGAATTATTCTACCCTGACGGTCGTCCCATATCGGCCTGGCACATCATATAATGCACTTATCCTCGATTTGTGCAAGTGGTACGGGGCGGTCATCACATTTGGTATCAAAGATTTGGTTAATCAATTTAACCCAATGTTCGCGAGCGTATAAACGTATGAGAGATGTATTTGTTATTTTATTTGGATGATTACTATATTATATACGTATATAGTATAGTATAGTAGGTTAGTAAGCACTTGAACACCAATGCGGCTTTCTCTAATCTGAATTGACTCTTGTTTCAAAGTAAGGATAGTCGACGAACTTCGAGACACGTTGCTAGGAATGAGTCTGTAACTGGAGAGGGAGGCGAGGGTAGCCCGTCAGGAGCTGCAGTTGCTATACCTGATTATTCTGCTATGTTCGAGGTCATGATGGTAGCGAACATGAGGAGGATGCCTACTCCAGGAGCGGTAGTTGAGCACTGTGTTCCTGTGCAAGCACCTACGGTTGTTGATTTATACCTTATCATTCTGCTATGTTCGAGGTCATGATGGCAGCGAACATGAGGAGGATGCCTACTCCAGGAGCGGTAGTTGAGCACTATGTTCCTGTGCAAGCACCTACGGTTGTTGATTTTGCGAAGCTCTGCAAGGACTACACTTCTCTAGGTGGAAAGCCATTTATTGGAACAAAACCGGCTATTGAAGTTAAAAATTGGTTGGATACTTGTGTTCGTATTTTTGAAGACTTGGGAATTGATGATGCAACTAAGCGAAAGCTTGCATCAAGGCAGTTGCAAAGGCAAGCGATGGACTGGTGGAACTCTATTACTTTGGAGACTCCGGAGGACCAGATCATTTGGGATCAACTTAAAAGTAAGTTTGAGGAAAAGTTTAATTCTACGGTCCAAAAATCGATCTTGTTTAAGAATTTTGTTGAGCTTAAGCAAGGGGGTCGACCAATGTTTGAGTATGTGACTGAGTTTAAAGCTTTATCCAAGTGTACTCGTTCGTATATGAGACTCCTTACCAAAAGAATGAGAAATTTATCTTGGGATTAGATGAGAACATTGGAAACAACTTATCGACCATATTGATGACTCTTTTGAGAAATTGGTCGAGAAAGCTTTGAGGAAGGAGAGTTTGTTTACACTGAAGGCGGAAGATATTATTAGGGGTAAGGAGGAAACGAAACCACAACACGGTTATGGTAATAAAAAAGTGGAATGGGAAACGAAAACAACAGCAAGGGGAATGGTCAGAAGAAGCCTAAGAGCGAGATTACTTGTTTTAATTATCAACAGAAGGGCCATTATTCCAATGAGTATAAGAACCCTAAGGTGGAGGGAAAGTGTTATAACTATGATAAGCCTGGACATATGAGGAAGAACTGTCCAGAACCACCAAAAGGTTAGCAGATTGTGAAGGCATTTGCTTTGGAGGTTGTTCCATCTTCTTCGAGGGGTTCTCCTGCGAAGGAGAAAGGAAAGAATGTTGTTATGCAAGGTACGCTTTCTATTAGAGACGTTTCAATTCGAGTTTTGTTTGATACTGGATCATCACATTTTTTTATTTGTAATGAGCTTGTGTGCAAGTTAGGTTTAGAACCTGAGATCGCTGATAGACCATTAGTTGTCTCTAATCCAGTAGAGGGTTCATCCATTCTTTGTATGCTTTGTCGTGGTCTAGTTTTATCGAGTCGTTGTTGCTTATTTTGTGATTGTTTTGTTTTGAATTTCCCTAGATTTGGGATTATTTAGGGTATGGACTGACTCAAGAATTATGTAGCTATTGTTGATTGCAAAAGGCTCGATGTTACACTCGGAATGTGGAAATGTGAATGATTGTGATACGTTGTCTATCATAGGATTGAGTTTTGGTTTGATTTTTATATTCTCTTGTGATTCCACGGGATGGGTTGTCATCGATGCCAATTGTATGGGAGTTTTCTGATGTGTTTGATGAAGTCAGAGGGTTGCCTCTGCAATGAGAGATCGAGTCTTGGATCGATTTAGAGTTTGCAACCAAAGCTGATGGATCACTATAATTATGTGTGGATTATCATGAGTTAAATAAAATTACTAAGAAAAACAAGTAGCCATTGCTAAGAATAGATGACTTGTTTGATCAACTTCACGAAGCTAAGGTGCTTTCCCAAATGGATTTGGCGATGGGATTTCACCAATTAAGAGTGGTTAGGGATAGTGTGCCAAAGAGTGTTTTTAGGACACCATTTGGATTTTATGAGTGGATGGTAATGTCGTTTGGATTGACTAACGCAACATCATATTTTTGGATCTTATGAATCGAGTTTTCAAAGATCAGTTGGACAAGTTTGTACTTGTTGTAACGTCACGGAATAGGTAGCGATTTAATAATTCAAATATTTTTAATATTAAATTTACATATAAATAACATGATAATATAATTACTTTTCGAAATAGTCGGAAATAGTTAAATTGGCGATATTTTGTGAATTGGATAATATGAGATATTTAATTGAGTTTATATTCAAGTTATAATATCGAATATATTATTTAAACGACAGTTGAAAGTATTAATTATAATATAATTATAATTCGAGGTCGTAACATCGCGGTAGTTCGTAATATTGAGTTTTGAACTTCAATTGAGTGTACATGATTCATTATAAGTTGGTTTACTTCAAAACAAAAAACGTTTGAATCTAACTGGTTATATTTTTCTAATAGAAGTGAAAAATCGGGATTTTGGCTAATAGATTGTATGTTATATTCAGATCAAAATTTCAAATAGTCTCTATGGAATCGTTAATAAACCATGACGGTTTATTTAATATAATTTATATTAGTTTCGAATTTGGACAAGATTTTGGTTATATTTGAAGTATTTTACACCCTATATTAACGTTTTTGGGATATCACAATTTGAGTTAACTAGTCTATAATAGTATATTTTTGGGATCGTGGCACCTTGATCGTCTCAATGGTATTTTTATTTTTGTTAATAGCAGTTTGTAAAATGAACGAAAATTTTATGCAACAAAGTATTCTTAACAAATATATAAAAATACATTTACATTCCTTCGAGGCTAAATTTTCATATCCCATCCCTTTACGCAAAGGCTAAAATAGGATTTGCAGACCCATGTTTTTCCAACCCTACAACTTCATACCAAAGTAATCATAATCCCAAAGCATACCCTAAAAACAAAAACTTTATCGCAAAGGAATAAGGCTGACTACCTCTTTACTGAAACCATTGTGTCTAGACTAATCAAAAATAGTAGAGAAAACTGCAGAGCTACTTATGAGAACAGTACACCCTACTCCTTTCCATCAAAGTATCCTCATCTATTTAAACGCACGTTGCCTTCACTTCATTTCATTTTAGGAAATCCAAAGCCGAGCTTTTTAATGGCTTCACAATATTTAAAACAAATCCAAAGTCTCCATGGTTTCACAAAAATCAAAAATCAAACTCTACTCTCCTCTACAAATATGGAAACAAGTGTATATGAGTCCATGGGGAATTTCTCTATTTATCTATATAATTCTGGAGTGGTTTCGAACTGAGGTGGCTTGCACGTTTTTCTATCGTGCGTAATTTGCCTGGGTACAGAATAGAGTGTGTGCTCTGTGTTAGTGTGACGTGTGACCGTGGGTGAAAGGCTAAAGGACTATCGCATCATTTTTAGTGGAGCGGGCTCGTTTTATTTCCTGGAAGAAAGGCTACGATATGGTAGCATGACGAAGTCCTCAAGGGTGTAGCGAGGTGAAGCTTGCATGGAAGTGGAGGAGTGCGTAGGAGTTTTGAATGCAAACTGAGAGGCCAGTTCGTACGTGGAGAGGATCGGTTTTGTACAGATGGAGTGTAGCTAGTTTTAAAAATGCACAAGTAAAATGGAAACATGAAGCTGCATGAGGAGGTTGAGCTTCGAAAATGGCGTGTAAATATTAGAAGCAGGTTACAGTATTTTCGTTCAAGGGGAAAGAACTGTTGAAGTGCGGGTAGTTTGAGATAGGCCGCTTAAAGATTTAAAGGCGTAAGGCTCAAGTAAAAAAGGGAGTCGGGTTAGAAAATACATGGATCAGCAGGCGTTCTAGATTTGTTGTCGGGGAAGAAGAGAATTTCTTTGTTTAGCGGTCATGGGTTTTTAAATTATGGTATGGAAAATAAGGTGAGGCCCAAATAGTAGAAGTAAATTTAGTGTTAAAATTTAATTTAAATAATGACTAACTTTAACTTACATATCTTGGCCATACGACATCAGACCAATGAACAGTCAGTCACATTGCAATCATAGGACGCAGGCTACACAATGGAATTAGTTTAGATTGATTTGAAGCACATTACAATTTAGAGTAAAATTTAACATCTGATCAAATCTATCGACAATTAATCATTATTTAATGATTTACGACCAATGTGAGTAAATTCACTAACTCCATCCAGTTTTATAATTTTATAAACGTTATTTATTGTTTATAAATAATGATTAAATGTTTGTGTGATGGTTGTTTTGGATGAATTACTAATTAATAGATTGAAATATAATATGTGTATATATATATACTATATATATAAGTCGTTAGTTAAATACTGATTTTTATTTACCATTATATTTCATAAATGATCTGGATCTGGTAGTATTAATGTTGACTAACATCTATGGATGCAGGGAAACAAGTTAGAGGGATCCAACTGGATTCCTCAACAATTATATTATTGGTTTTCATATATTGTATTATATGATATGACGAACAATCTGTGGTTGATTATTGCGTTTTGGGATGTTTGAACAACATTGGCCTGAAATAATTGGTATTTAAATAACATAAAATATATTCGTATATATATATATATATGAAAAGAATTTAGGGTTTTAAAAAGGAAAAATCTATTTTAAAATAGAAATGAAATTTTAATTGGGCTAAAATATATTAGCTTGTTTTAAATATATTGAAACAAGTGAATTGATTAATAGTAATTATTTATAAATAATATGAAATAATTATATAAAAAAATTGGGGATTTGTTGAAAGGTAAACGATGAATTTATTTAGATGTTCGAGATGTAAATAGAATTGAATAAATCCATAAAGATTTATAATTAGAGTTCGGCTATGCTGAGATATTTAAAATAATTCAATTTTAGGAATTATATATTACATAATTCAGTATTTGACAAAATAGTTAATATTTGGTTTGAAACCAAAAATTATGATCGAATAGGTAATCAAGATTAGATTATAAACTGTATATGTTACTAACAAGACATTTACTTGTAAATGAAATAGAATATGAGTTTGAATTTATAAGATAACTCAATAAATAGACTGTGGACCTGTAATAGCATTTATGATTACAAATCAAGATTTGATTTGATAAAATAAGTCTAGATTCTCGTAAAGGAATAATATTCAAGTTTTAAAGTGAATAATGATTTAAACATTTGCAAAGTTAATTAGTTATAAAAGGAATTGGTAAATGTTTGGAAGTGATAAATTCAAACATGAAATTAGAAATCAAGTTAACTTGAAACGACGACTTTTTTCTGACGTTCAGAACGTTAATTGAATAGAGAGTATTCAAAAATGAGCTGTAAGTCTGAATTCGATTCTATCGAATTCAGGAAAGTATCATTTACTTTCCGATTATAACAAAGATTTATTTATTTATCTAATTAATTAATTATTTGTTTATTTATTTAAATAGAAGTTATATTTTGAAATTAATTATTTCAAAGGCAGAGATTATAATGTTATCGTTATAATCAAATATTTTCGTAAATAAGTGGATTCATAAACTGAATACGAGAGTTTTGTAAATAGTTTTGTAAATAAGAAATTAAGGTATGGAGTGGAAATTAGAAACTGACTAGAAATTAGTTAAGTTGAATAGCTTTCTGGGTATTGATCTGATGTTGGTTTCGACCTTCAGGATTAATACATAGGGAGTTGTTCTCTTACTAATTTACGGTTAAGGACCGATGGATGTTGAAGAATAATGATGTGGGAATAAGATATGGAAATATTTTCCAATGTAAATAACGTATATTTCCTAAGTATAGAAAATAAAGAATCGTGAATAAATGAAGATGTTTTCCAAGGAACGTGAGAAGCTAAACAAGTTGGATAAATATTTGGGTAAAGGTTAAAAAAAGGAAAATTGAGAAATGAAATGATTATTCATAAATCTATTTAAAGGGGCTTAGTGTTGATTGATCGGTAAGATTTCCATTTGGAAATATGACCGTTGTTTGTACGTATGTTTTACTTTGATAGTTAAATAACCGACTATCGAAGTTTTTGACCATTTTTTCATTGTCAATATGGAGAGACCGGGATTAGAATTATTTTCTGAAAACCACTCTGTATGGGCATTAGCATTGTGAATCAAATATGATGAAGATAATTGAAGACGGTGTTTATGCAAGGGCTGTTCCAGCGATCCTAGGTAGAAATTGCCTAAGGTGGATTTACAGAATAGTGCCTTTAGTTTGTCCAGTTCCAGGACAGCATGTATGGACGAATGTCTGACAGAGTACATCTAATAGTGTAAGCTGATCGCTTCAAACGTATTTACATTGGTGGCGGAGGAATTCGTTTCTCTTAGCTTTATACCAATGATATTTTGAGGAAATCAATTTGTGATTTGGCGGGTATTACGATGTGGCATGCAAAGTAATTGAAGGTGTGATATGATAAAAGGTACATTATGACCTCAAGCCTCATCAACCAGGAAATCACAAAAGTCGGGCAGGTAGCATGGCTAAGTGGGTCGCACCCAATTAGGGTATATTGTCACCATCTAGAGAATATTCATATTTTGTTACTTCTTTTTATTTCTGTATCTCCCGGGAACGGTTATGTTGGTATACCAACCGTAAGGTGACAATATATTCAGAACATTCAAGCGAAATGAATGGCTGGTCATGTGTGGATGAGTTACAAGAAGTTCTTGTTGAACTCCAGTGTGTCGCTTCTAGAGTACACTGATCGAAAGGTAGTTCCATACCTTGTCATAGTGGGAAATCCATCCTCCAATAAGAGCCGCGATTTTTGATTGTATATTATATATATAGAGCGTGAGATGAAAGCGTTCTGCTAGATTGCTATTTACTTGATTTAGACATTATTATAATATCAGAAAATATTGATCTTAAGAAATATTTTTGGTTATTGTAAGTTAAAAACCATCTGTGTTTTTGTGTGGATCGGTCTTACTATTTTCATTTCTTTTAAAGGAGTTTTAAAAGTTAAACCGGAATGATTAGAGTTTACCCATACCAGTCACATGACTGACCCAGAGTTTATTCTGTTTTGTTTTGCCCTAAACTCTTGGGTGCCAAAATTTGTACAAGCATTCAAGTAGTCGGAATTTTACAGATACGTAAAGGAGCTTGAAGCAGGAGGCTTCAACATTAGATATGTAAAGAGTTTATTCCCGCTGTGATGTATATGTTATATACTCTGGTGGTATATGTAAGTACAAATGCAATTTTTATTTCAAAGTTATATTATATAATATATTTTATTTGTTTCGCTGTGAGATTCCTGTTTATTCAGATTCTATTCTGTTGTGTTCTTCTTCTTCTATACTAGATTTCTTTCTTTCTATTTCTCACCCTCCAACTTCTTTCTATTAATGGTCCGGTATTTTCGGTACTTGATTAGTCAACATGGTGTGTTATGTTGATTTTCAAGGTTAAAAATCCACGGGTCGTTATAGTGGTATCATAGCTAAAGGTTAAGTTATTACCTTGGGTCTGTGGTGTGACTCATTAGAGATGGGGTTAGTAATTCCCTAGATTGAGTTTAAGTGTATGTATACGAGAAAGCGTATTTGTTAATTAATTAAAAAATGGTTTCAAATTGTGTTGATTGGGTTGTCGAGTGGTTTAAAAATTCTGGTCGATATGGTAGTGCACACTATATCGAAAAGTTTTTGTAAACTCTTGAACAGAGTAATTCAACATAGTATTATTTTGAAAAGAGGGTAATGAAATAATTTTACCTGAAATATATTTTGATATAAAAGGAGTATATATCGTGAGTTTATTATAGTATGTTGGATATGTTGGTTGTTATTATAATTGAATAAGATTATAAAATTGAAATGGTTATAAACAACCAATCAGAATTAATATAAATGTAACATATAAATTCAAATGAATTAATTCTAGATTTAAACCCGAATTGAGATTAAAACTCCGGAAATTTGGAAAAATGTTTGTAAAATAATTTTGGATTAAGTATATGGCAATTTTGAAATCCTGGGAGATTTGAAAATGTTTTTCAAGGATTGCGAGGAATGTTTTGAAGTGATTTCAAAATTGGAAATATTTTAAAAAATGAGCTTTGAAGTGATATAATATTGAACTCACTTCGATTGCTGGAAATAATTCTGATGATGACTGCAGCATCATCAGTGTTCATTTTCAAGTTATTCAGTGATGAATTACTACCAAATATTTTGTTTTGAATTATTTTGAGAAAACAAGTTGTAAAAAGGAAAAAATGCTTTGAATTGTTATTGTTATATACGATTTCAAACTGATTTGAAATAAAACCCAAGAATTTGAATTTTGGAATTTAAATTTAACTTATGAAGTTAAATAAATTGAAATGGTAAAGTGAATAAATAAATTAGAATTTAATTTAAACTAAGTTAAATAAAATTGGATTGGAGATAATTTGGAATGAGTTGGACAATTGAGTAAGAATTTGAAATTGAGATTGGAACTGGAATTTAAAATGAGTTTGGGCTTGGGTATAAGTGGATGATTGGATTTGTTGATATGTTGATTGGAGATCATTTGGGAATACATGGATATATGCTAAAGTGATAGCAAATGGAAGAGGTAGAGTTGAACACCCGACAAAAAGGTACAAGTTTATATTGAGATTTATGAGCCTATTTGGCAAGCCGCTTGGCTGTTTGATTTTCTTTTGGATTGGAGAAGGCCTAGAAATGCGAGCTGAAGTTGTACCGATTGAACCGTGCAAAGAAGACACTGGCGAAATTTTTCGGAGATTTAATGTGTTAGAGAATGTTCATAATTTTTGAAATTTTTTGTTAGTAAATATAAATTAATATTTTAGTTAAAAATTAATTGGTTCAGTCGAAACTGAATTTAACTAGTAAACCAAAAAGATTTTTAACCTAGTCAATAGGGTTTGTAGCATTTTTTCGGCTTAGTAATTTTGGAGACGAAATTCTTTTAAGGGAGAAGGAATGTAACATCCCGAAATTTTAGTGATTTAATATAATTAATTTATTTAATTATTTTAATATAGTAGTTTGGCAACTTAAAATGGTTTTAATTCAAATATTTTGAATATCAATTTTACACATAAATAATGTGATGATATAATTACTTTTCGAAATAGTCGAAAATAGTTAAATTGGCGATATTTTGTGAATTGGATAATATGACATATTTAATTGAGTTCATATTCAAGTTATAATATCAAATATAATACTTAAACGATAGTTGAACGTATGAATTATAATATAATTATAATTCGAGCTCGTAACGTCGCGGTAGTTCATAATATTGAGTTTTGAACTTCAATTGAGTGCCAGAAACGTTCGAATCTAATTGGTTATATTTTTCTAATAGAAGCGAAAAATCGGGATTTCGGCTTATAGATTGTAAGTAATGTTCAAATCAAATTTTCAAATAGTCGCTATGGAATCGTTTATAAACCATAACGGTTTATTTAATATAATTTAATTTTGGTCTCGAATTTGGACAAGGTTTATGAGATGCATACTAAATTTAATTTATATTTTTTTCTGCAATTTTTATTTTGGAAAATAAATAACTTTTTATTTGAATTATTTTACACCATATATTAATGTTATTGGGATATCACAATATGAGTTAACTAGTCTATATTATTATATTATTGTATCGTGGCACCTTGTCATCTCAATGGCATTTTTATTTTTGTCATTGGCACTTCGTAAAACGAACGAAAATTTTATGCACCAAAGTACTTTTAACAAATATATAAAAATACATTTACATTCCTTCGAGGCTAAGTTTTCATGCCCCATCCCTTCACGCAAAGGCTAAAAATAGGATTTGCAGACCCATGTTTTTCCAACCCTATAACTTCATACCAAAGTAATCATAATCTCAAAGCCTACCCTAAAAACTGAAACTTCACCACAAAGGAATAGGGCTGACTACATCTCTACTGAAACCATTGTGTGTAGGCTAATCAAAAATAGCAGAGAAAACTGCATACCTACTTGTGAGAATGGTACACCTAACTCCTTACCGTCGAAGTATCCTCATCTATTCAAACGCACGCTGCCTTCACTTTATTTTGTTTCAGGAAACCCAAAGCCGAGCTTTTTAATGCCTTCACAATATTTAAAATTCAAATTCTCCATGGTTTCACAAAAATCAAACTCTACTCTCCTCTACAAATATGGAAACAGCTGTACATGGGTTCATGGGGGAATTTCTCTATTTATATGTATAATTTTAGAGCGGTTTCAAACTGAGGTGGCTCGCATGTTTTTCAGTCGTGCATAACTTTCCTAGGTATGGAACAGAGCGTGTGCTCTGTGTCAGTGTGACGTGTGACCATGGCTGAAAGGCCTAAGGACTGTCGCATGCATTTTTACTAGAGTAGGATCGTTTTATTTCCTGGAAAAAAGGCTATGATATGGTAGCACGGCATAGTCGAGATTCATGTAGGGAGAACGGAGCTGAAGTGGAAGGACAAAAATGTTGCACAGTGAAGTGGGCTGTCTGAGCGGAAATGGTGATACGTGCGGGTGGGTCCTCAGGGGCGTAGCAAGGTGAAGCTTGCATGGAAGAGGAGGAGTGCGCGAGGAGTTTTGAATGCAAATTGGGTGGCCAGTTCGTACGTGGAGAGGATGGGTTTTGTATGGATGGAGTGCAGCAAGTTTTAAAAATGCGGAAGTAAAATGGAAACGTGAAGTTTCATGGGGAGGTTGAGCTTCAGAAATGGCGTGTAAATATTAGAAGGAGGTTATGGTATTTTCATTGAAGGGGAAAGCACTGTAGAAGTGCGGGTAGTTTGAGATGGGTCATTTGAAGATTTAAAGGGGTAAGGCCCAAGTAAAAAAAGGGAGTCGGGTTAGAAAATACATGGAGCAGCAGGCGTTCTGGATTTGTTGTTGGGGAATAAGAGAATTTCTTTGTTTAGCGGTTGTGGGTTTTTAAATTATGGTATGGACTGATTTAAAGTAAGGCGGGGCCCGAATAGTAGAAGTAAATTTAATGTTATAATTTAACTTAAATAATATACTAACTTGAACTTACATATCTCGGCCATATGACATCAGAACAACGAACGATCAGTCACGCTGGAATCATACGGACAAAGGCTACACAATGGAATTGGTTTGGAGCACGTTACAATTTATAGCCAAGTTTAACGTCTGATCAGATCTATCGACCACTGATCGTTATTTAACGATTTATGACCAATGTGAGTAAACTCACTAACTCTGTCCAGTTTTATAATTTTATAAACGTTATTTATTATTTATAAATAATGATTAAATGTTTGTGTGATGGTTGTTTGGATGATTTACTAATTAATTGATTGAATTAATATATATATATATATATATATATATATAGTATATATATATGTCATTAGTTAAATACTGATTTTTATTTACTATTATATTTCATAAATGATCTGGAAATGATAGTATTAATGTTTATTAACATATGCGGATGTAGAGAAACAGGTTGGAGGGATCCAACTGGATTCCTCAGTAATTATAATATTGTTTTTCATATATTGTATTATATGATGTGACGAATAATCTATGGTTGATTATTGAGTTTAGGGATGTTTGAACAACATTGACCTAAAATATTTGGTATTTAAATACTGTAAAATATATTCATATATATATATATATAGGAAAAGAATTTGTGGTTTTGAAAAGGAAAAATCTATTTTAAAAATAGAAATGAAATTTCGATTGGGCTAAAATATAATAACTTGTTTTAAATATATCAAAACAAGTGAATTGATTAATAATAGTTATATATAAATAATATGAAATAATTATTATAAAAATAATTGAGGATTTGTTGAAAGGTAAACGATGAATTTATTTTGATGTTCGAGATGTAAACAAAATTGAATAAATCCATAAAGATTTATAATTAGAGTTCGACTATGTCGAGTGATATAAAATAATCCATTTTTAGGAATTATGTAACACCCCGTATTTTTAACGACATTAAAAGAGGATAAATTAAATTATAATTAATTTAATATTCAGAATTAAGGAAAACGGACTGCGCCATTGCATCCCTCGAAATTCTGGTCTAGATAGACATTTGGTTTGCGTAAAACGGACACCGTATGAAGAAGTTATGAGGGATTTAAGTTTGTATATGCGCAGAAAGATTATATATATATACACATGAGTTAGAGATGAGTCAGAATGTTATCCAAAACAATTGAATTTGAAAAATGAAAAGTGACGGCAGATTTTCCGCTCTATGGAGTCGACCCCCATAGAGGGGTGTCGACACCAGGGTCGACCCCCCTTAAGGGGTGTCGAAACCGGGGTCGACCCACCTAAAGTTGTGTCGACACCCCTAGGGCTGACGTGGTAGTCGGTTTCAGAGGGTTTGGCAGCTACATATATGTGGTCATTTCTCTTGTTTTCTTCATTGAGAATTCATGGTGGCCAAACTCTGCCGGCATCTAAACTGATCTGGATCCGTTATCTTCTTCAACTAAAGCAAATCAATTGGAGATTCATGATCTAATCTTTTCTAGTTCTATCTTCTTATCCAAACTCGTTGAGTCTCTAGTTGCTTTTAGATTTGAATATTTAAAAGTAAATATGTCACGACTATGACTTGAATTTGTTCATGTGCCTATATTATATTGGATCCATTGTAAATTGCGAATATATGACATCCTAATTTGTGTATAACTTGGATCTAAATCTCTATCTTTTTGGAACTACTGTAACTATTGTGGCACTCTATGATGTGGATCTTGACCTTAATTGTGCTAGATCTAATTTTAGTTATTGATCTCAATCTCTATCTTGTTGGATCTATTATGACATTCTATAATGTGGATCTTGACCTTATTTGTGTTAAATCTAATTTTAACCATTGGATCTGAATCATGTGGACATCTTAATTACTAATCAGATCTAGTTTATCACCTTGTGCTTATCATATTAGATCTAAACCAGGTGGACATCTAAATTGTTAATTTAGATCTTATTATGCTTATTATGACATCATAGTTATGTTTGAATCAATTAACTGCCACAAGTTCATCAAATTTATGCTTATATGCCCACCTTATCACCGTGCTAGTTTATGACCAAAAAAATCACCTTTGTCATATTCCCAACACTTTTCCCTTTTTATTGTGTATGACTAGGCTACTTTCTAGCCTAGATGCCGCAAAATATATGCGAATGCATTAGTTAGGGAATGAGGGAAAAAGGGTTAGAATTGGCATAATTTAAATAATGTTTATATGAATTGGACATATAATTCAAATTGGGGAAGTGGGGATGTAAACACCTATAAAGACATAGGTAAGAATTGGATAAGTATGGAATGTGTAGTAATTACAATTAATTGTAATTGCACTTATGACACGAGGTTAGGTTGCATTAGTGGTGGAAGACTGCCAGGACCCGACCGGCATATCCAACAACCACTAATGTCGAACCTAATGTGGGAGGTCTAAGTGCGCGAATCGGGCTAAGACACAAGGTTAGGCCCAACTGTAGAATAAGACTTCCCGGACCCGACCGGCATATCCAGCATCCACAAGTTGTAGGCCTAATGTGGGAAGTCTATCCCATTATAAACCATAAATGGACATGGTAATAAATTGGACTACTTGACCAAATCTAACCCATAGGGATTGTATGATTGTGAACTAAAGTTAGGGTTAAGTAAAATTGATTGGATAGTGGATGGGTTAACAAAATCTGGAGGGGGTGGGTAAAATTTACATATAGGCCTACAAACTTAACCTGATAAGGTTATGTAATTAAAGACACCTAGTGGTATACATGACCGATTGGAATAATAAAGTTATGTAATTAAAGACACCTTTTTAGTGTAAACATAACTTGTAGAAATAATAGGGTAATGTAATTAAAGACACCTAGTGGTATACATAGCCAAAGAAAACCAAGTGGAGGATACAAGACAAAGGGGGGAGCTTGTATCATATTGAGTGGGATCTGTTTCATGCAGTAACCCGGAGTAGGTATCAAAACATGTACTCTGTACTAGGTCAGAGAAGGGGCACGCTCACTGGACTAATTGTAAGAGATCCAAACGTGGAGGACAGTGTGGGCGGCGCAAACCGACCGGGCCATGTGCGTGCATGAATCGGGCAGAAGGGGATAATACGACTGTGACACCTGTAGATATGGGGCTGTGCATATCAGCGGGGCGTTGCCACTTTAGGACGTGATACATCCAACAGTGATGCCAACATAGAGTATCTACGGAGCAAGGAGCCGATCGATTAGGGTAGTAGTTAGGGTATATTTTGACGTATGCCTAAGTCTACCACCTTATAGTGGAAGGGATCATCTCATTCTGGTTATACTAGTAATAGTGCAGAGAAGCATATACACCTTATCCTGTCTACCTTGTCACACCTGCCATTTATGTAATGATCTCTCTTATCCACTTTATATGCCTGTCATGTTATTTTTATTTATTTACTTGCTAAAAGTAACTAGACTCGCCAGACTTTATGTCTGACCCTTTTGTTTCCTCTTCTTTCTTCCATTCCCCCAAGTTCTCAGGGAGGAAACACTCAGCCTTAGTCAGGACTCAGATATCATCTTGCTAGAGTTGCTTTCGAAGTATGGCTCAAGTTCTTATCTCTACTATGGCTTTGTCTCTTTTTTTGGGGAATGATGTTTTCTTTTAAGTATTTATGTACTCTGATGGTAAAAGACAGAAGTTATATTGTTGTTATGGTTTTTGTGACTTATGGTATTTTGGACCACGATGTATGATTTGTGTTTGAAATAAAAATTTGAATTTCCGTTGCTATCTTATTTATATCTGTCTTTTAATATTCTATTTCTGTTTACCTACAACGCTTCACGAAACTTAATGCATTCTCTTTGTGAGTGACAATAACGGACATGGGGTGTCACACTTCGTTTCAAAGCTGAAGGTTACCAGATTAGATAAAAGTTTTTGAAAATTATTTTCAAAAAGGTTTTAAAAGAAAGCATTTTCAAAAAGAAAAGTCTGTTTTGAAAGACATTCCCCAAAAAGCCACATAATATCCGTCGGTCCTTTGTCTAAATCTCTTCCTTTTTCTTTTCAACATGTCTGAGGAACAAAACATTCCTAATATTCCGGAGGGCGTTACAATAGCCGGATGGTTCCGTAGGTATTTGGAGGCCACGGCATCTCCCGAGGGTCAAGGAAACGTTCCTCCCCCAGCTGCACCAGTCATTCCTCCTCCTCCCCCCTCTCTAAGAGCAGATAATTTCTCTAAGATCTGCAAAGACTTCCATGCTATGGGAGGGAAGCCATTCTATGGGAATAAGACATTCCTAGAAGCGCGGAATTGGCTCTGGGAGACCAAGGACTTGTTCATAATCTTTGAAGTATAGGATAGAAGGAAGGTTTAGTTAGCCGCCTGGCTACTGAAAGACGAAGCCTCATTTTGGTGGGAAGTTACCTAGGCTGGATGTCCGGTGGAAACTTGGGAAGATTTTAGACCAATATTTGAAATAAAGTTTCTTTCCCAAGCCGAGAAAAGCATGCAGATGGAGAGGTTCTTGACACTCAGGCAAGGGAACTTGAAGGTGAAAGAATATGTGAACAAATTCAACCAACTAGCAAGGTTCGGGTTAGAATTGATGGATACTCCTCACAAGAAGGCATTGCGGTTTGCTAAAGGGCTAAATGAACCCCTTCATGGGTTATCCATGTCCCATATTCCAATGGGAGCCACTTTTGAAAAGCTTGTCGATATGGCCCTAATGCATGAGGAAGACAAGGCAGAAAAGAAGGTAGTAAAGGCTGAGGAAACATCGCAAAAAAAGAAGGTGTGGCCCAAGAAGGGGCAACAACAATAGCAGAAGAAAGGTGGAAAGAATGACAAAGGCAAGGATAAGAGAAAATGTCACAATTTTGGGAAAGAGGGTCACTTGGTCAAAGACTGTAAATGAAGGAAGAACTCTTGCTACCACTGTGGAGAGGTCGAACACTTTGCTAGGGAGTGCCCAAAGAAACAGGGATCGCAGGGACATGGTCAATGGGCAGGAACTTCAGGAGGGCAGGTGGATGCTCTCATGATCAGTGCTCCTGATAGAAGCAGAAATTTTCCGTGGAAGGTTTAATTTCTCTTTCTAATCATCCAATTAGAACACTTTTTGATTCTAGCGCTTCACATTCATTTGTATCTAGTTCTGTGGTTGAATCTCCGCACTTAATTACTAGTATGGTAGTGGATCCCATAGTTGTTTCAAACCCCACTGGTGGTTCGACTCATTTATCTATGATATGTCGGGGTTTGAAAATATCTATGTTAGCCATCGAGTTTGAATGCGATGCGTATGTGCTCGGTTTTATGGGTTATGGGTTGATTCTAGGAATGGATTGGCATACCATGTATGGTGCCATTCTGGATTGTAAGAGGAGGGTCGTTAGGCTTCTGATTTATCATGGGAGGACCCTCGAGACTTCTTGTGACTCGCAATGGTCGGTTACGCTTAGTTTCCTAGAATCTCTTGATGCATCTATTGATGACCTGCAATCTATTCCAGTAGTCCAAGATTATTCTGATGTTTTTGATGAGGTACAGGGTTTACCTTCGAGGCACGAGATCGATTTTCGTATATAGCTAGTGGATAATGCAAAGCCAGTTGCATTACCAGTGTGCCATGTGGCTTTGAGGGAAAGGAGGGAGCTAAGTAAGCAAGTACGGGAGCTACTTGAGAAAGGATTTCTTAGACGCGACATATCTGAATGGGGTGCTCCAGTTGTATTAGCAACTAAGTTGGATGGTTCTCTTCGTTTGCGTGTTGACTATAGAAAGTTAAATAAACCCACCAAGAAGAATAGGCACCGCTCCCGAGGATTGATGATTTATTTGATCAGCTTGTTGGTGCCTTGGTATTTTCCCAGTTAGACTTGGCCACGAGGTTTCATCAGTTGAGGGTGGCTGAGGACAGCATAAATAAGACCGCTTTTAGAACTCCAGATGGTTTCTTTGAATGGCTGGTTATGCCTTTTGGATTGATGAATGCACCCGCCTATTTTGTTGATTTGATGAGTAGGGTGTTTCGAGAGTTTCTAAACAAATTTGTCATGGTATTTGTTGATGATATTTTGATCTTCTCAAAGAGCGAAGAAGACTATGCCCAGCATTTGGGAGAGGTCTTGAAAATTCTCTGTGCGCATTAGCTTAAGGCAACATTCTCCAAATGTCATTTTTGGAGAAAAGAGGTGAGATTCTCAGGGCATATGGTCTCCAAAGAAGGGATAGCTGTAGATCCCGCAAAGGTGGTTGCAGTGCAAGATTGGAAGATTTCTAAAAATGCAACTGAGGTGAGAAGCTTTCTTAGGTTGGCAGGTTATTATAGGAAGTTCATTAAGGACTTCGCAAAGATATCAGCCCCACTCACCAGGCTGACGAAGAAGAACTTGGCATTTTCATGGGATTTAAACTATGATGTTGCTTTCCAACGTTTAAAGAGGGCTCTGACAACAGCCCTAGTCTTAACTTTGCCCAATAGGAACAAAGTGTTTACTGTTTACACTGATGCGTGTGGTACAGGGCTTGGTGCAGCTTTGATGCAAGAAGGGAAAGTAGTGTGTTATGGGGGTAGACAGTTGAGAGTTCATGAGAAGAACAACCCCACCCATGATGTAGAGCTATTTTCCATAGTATTCACACTTAAGACATAGCACCATTATTTGCTTGGAAAGAAGTTCGAGTTATACACCGATCATAAATCTCTCAAGTATCTGTTCTCGCAAAAGGCTCTCAATTTAAGGCGACAACGATGGATGGAGTTCCTAGCTTTTTATGATTTTGAGATTGCTTATACTCCGGCAAGGTTAATGTGGTGGAAGACGCGCTAAGTGGTCATAGGATGGCCTTGGTCCTCTGTTTGTGGAGAGGAAGAGCTTGGAGTTCATATCAGCTTTTGATTTTAGATCCTCCATTGAGATTTTGCCTAATTTGTTTGCATCCTTAGAGATACGACCAAATCTTATGGATTATAGATGAAAAGGGGAGACTTCCACCTCAGTAGATATGCCATAGATGAAAAGGGGTGGTTGCGACGAGATGGAAGGATTTGTGTTCCTCAAACTGGAAGCTTGATAAAGGCAGTCCTAGAAGAAGCCCACCATTCTAAGATGACCATTCATCCAGGCGGTGATAAGATGTACAAAGACATGAAGAGGGTTTTCTTTTGGGCTGGGATGAAGAAAGATGTAGTCGAATTTGTTTCCCAATGTTTAGTTTGCCAGCAAGTTAATGCAGAGCAAAAGAAGCTCGGTGGTTTACTTCATCCTTTGGAGGTTCCTCAGTGGAAATGGGAGAACGTCTCTATGGATTTCGTAGATGGTCCTAGATCGAAGAAAGGCAACACCAGTATCTGGGTTGTGGTAGATAGACTCACTAAGAGCGCTCACTTTATTCCAGTTAAGAGCAAGAGGACGACATCATGGTTGGTAGCAATTTATGTTCGTGAGATAATTCATCTTCATAGAGTACTTTCCAACATTGTGAATGATCGTGACCCCATCTTTACCAGTGAAATTTGGAGGAGCTATTAAGAAGCGCTAGGTACACAGTTGTGTTTGAGCACCGCTTATCATCCTCAGACCGATGGGCAGACGGAGAGGGTGAATAGAATTTTAGAAGATCTTTTGAGGCTGTGTATCCTAGATTTCGAAGGAACTTGGGAAGAGCACCTTCCTTTAGTAAAGTTTGCCTATAACAACAACTATCAATCCAGCATCGGCATGGCACCCTATGAAGCATTGTATGGACGACCCTGTAGATCACCAACTTGTTTGTGGGAATCTACAAAAAGTTTATTACTTGGACCAAATATGATTAGGGAAATGTCCGAAAAGATTGACCTTATTTGACGGCAGATGAAGACGGGTCAATATAGACAGAAATCCTATGCAGACAAAAGGAGGACAGACATCAAATGTGAAGTGGGAGACTTGGTTTTTATGTGATAATATAATTACATGTACACTCAATTAAAGTATCGCCTATGAGGAATGTGGTTCGCTTCGGATCAGTAGGGAAGTTGGCACCTAGGTTTGTGGGACCATTTCCCGTAACAGAGAGGATTGGCTAAATGGCCTATAGAGTAAAGCTTCCAGAAAATCTATCTGATGTTCATGATGTTTTCCACATTTCTCATCTGCGAAAGTATTTGCATGACACCGCGAAAATCATTGAGCCGAGTGTATTGGAAGAGGTAGAAGTGGAATGAGAGGCGAAAGTCAGGCGAGTCCCTATCCGTATTCTTGGATAAGAAGTTAAGAAGCTATGCAATAAAGAGATCAAGTTACTAAAGGTTCAATGGGAGATACCCAGAGAATGTGACTTGGAGACCGAAGCCAAGATTCATGCTTCATACCCTTTTCTTTTAGAGGGTATGTTCTTAACTCCTTTTCTTAAGTTTTATCTGTACTTTTTTATATCATTTGAATATATATCCTATCCATAGTATTTTCGACCTTTAGATAGGAATCCTATGGATATAAACATGTGTTGGAGTCATGTTATGTTTGATGGATGCAAGTGTTTGCTAGTGGCTGCCTGTGGACGCATATACACACGCATTAGGAACTAGATCGACGCAATCACTCTCATACTGCATATGGATGTGTGTGCATTTTATTTTATTTTATGGATGGAAACTGATGTATTACCATATGGATGTTGCATTTGGACGAATGAGTGTGCACACATATAGAACTCACATGTTATAATAGGATTATTTTCGTATATATTGGATTCATAGCACTAACATACATTGCATTAAGGAGGTCAACTGAT
Source organism: Allium sativum (assembly GCA_030737875.1). Lineage (NCBI taxonomy): Eukaryota > Viridiplantae > Streptophyta > Magnoliopsida > Asparagales > Amaryllidaceae > Allium > Allium sativum. The sequence goes on from CM060909.1 coordinate 499,036,570, forward strand.
TCAGTAGACCTCCTGATTTCCACGTTACTGTTGGGACATATAGACACACCCTTGCATATATTCGTATAAGCATTAGAAGTCTTTAAGGACAATGGATGCCAATGATTGATGGATGAGTAGTTGGATGATGGATGGTAGGATATGCATTCTTCTCAACTCAGAGATTTCGAGGACGAAATCCTTTGAGTAGGGGAGAATGTAACACCCCGTATTTTTAATGACATTAAAAGAGGATAAATTAAATTATAATTAATTTAATATTCATAATTAACTAAAACTGACTGCGTCATTGCGTCTGTCTCGAAATTCTGGTCAAGATAGACATTTGGCTTGCGTAAAACGGACACCATATAAAGAAGTTACGAGGGTTTTAAGTTTGTATACGCGCAGAAATATTATATATATATATATACACACACACATGAGTCAGAGATGAGTCAGAATCTTATCCAAAATGGTTCGAATTTGAAAAATGAAAAGTGGAGGCAGATTTCCCGCTCTAGGGGGTCGACCCCCCAAGAGGGGTGTCGAAACCGGGGTCGACCCACCCACAGGGATGTCGACATCCCTAGGGCTGACGTGGCAGTCGGTTTCAGAGGGTCTGGCAGCTATATATATGTGGTCGTTTCTCTTGTTTTCTTCATTGAGAATTCATGTGGCCAAACTCTGCCAGTAACTGAACTGATCTGGATCCGTTATCTTCTTAACTAAAGCAAATCAATTGGAGATTCATGATCCAATCTTTTCTAGTTCTATCTTCTTATCCAAACCTTGTGAGTCTCTAGTTGCTTTTAGATTTGAATATTTAAAAGTAAATATGTCACGATATGACTTCAAATTTTTTTCATGTGCCTATATTATATTGGATCCATTGTAAATTGCGAACATATGACATCCTAAATTGTGTATAACTTGGATCTAAATCTCTATCTTGTTGGATCTATTGTAACTATTGTGGCATTCTAAGATGTGGATCTTGACCTTAATTGTGCTAGATCTAATTTTAGTTATTAATCTAAATCTCTATCTTGTTGGATCCATTATGACATTCTATAATGTGGATCTTGACCTTATTTGTGTTAGATCTAGTTTTAACCATGGGATCTGAATCATATGGACATCTTAATTACAAATCAGATCTAGTTTATCATCTTGTGCTTATCATACTTGATCTAAACCAATTGGACATTTAAATTGTTAATTTAGATCTTATTATGCTTATTATGACATCATAGTTATGTTAGAATCAATTAACTTCCACAAGTTCATTAGATTTATGCTTATATGTCCACCTGATCACCATGCTAGTTTATGTTTATGACAAAACAATCACCTTCGTCATATTCCCATCACTTTTCCCTTTTTATTGTGTATGACTAGGCTACTTTCTAGCCTAGATGCTGCAAAATATATGCGAATGCATTAGTTAGGGAACGAGGGAAAAAGGGTTAGAATTGGCATAATTTAAATAATGTTTATATGAATTGGACATATAATTCAAATTGGGGAAGTGGAACATAAACACCTACAAAGACATAGGTAAGAATTGGATATGGATGGAATGTCTAGTAAATACAATTAATTGCAATTGCATTTAAGACACGAGGTTAGGTTGCATTAGTGGTGGAAGTCTGCCCGGACCCGACCGGCATATCCAACAGCCACTAATGTCGAACCTAATGTGGGAGGTCTAAGTGCACAAATACGAATCGGGCTAAGACACGAGGTTTGGCCCAACTGTGGAATAAGACTGCCTGGACTCGACCGGCATATCCAACATCCACAAGTTGTAGGCCAAATGTGGGAGGTCTAGCCCATTATAAACCATAAATGGACATGGTAATAAATTGGACTACTTAACCAAATCTAATCCATAGGGATTGTATGACTGTGAACTATAGTTAGGGTTAAGTAAAATTGATTGGATAGTGGATGGGTTAAGCAAATCTAGAGGGGGTGGGAAATATTTACATATAGGCCCACAAACTTAACCCGATAAGGTTATGTAATTAAAGACACCTAGCGGTATACATGACCGGTTGGAATAATAAAGTATGTAACTAAAGACACCTTTTTAGGGTAAACATAAATTGTAGAAATAATAAGGTTATGTAATTAAAGACACCTAGTGGTGTACATAGCCAAAGAAAACCTAGTGGGGGATTAAAGAGAAATGGGAGAGCTTGTATCATATTGTGTGGGATCTGTTTCATCCAGTAACCCGGAGTAGGTATCAAAACATGTACTCCGTACTAGGTCGGAGAAGGGGCACGCTTACTGGACTGATTGTAAGAGATCCAAACATGGAGGACGGTGTAGACGACGCAAACCGACTGGGCCACGTGCATGCATGAGCCGGCAGAAGGGGATAAGACGATCGTGGCACCTGTAGATATGGGGCTGTGCATATCAGCAAGGGGTTGCCACTTTAGGATGTGATACATCCTACTGTGGGGCCGGCATAGAGTATCTACGGAGTAGAGAGACGATCGATTAGCATAGTAATTAGGGTACATTTGGACTATGCCTAAGTCTACCACCTTATAGTGGAATGGATCATCTCATTTTGGTTATATTAGTAATAGTGTAGAGAAGCGTATACACCTTATCCTGTATACCTTGTCACACTTGCCATTTATGTAGTGATCTCTCTTATCCACTTTATATGCCTGTCATGACACTTTTATTTATTTGCTTGCTAAAAGTAACTAGACTCGCCTGACTTTATGTCTGACCCTTTTGTTTCCTCTTCTTTCTTTGGTCCCCCTCCAGATTCTCAGGGAGGAAACAATCAGGCTTAGTTAGGACTCAGATATCATCTTGCTAGAGCTGCTTCGAAGTATAGCTCAAGTTCTTATCTCTACTATGGCTTTGTCTCTTTTATTTGGGGAATTATGTTTTCTTTTAAGTGCTTATGCACTCTTATGGTAAAAGACAGAAGTTATATTGTTGTAATGGTTTTTTTGACTTATGGTATTTTGGACCACGATGTATGATTTGTGTTTGAAATAAAAATTTGAATTTCCGCTGCTATCTTATTTATATCTGTCTTGTAATATTCTGTGTCTGTTTACCTATAACGCTTCACGAAACTTAATGCATTCCCTTTGTAAGTAACATTAACGGACGTAGGGTGTCACAAATTATATATTATATAATTCAATATTTGACAAAATGGTTAATATTTGGTTTGAAACCAATAAATTATGATCGAATAGGTAATTAAGATTAAATTATAAACTTGATATGTTGCTAACAAGACATTTACTTGTAAATGAAATAGAATATGAGGTTGAATTTATAAGATAACTCAATAAACAGACTGTGGACTTGTAATAGCATTTATGATTACAAATCAAGATTTGATTAAATAAGTCTAGATTCCTGTAAAGGGATAATATTCATGTTTCAAAATGAATAATGATTTAAAAAAAACGTTTGTAGAGTTAAGTAGTTATAAAAGGAATTGGGAAATGTTTGGAAGTGATAAAGTCAAACATGAATTTAGAAATCAAGTTAACCCTTAAAGGCAAGTTTATTCTGACGTTCAAAATGTTAATTGAATAGAGAGTATTCAAAAATGAGTTGTAAGTTGGAATTCGATTCTATCGAATTCAAGAAAGTACCATTTACTTTTCGGTTATAATAAAGATTTATTTACTTATCTAATTAATCAATTAGTTATTTGTTTATTTATTTAAATAAAAGTTATATTTTGAAATTAATTATTTTAAAGGCAGAGATTATTACGTTATCGTTATAATCAAAGATTTCCGTAAAGAAGTGGATTCGTAAACTGAATACGAGAGTTGTGTAAATAGTTTTGTAAATAAAAAAAAATTAAGAAATGGAATCAGGGAAATTAGAAACTGACTGGAAAATAGTTAAGTTGAATAGCTTTCAGGGTATTTCTAATGTTGGTTCAGCCTTCGGGATTAATACTTAGGGAGTTGTTCTCTTACTAATTTATGGTTAGGGAATAATGGACATTGAAGAATATTGATGTGTGAACAAAATATGGAAATATTTCCCAATGTAAATAACGTATATTTGCTAGGTATAGAAAATAAAGAATCATGAATAAATGAAGACGTCTTCCAGGGATCGTGAGAAGCTAAACAAGTTAGAGAAATATTTGGGTAAAGATAAAAAAGGGAAATTGGGAAATGGAATGATTATTGATAAATCTATTTAAAGGGGCACAGTGTTGATTGATGATTGATCGGTAAGATTTGCATTTGGAAATACGACCGTTGTATGTATGTTTTCCTTTGATAGTTAAATAAACAACTATCAAATTTTTTGACCATTTTTCCGTTGTCAATACGGAGAGACCCGGATCAGATTTATTTTCTGAAAACCACTTCGTATATGCATTAGCATCGCGAATCAAATATGATGAAGATAATTGGAGACAAAGTTAATGCAAGGGTTGTTTCGGCGATCCTAGGTAGAAATTGCCTAAGATGGATTTACAGAATAGTGCCTTTGGTTTGTCCAGTCCCAGGACAACGTGTATAGACGAATGTCTGACAGAGTATATCTAATAGAATGCATAAACTGATTGCTTCAAATGTATTTACGTTGGTGGCAAAGGAATTCGTTTCTCTTAGCTTTATACCCATGACACTTTTGAAGTAATCAATTTGTGATTTAACGGGTATAACGATGTGGCATGCAAAGTACATGAAGGTGTGATCTGAAAAAGGGTACGTTATGACCTCAAGCCTCATCAACCGAGAAATGACAAAAATCGGGCAGGTAGCATGGCTAAGTGGGTTGCACCCAATTAGGGTATATTGTCACCATTTAGAGAATATTCATATTTGTTACTTCTTTTATTTCTGTACCTCCCGGGAATGGTTATGCTGGTATACAAACCGTAAGATGACAATATATTCGGAACATTCAAGCGAAATAAATGGTCGGTCATGTGTGGCTGAGTTACAAGATGTTCTTGTTGAACTCCAGTGTAATACTTCTAGAGTACGATGATCGAAATGTGGTTCCATACCTTATTATAGTGGGAAATTCATCCTCTAACAAGAGCTGCGGTTTTTGATTGTATATTATATATGTCGAGCGTGAGATGAAATAGTTCTGCTAGATTGCTATTCACTTGATTTTGACATTATTATAACATCATAAAATATTGATCTTAAGAAATACTTTGGGTTATCATAAGTTAAAAAACCGCCTGTGTTTATGTATGGATCGGTCTTCGATTTTCATTTCTTTTAAAGGATTTTGGAAAAGTTAAACCGGAATGATTAGAGTTTACCCACACTAGTCACATGACTTACCCTGAGTTTATTTTGTTTTGTTTTACCCTAAGTTTTTGGGTGCCCAAATTTGTATGGGCAGTCGAGTAGTCGGGATTTTACAGATACGTGAAGGAGCTTGGAGCAGGAGGGTTCAACATTAGATATATAAAGAGTTTATTTCTGCTATGATGTATATGTGATATACTCTGATGGTATATGTAAGTACAAATGCAGTTTTATATTTCAAAGTTATGTTATATAATATATTTTAATCGTTCCGCTAAGAGATTCGTGTTAATTTAATTTATGTTCTGTTGTGCTCTTCTTCTTCTATTCTAACTTTCTTTCTTTCTATTTCTCACTTGCTAACTTCTTTCTATTAATGGTCCGGAATTTTCGGTACTTGATTAGTCAACATGGTGTGTTGTGTTGATTTTCAGGGTCGAAAATCCATGGGTCGTTACACTTATGTTCGTCGATGACATATTGGTATACTCAAGGGATGAGGAAGAAGACGCACTTTAGGATTATTTTGGAAATCTTGCAAAAACATTAGTTGAGGGCTAAGTTTTCGAAGTGTCACTTCTGGAAGGAAGAAGTAAGGTTTTTCGGACATGTCGTATCGGGACAAGGGATAGCGGTGGATCTCGCTAAGGTAGTAGCAATCCAAGATTGGGATCGACCCAAGAATGCAACGGATGTAAGAAGTTTCCTTGTTTTTACAGGATATTATGGACGATTTATCAAGGATTTCTCTAAGATAGCTATAACATTAACTTGTTTGACGAAGAAAAATTAGGTCTTCGCGTAGGATGCGAAGTGTGAGCAAGCCTTTGGAATTTTGAAAGAGAGATTGACAAGTGCTCCTGTGTTGACTATTTCAAATGGGAATGAAGATATGGTAGATTATACCAATGCATGTAGCACTGGACTTGGAGCGGTGCTAATGCAATAGGATAGAGTTGTGGCTTATGCGAGTCAACAATCAAAGCCGCATGAAAGGAATTACTCGACTCACGATTTAGAGTTAGCGGCGATAGTGTTTTCTATGAAGCTTGGAAGGCATTATTTGTTAGGAGTTAGGTTCGGGTTGTTTACGGATCATAAGTTATTAAAGTATATTTTTCCCCAAAATGATTTATATCTTCGGTAGCAACGATGGTTAGAGTTCTTGACATCAGATGATTTTAGAACAGCCTATACTTCAGGAAAGGGTAACGTAGTGGCTAATGCGTTAAGTAGAAGACATGCGAATTTGGGAGCCATGTTCAGACAATGGAAAAATCTCGAGTATTTGGACGGATTTGATTTAGACCACATTGTGAATTAGAACCCAAGATGTTAGTGACTTATTGATTAGACCGACTCTCATCGAAAGGATTGGCAAAAACCAAAAGTAAAATGATAAGCTTAGAGAAATCGTTCAGGTTAGACATGAGAGTAAAACCAGAGGAGATTAAGGATTTAAAAGTCGATCGGGATGGTTGGCTTTGTAAGAACGGACGTCTGGTTGGTCCCAACATAGATAGATTGGGAGATGAGGTTCTTAGGGAATATCATCACTCTAAATTGACAACGCATCCAGGAGGTAACAAGATGTATCAAGATATGAAACGAATTTACTATTGGGAAGGCATGAAATGGGATGTCGGAAAATTTATCACGAAGTGTGTGAACTGTCAGCTAGTTAAAACTGAACAGAATAAACCGAGTGGGTTATTACAGCCACTAGAAGTTCCTATGTGGAAATGGAACCAAGTATCGATGGATTTTTTCGGCGGATTTCTCAGGAGAAGGGCGAGAAATGATAGTATTTGGGTTGTCGTGGATCGCTTGAATAAAAGCACCAGGTTTATTCCCGTCAGATCAACTAAAACTGGATAGAGGTTGGCTGAGTTATATCTTAAGTGGATAGTTTGATTCCATGAGATCCTGAAAAGCATAGTTAGTGATTGAGATCCGTTATTCACCAGTTGATTCTAGAAGAGTTTGCAAGAGATGCCAGGAACCGAGCTACGCATTAGTATGGCTTATCATCCCCAGACAGATGGTCAATCCGAGAGAGTTAATCGAGTATTGGAAGATCTTCTTAGAGCTTTCATATTGAATTTTGGAGGATCGTGGAAGACCATCTGCGTTTTATTGAGTTTGCTTATAATAACAATTACCAGTCGAGTATTGGAATGACACCTTTTGAGGCGTTGTATAGTAGACTGTGTAATTATCTATCTTGTTGGTTAGAAACTAGCGAGAAGTTAGTGTTGGGGCCTGAGATAATAAGAGAAACTACATATAATATTGAAGTTATTCGACAACGAATGAAGGAAACCCAAGATCGTCAGAAAAGTTATGACGATAAGCGACGTAAAGATTTGGAATTCTCAGTTGGAGATTTGGTATTTGTTAATGTTTCGCCTCTAAGGAATACCATTCGCTTTAAAAGAAAGGGAAGTTAGCGCCAAGGTTTATTAGGATGTTTTTGATTATCAAGTGTATTGGAAAGCTCGCTTATCGATTGGAATTACCTAAGAAATGGCAAATATGCATAATGTTTTTCGTGTATCGTTTCTACGGAAGTTCGTACACGACTTGAATGTAATGGTAACTCAATAACAACATGAACATTTTGAAGTCGAGCCCGAAGTTTCTATATCTCGTAAGTCACTTCGCCTTGTGGGGAATGACACGAAACAGCTTAGGAGGAAGGTTGTTAAGCTAGTCAAGGTACAATGGAGCGAGAACGATGACGACTGCATGTGGGAAACGGAAAAGAGTATGAATTTGACCCATCCAAAACTCCTCGAGTGGTATGTCCCATATATCGTATCTTGCTTACGCCATTGTGTTTTGTGCTATTAGAAATCTACATGCTAGAATAGGGTTTTGGTTGCATAGATTGCTGCATGCTAGATTAGATGGTAGATTGGCTACTTGTGGATGGTAGGTATGTGGGATGTTGTGTATGCTTGGGATTTTTGGGGCAAAATTCCTAAAGGAGGGGGCAGAGAACGTAACGACCCGTATTTTATATATCAACAGATCATAAAATAATAGCATTTTATTCCCTAATGGCAAATCATTCTCAAATTTTTATATATTGTTCATGGAGATGTGAGACATGTCCATGATTTTTATCAAATTCAAGTATGGCCGTTTTCCCTTAAGTTTACTGTTTGGGCCATAACTTTTGATGGGAATCGAACAGGGTGCTGAGACCTATTCCATTGGATCGTAATAGTTGATTACAATTCCATAAAGTAGCCACATGAAGGATTTGGCTTAAAGGTTTGGGAGGAATCGTTGTTTTAAGTTTCAGTTTGTGTTTAGGTGGATTGTTCATAAGCTAATAGGCTGGTCAGCCAAACCCATTAGACCTATGACCAACAGATATAAATAGGGTGACTTATAGAGAGAATTAGGGTTACTCTCTTTATTCTAAGTTTTAGGTTGGACATCTGTGATTCTCCAGGTTCAGCCTAAAGCAATATTTCTCCATTTTCTTTAATCGAATTCATCGTAGATTGCATTAGAAGATTGATCATCATCAGGGAAGAGTAGATCATCATCAAAGTGGATTAGATCACATCATATTGCATCAAATTCAAGGGGTTTCAGCATTGTCCAGATCTGATCTTATTGAATCTACATCAAACCTAAAAATTGGTGAGCGATAAATATCTCTCACACGGAAGCTATAGATTTTATGGGTAAGCTATGGTTATATTCAAATGTTTTACATTAAAATCACATTAAATCTAATCATATATGTTTAACTCAGACCTAGAAACTCTAGGAATACTTAACTTGATTATATTAACCCGATAATTGTTAGATTGTTTACTCATATGTTTAGATCTAAATCATGTTAGATCTTATGATTATGATATGTTTATGTTTATGAAATATTCATGTTTGTATGATCATTTCTATATGGATTGATGTTTGTTTTGATTGAATTGATTGCATTGCTTGAGTTGTTTGTTAGATTGTTTACCGTAGAATCATAGGATTAGAGAACAGAGAAAATCAGAGGTTTAGACGATTGAATTCAGACAAAACTTGGTGGAAAAGCTCTGGAAGATGAAAGAATAGGGCATGAAAAATTTCATGTCCATACAAGCTAAGGACATGGGTCGCCATCGTCCCATGGGGACATCGTGTGGCCATGATTTTTGGTTTATGGCATCGCGGGGATGAGTCGAAGATACTGGTGAAATTTCAAGTCATTCGAAGTTGTTTCATGAGAGGTCGAAAGTTGATTGCTCGAGATATGAATAGACCGGCAGAAGCTTCAAAACGTACGTCGAAACAATTGGAGATTGGACTAAAAGTATTCACTTGAGACATGAATAGATATGGGGCTAACCACTTAGCTAAATTAGCTAAATGGGAGGGTCGTCACCAACCAATGAAGGTTGGTACCGACCCATGAGGGTCGGACAGAGAAGGGTGAAACTGTGGGGGATTAGTTGTCCTTGCTTTCTAATGTTGCTGGAGAGGTTTGGATTAAAACGGACTTCAGATGATTGATGTAAAACTCAAAGATGAATGGTGTTTCGATTGTGAACTCAGGTAAGAGTGGTCGATGCTAAGTTGATGTGACACTGGTCGTGGGATGATATACGATATAGTTCGATGAATGATTGACTCAGCTAGGAGTTAATATGGGATGACAATGGTTGACTCAGGTAAAAGATAACCAGTGATGATAACGGAATCAGTTAAAGAGGCGATTTGACTAAAAAGGTGAAATCACCAATAAGAAAGGCTCAACGAATTTGATGCACCAAGGAATCGTTGGTTATCAAATTGTTCTAGCGGACTCAAAGCAGAGGTATCGTGGGGACGCCCATAAGGATCAGGAAGGATCAAGTACCTTGGATCGCTCAGGTAGTATTGGTCTAGTTGTCTCAGGTAGGAGGCAAACGTACGAGTTACGATGGCTAATGGTAGTTTGGCTAGAACCAGGGGTTTTCCATTAGCCCTTTTGACTGGTGAAATGCAGGTTCCATAACAGATGGATTCACGGCTGTAGTTGGTTATGGTTAGGACATTGAATGTTATGGATGCTATGGTTGATTTGTGTTTTCTCTGGGTAGGCCATCATCGTAGGATGTTAAGGAGAAGCGGGATTAGGGGTAGTCCTTTCCTATTTCTGATGCGGCATGTGATGGATGGTTTTCACGTGTTAACTTATTGGTTTTGGACAGATCGGTTGATTGATCCACCTATACTCATATTATCCTATGTAACTATTGTTAGCCATTTTTGCTCACTAAGACTGTTGTATGACTCAAGATTTTATGTTTTCCCTCATATTACCTTCGGTTATTCACCAATTTGTTGGTGGGCAGACTGGGTAGTAGATAGCAGGTTTGGTGTCGGTGTTGCTGTGCGATAACGAGCAGCAGGATGGCATATCATTACTATCTACTATTTTAGTTATTTCTTTTCTATTTCCATTGTATAGTGATGATATTGAGACTCTAAGGGATGTGGTGAGGCATATTGTATTAAGAGATTCATGTATCGAAAAGTATTGTACCCAAGATTCTATGGCTTTAATGAAGATTTGATTCTCTATTTAGTTGTGCTTCATTATTATATCATGTTGTACATTTTATTATTATATATATCCACGTGCTATGAGTTATATGATAGGTTCTGTTTAGAATTACTCTACCCTGACGGTCGTCCCGTATCGACCTGGCACGTCATATAGCTTACTTCTCCTTGGTTTGTGCAGGAGGTATGTGGCGGTCGTCATATTAATTATGTACTCCATGTGCATAAGGAAAATTAATCATTCAACCTTCCTATATTAAAATCATTTTAGAATCTCTCACATTTTTGCAAATATTTCAAGGTGATATGCGTGGTGCAGTCCATCCTGAATGTGGGCTATATAGATATTTTATGATATTAAATGATGCACCAACTTGTTGGTCACATTTATGTTTGTTTTCTAATAGAAACATGACATTTGCTAGATTACTTTATCAAATAATTAAATTGAGAGCACACTTCCCTGATTATTAGATTAGATCAATTCAACTAGATAATGCAGGAGAATTTACTTCTCAAATATTTGATGATTACTATATATCGCTGGAAAGTGAAGTTGAACATCCAGTAACTTGCACTTACACTCAAAATTGTCTGGTAGAATCATTAATTAAGTGTTTGCAACTTATTACAAGATCGTAGCTCATGCAGTCAAAGCTACCCATTTTAGTTCAAGGGCATGCAATTTTACATGCCTCAAAATTGACTAAAATTAAACTAACGACTTATCGTCGATTTTCACATCCCATCTTTTAACCGGATCCTAACCAAATATTTCACATCTATGAAAATTTAGTTCCGTTCTATATGTGTCCATTAGTCCCTTAATTCATCTTAAAATGGGTCCTCAAAGAATGTCGGGAATTTATGTGAAATTTGATTCATCTTCGATAATTTGCTATCTTGATCCTCTTACAAATGATGTCTTTACTACAAGATTTTCATAATGTAAATCTAGTGAGTTGATTTTCCCATCGTTAGGGAGAGAAAAGACCATTATTAGAAAACAATGTGAAATATCATGGAATAGTCCATCTATGTTTCATTTGAATCCACGTAACAAACCATGCCAATATGAGATATAAAGAATATTGCATTATCCTAATATTATAAATCAAATGCCTGATGCATTCAGTGATGCTGTAGGAATGACTATATCTCACGCTCCAGCAGCAATTTCACCAGCAAGAATTGATGTTCCAAAAGGATCAATAACAAAGAAAGATAAAAATTTGAAAGACTGGTAGGTTTAAAAGACTTGGCGCCTAGAAAAAGAAAGTCTAATGAAAAATCATCAATTGATAAACCTCCTGAAGAGGTTACAAATGATTCAAAAGATAAATTAAATGAAAATTCCATTTCTCCTATAATCAATGACGGAACTATTATCCCAAAAGAAATAATAGAAACTTTCAAAAATAAAATGGTACCTGATAATAATGAGATCTCAGTATCTGATATGAATTATGGAGAAATGTCAGATCGAAGCAAATAATAATGAGATATTTTTATATGTAATTGTATGTTTAGATAGGCTTTCCCTTTAATAATAATTATTTTTTTATTATTAAAATAATGTAAATGACAAAGTTCATTAATTTTTTTTAAGGAAATGTTCTCAATTTTTTTAATGAGGATAACAAAATTTTCCATTTAAACATAGTAGAAAGACAATTTGATAAGGAAAATATGCTGGCACCAGTTTCGAATAATATTTTCATATGACAACACTATACAATATCAATTTTACATATTGTGTCTTTATGATTAAAGTATAAAGAGAATATATTTAAAACTTAAACTTTGAAAGTTTGTCCTTTGAATAAAAATTTCCCTTTGCTACCTATCAATAATACTTAATATTTAACATTTAATACATAATCAGGACAAAATTGAATATTTCAACTTAAAATTACAAAGCACTAATAACGAATAATGCCTAGTGAAAATAAACTCATTTATGCTCTTGTTGTTAGGGAATGCGAATTAAGGGTCTTAAGGGAAACTAAATACTAGAGGGGGAGTGATAGTGTTTTGATGGATTTTATAGATTTCTTTATATCTTTTTAAGTTTTTTAAAATGTTTTGCAAATCACAGATATGAATAATCACAGATGCAAATAATAATAGTAAAAGCAGTAAAAGGAAAGAATACACTAGGATTCTAAATTGGTTCAGAGTTACCCTACATCAAGTCTTATACGATGCTGGGTTGATGTGGATTTCTTTTCAAATAATATCTAAATTACAATGCTTGATTTCCGGGCTACAAGGGCACACCCCAAATGTTTTCGGAGTATAGTGAGACTCGGTTGATTTCTAGGCCACAACCTACGTCCAATTGATTTCCATGCTCCAATCACACCGAGTCGATTTATACGGGACTTAACCACACCTTTTCAGTATCAGTTTTGGAGGATAGACTCAATAGGACTTGAACTTGCGATCTTTGATTACAAAAAACCTATAGCTTTTGAGTAACACTTGAATCTTTGAGAGATTTTTATAGAGAACTGCTAGAGTATAAGTGTATAGTTTAATAATTAAAGAGTATTAATGGAGAGAAGAGAAAGGAAGAAAAGGATGCGTAAAAGTTAGTTAAAAATTTAATTTAGAAGCCTATTTATAGTCTCCGAACAGTTTAATCCTTTCAGAATAGTTTTGAATTCAAAAGACACAACTTTTCAAAATTTTAATTTGAAAACAGAGGACAACTATAACTACATACTAAAATGTCCATGTTGACATACTTTAGTAATTTTTCAAAAAATAAACTTTTGAATTCAAGCAAATAATGATTAAATAAATTGTGGTGATGCTTGAGTTAAAACAAACTATATTTCTTTATATTAAAGTAGCTTTTTTCAAGTACAAATATATATTAAAACATATATTGAGATGATTAAGCACTATATATAAAATGATATTAAAGTATATATATAACTTTAAATATAAGAAATACTTTACAACTTAATATAAATATAAGTAAGGAAATTTAAAACATAAGTAACCATAATAAAAGTAAATATAAACTTAGTATAAACTAAAATATATTTTAAAAATAGGAGTTAAAATAAATTTAAGAACAAAGAAATATTTTTAAAATAAGGAAGTAATTTCGAAATCATTATATTTAAAAATAGTGAGAAAACATTGAAATAAGGATTCAATGCTAATCCGAGTTTTAACAAGAAATCTAAACCCAATTACTTTTATTTCTTGAACTCTTGAATTCTTGAACTCTTGTTACTCATGAGTCTTGTATCTTAAACTCTTGTTCTTTGAATCTTGATTCTCTAAACTGTACAGTCTTCAGTAATCAATACATACAAAGATTTCCTGTACACACAAGCGCGCGCGCGCACACACACACACATATATATTATAGATAATAGTGTTAGTATATATAATTTATAACAATAATAGTTAAAGCAAGGTTGTCATCGAAACCATAATTACAACCATCCAATCCCTAACACTTGTAATACCCTCAGTTATTTGCCGAGATTCACTCGTACTTCATTATTAGTGTAGCATTTCCAAATTTTGTAATATCCATAAGTTTATACTTATCAAACTTCAAGCACCATTCCCGACATGTGTAATAACCCAACTTTTCAGTCCTTAAAAGTCAACATTGATACAGCCACAGTATTCATGTCTTGAACATCTAAGTGTTGGGAACCAAATCTTTATGAGAAAAAGAAAAAAAAGACAGGACGCAGTCTCACGATGGAATGAATAATCTATAATACAACATTAGTCTTTACAAACATAAGACTTTTATACATACGATAATTTAAACATACATCAGAGCGCTAACTATAAATCAGTCTGGACAGTTATATCTGCCTATCCTCATAGTTGTTGATAAATACACATTAGATACAACGTAAAAATTAAAGAATATATGAGTGTACGTCTTGCCTTCCAGATCTTGTCCCGAAGCTTCAGAAATCCAAACTAATTTGCAAATATGCTCATTTTGACTCGAGTATTATAACATACTAACTCCAAGATTAGTATGGTAAACTAGCGTGAGAAAACACACCTCAATTGGTTTTCATTTTATCCTTTTAAAGTCTTTCAGATACTATGTATCATAAGTCCGCGTCGCATAAAAACATTTACAAGGTTTTAATCTAATCAATACCAAGCCTTTTCATATCAATATCCAATGATATTATAATATTATGTAAGGGCACAAATATAAATAATCAAGTAGTCATGATGCTTGTAAGGGTACATCACAACAATACTAAATATATTATAAAAAATCCATATTGTAGTAACTCCTTGTTTGACTCTTGTGTACACCATACAATTCCGACCTCTTTCTTTAACATATTATAGTAGCACCTTGTTTGAAGCGTTCTAGAAGGCTTACTCTTATAACCTCCTTATAAATGCATGATCTCAAACCAAATGAGTTACAATAGTCTTTGTTCGTAAATGAGAACTTCTTATCAATAGATCCTTGAAGTTGAATTATTATTCTAAATCCCATTTACTTATAATTTCTCTATTAAATACTTGCAATGAGCACAACTAGAAGACCGAGCACTTATAGCTAAAAGAATATTGAAACTTATACATAAGAAATGTAAAATTTACATAGATGTTCATCAAATACTTTCATATGATAACCTTTATTCATCCTTGAATAAAACCTAACTAGATTTATTTGTTGTATTTTAATAGGGATGCATAATTGCCTTAAGTGTATCCAACAAGCCTACCCCTTAGTGTCCTTAGTAGGACGAATCGTGTCTTGTGAGCTTTTTCAGTAGACACTACCTGCAAAATCCAAATGCATAATACTTTATGAATGCAAAAGGTTATGAAAATCGATTAATTGATTTATTTTAAATAGTTATAACGTTGTAGCATGCACATATTCCAGTCAAAATCTAGAAATATAAGTTTGTCACTTAGCCATGAACTTAAAATAAAATTCAAGTTCTCATTACAATCACTCTAGCTTGATTTTATTTCAATTAAAAAAATGGTGAAACTATGATTTTTTTTTATTATCAAAGTTTTCAAAGAAATATTTATGTTTCCCCTTGTAAAACAAATCTCAAAACAATAAAATAAAAAAAATCGCTTTGAATTTATTCACTTGCCCTCGTTTTATTTTACTTTGAATTTGTTCAAGGGGGAACCGACCGAAGTCGTAACCCCCTGTGCACCTTGCCTGGTACGCGAGTACCACATAAGTGGCTGATCTTAGCGTATGCACATGATAAGCTCTTAGATACCTTTCTAGGTTTCGAACCTACGTTGTTATTATCACATAGCAAGGTCCTTAACTTCTAGACTATTCTTTTACTCTGCACATTAGTATTATATTATTATTATTACTGCTTTTATTTTTATAACCTCATCCACCAAAACCATGGACCAAGGTAGACCATCCATGCAATGACTTTCAGACTTACGTAAGAATATAACAGAGCTTGTAAATTGTGTTAAAAAACCTCTGATAATATCATATAGGATGGTGATTTTCAGCTGCTCAACTCATAAAATGAGACAAAGGTATTATCCTTATACACTGCCTTCTGTCCCTTGTAAGGCTGTGATAGATCTTTGCGGATGTGCACACAGTGCCATATGTACTAGAAATGTTGGAAATCTTTGGTTTTTGTTTTTATTAGTATTACTATTTTTTTGAAAGAGAATGTGAGAGTAATGCAAAATAGTTTTAGATCTCTTTAATTATCAGGGTTTGAAAATCATTAAAGCGTACACTTTAGCTGTCCACATCTAAACGATGACAACAAACTTCAAAGTCGTCATATATGAGTCAACATATATGTTAGCTTTAATGTTATTGCATGTAATTTAAACCTTTCATTTTGTTTTCCTTGATGCTAGAGAATCACAAAACGTTTCTTTCAAATGATACAAATAATGCTCTACTGCGTCTACTGAGTTTGGCCTTCTCATAATTTTCCACTTTATTAAATTTCTATGGCCTAAATTCATATATCTAAAAGTAATGTGAATCAATGTGCAAAAATAAATGATTGCAGAAAAATTGTAAAAAAATGCAATTTTCTAAATGGAATAGAATAAAATAGGAAAATGAATGCTCTTACAAAAGTGAGAAAAAATACAACTTTTTTAATACAATAAAAAATGATTACAACATGAGTCTTCCCCTCTTTTTAAATTTAACAGTGTCTTCAACGTTCATCTTGTTTTTAAACTTGAAGGAACGTACCTATAAATGAATGCATTGCAAAATGATTTGTAATATAAAATGCAATTTAACTGTATGCTAAAATGGATTATATACGGCATAAAAATATGCTTACACTAAATGTGATGCAGAAATTAGTGTTGGAAACATTTTGTACATGTAATGAATTTATTTTTAATAAAATTACAGTTATTAAGAATTTATTATTGAGTCATTATTGCAATAGAGCCATTGAAAGTTATAATGGTGATATATATATATATATATATATATATATATATATATATATGAGCCATTATTGTGATTGAGGAATTACACTAGCACAATGGTCATATATTTATGTGACTTTTTATCGAGCCGTTACAAAAATAAATGGTATTAAATATTGCTATGAATGATAATAAATTAAAACTTATTAATATTCATCACTTTTGAAATGTATACAATTTACATGTTATGAATTGCAGTTATTTTAAATGTTTCTTTTATTTATTATCGTATTAATTGTGATCCAATTTTTCTCCCACTAACATAGCGGACATTAAATTTTTGCATTTTTTCTACATAAGAAATAGAATAGACAAAGAAAAAAATATAGAACAATTTTTTCATCTTCCTCTCTCTTTAAAAAACCTCCTTATCTTTAATGAAAAATTTTCATTACAAAAAGAAAAGAGTGGTATAATTTTTTTTTTAAATTTGAGTGCAAATCAGGCTCAATTCATTTATGCAAGCGAATTGATATTGAAGAAGAGACTGTTTTATCTCTGAGGCGGTGGCGAAAGGTACGAACTATTTTGAACCATTGAGCAGATCACTGAAATGTATTCAAGAGAGCGACATTGTCCGCGACTCAGTCGTTAATTTTCCAACAATTTGAAGATGTTCAGACAACTAATGACTTTTGCTGCCGCTGAAAACAATATCAACGATGTCGGCCTGCATCAATGTTCCAGATCCTATTTGTCACTACTGCACCTTTCAGTTTGAAGGTCTCCACTTCAAACCCTGGCGACAAAAAATGGAGTTTTTTCTTACTATGCGAAAAGTCGTCGGCGCTTTATCAATCGAGAAACCGCAATTACTAGAGAAACCAAATGAAGCCGGCGCAAATCAAATGGCGGTTTGGGCAGAGAAATCAAACCAGTTGCAGACTAGGATTGACCAGGACTACATGTGCAAGAACTTCTTCCTCAAGGGCCTCAACGACTATATGTACGACTATTACAATTCAGATAAATCAGCAAAGGAGATATGGGAGGCTCTGCAGAAAAAGTATGACACTGAAGAGGCAAGCACAAAGAAGTACGCAGTCAGCCGCTACCTCAAACATCAGATGACAAATGACACGTCAGTAGAGATGTAGTCTCATGAGCTTTAGAAAATAGCACATGAGATCATCTCCAAAGGTATGACTTTGAATTATCAATTTCTGATTGCTGTAATATTTGATAAATTTCCCTCAAGATGGAAATTTTTTAAGAATGTGATGAGGCATATGACTATGGAATTTTCCTTAGAGAGCTTGATCGTTCGCCTTCGTATTGAGGAGGAGACACGAAAACAGGACCAGAAAGAGGAAGTGTTGGTTGTCACAAACAATAGAACTAAAATGACCAAAGCAACTGTTCTGGAAACGAATGTGAAAGCATTCAAAAATCTGAATCGTCGCAACAAACAGAATTGGAATCCGAAAGGGTACCAAAAAGGGCAGCAGAGACCAGCCCAAAAGAGTGAACCTGGCATTTGTTTCTCTGTTACAACTGTGGAAAACCAGTTCATACGACAGGTAAGTGTCGAAACAGACCAGGCCATGCACCGTATTAAAACCTGACTAAAGAGCCTTTAATAGCTATGATTACTGAGATTCACCTTGTTGGTGGATCAGAGGATTGGTGGGTAGATATTGGTGCTTCTCGCCATGTCTACTATGATCGTGATATGTTATTACATACACGGTTGTTGATGATCAGACGGTGCTATTGGGAAATTCTCACACTACTAAAGTTGTTGGGGTTTGAAATGTGGAAATCAAGTTTACCTTTGGAAAGATAGTGATTCTAAAAAGCGTGATGCATGCTCCGGAGATGAGAAAAAACCTGGTTTCTGGCTTTCTTCTAAATAAGACTGGCTTTACTCAAGTTATAGAGGTTGATTTGAATACCTTAACTTATAGGGGAATTTTTGTAGGAAAGGGTTATGCTTGTGAGGGAATGTTTAAGTTGAATGTTGAATCTAATAAAGTAACTAGTTCTGCTTATACGTTATGTAATTTTAATATTTGGCACTCTATATTATGTTATATTAACAAACGCATAATTCATAACATGAGCACCTTAGATATGATTCCTAAAATGTCAGAATTTGATTTTGATAATCGTGAATTCTGTACTCAAGCTAAAATCACAAAGAAACCTTATAAGTCTGTTGATAGAGTATCTGGACCCTCAGATTTAATTCATTCTAATATGTGTGAGCTTGATGGTACCTTAACTAGACATGAAAATCGTTATTTTATCAGTTTTATTGACGACTGTTCTTTCACATATGTATATCTCATGAAAAATAAAAGTGGTGCATTTGATATGTTTAAGACATTCAAAACTGAAATTGAAAATCAATCAAACAAGAAAATTAAAATACTTCGTAATGATAGAGGAACAAAATATGAATTTATTTCTATTCTGTATTTCTATAAACTACATGGTATTATACATGAAAGAACTGCACCTTATTATCCTGAAATGAACGGTAAAGCCGAAAGAAAAAAAATAGGACCTTTATCGAATTAGTAGTTTCCATTTTATTAAATTCTGGTGTAGCTAAACATTGGTGGGAGGATATATTATTAATGATGTGTTATGTACTGAATAGAATCCCTAAATCAAAAAGTAAAATTTCACCTTTTGAAATTCTGAAAAATTACAAACGCAATGTGTCTTATTATAAAACTTGGGAATGCTTGGCATATGTCTGTATTCTAGATCCTAAGAGAATAAAATTAGCAAGTAAAGCATATGAATGTGTATTTATTGGCTACGCAGTTAATAGCATAGCACATAGATTTTATAACATAAATACACATAATATTATTGAAGCAAATGATGCTGATTTTTATGAAATAAAATTTCATTTTAAATTAAGGAATAGTGGGGGTACATCAATTAATTTATTACCTGTAAGAACAAAACCTAATGAGAATTCTAGAAATGAACCTAGAATAAGTGAAAGAGAAAGAATCGAAAAAGATTTTGGTTCAGATTTTTGTGCTTTTACTATAGAGGAGGATCCCTTAAACCTCCAAGAGGCCTTATCTTCACTAGATGCCAATTTTTGGCAAGAGGCTATAAATGATGAGATGAATTCTTTGGAATCCAATAAGACTTGCCACTTAGTTGATTAACCACCTGGGTGTAAATCTATAGGCTGTAAATGGGTGCTTAAAAATATTTGAAACATGATGCCAGTGTCGATTAATATAAAGCCCGTCTAGTAGCTAAAGGTTTTAAACAAGGAGAAAATGTAGATTTCTTCGATACTTTTTCACATGTAACTAGAATTACATCCATTTGGTTATTAATATCACTTGCATCTATTCATAATTTAATAATACACCAAATGGATGTTAAAAACGTATTTTTAAACGGTGAATTAGACGAAGAAATTTATATGGACTAGCCTGAAGGATTTGTAGTAAATGGTCAAGAACATGAAGTATGCGAATTGGATAAATCATTATATGATTTAAAACAAGCACCTAAACATAGACATGAAAAATTTGATAACTTCACCATTTCACATGGTTTTAAAGTTAATGAAAGTGACAAATGCATTTATTTCAAAACTGAGAATGACATTTGTACTATTATATGTCATTATATATATGACCTACTCATTTTTAGGTCAAATACTCATGCCGTAAACAATGTTAAATATTTTCTAGATGCCAATTTAGATATGAAAGATCTTGGTGAGGCGAGTGTAATCCTTGGTATTAAAATTACTAGGTCCGAAAAGGGACTTTCTTTGGATCAATCTCATTATATTGAGAAGAATCTACAGAAATACAATTACTTTGACTGTAAATCTGCAAGTACACCATATGATCATTGAAACACCCCACCTCCGTTAAGGTCACTCACAAAGGGAATGCCTTAACTTTGGTAAAGCATTTTAGGTAAAAGATACAGATAATTTACAAGACAGACATATAAACAACGGAAAAACTAAATTTATTTCATAAGTACGTGATTCAGTTAAAACATTACAACAACTGTCTCAAACAAACTTTTAAATTATTACAACAAAATCTCAGTCTTGAATTAAAACATAAAGAAGCATTAAAACAACAGTAGGCAGCATAAATCTCCAATAAAAGAGTATCCAAAGCCATAGACCAAGGAAAAAGATTCCAAGCAATACATCTACTTTCTTCAAGCTGGAAATGATCCGATCTAAGCTGAAGTATTCCCTCCCTGCTGACCTGGAGGAGGGGAAACGGAAGAAAAAAAGACGAAAGAAAATGGGTCAGACATGAGTCTGGTAAGTCCAGTGACTATTTAGCATGTAAACAAGGAAGGGTTATGACATGAATAAACTGAATCAGGACAACACCCTAGAAATAAGATAATAAGGCTGAATATGCTATCGCACCCATTTTATTTCTCTGCACCCCCTTACAAGTGGTTCAACTAGCCCCACATGTTCAAGATAAATGATCCCCTTTTTATCGATCGACTCCTACTCATATACGTTTACCACTTGTGTCATTCGGCCTCGCATGATTGTAGATACCTGTGCTAGTCCCACCATGGGGTGTATCAAGTCCTATGGTGGCAACCCAACAGAATTCAAGGTCAAAGAGTATAACTATTGATGCCCAGTGCCTGCTTTTTCCATTCCGGAGTACGTGCACGACTGCACTCCATCGGAACCTACCCTGACGCACCACCCGCCGTTGTTTTGACCGCTTATAATCAGCCCAGTAATCATGCCCCACCCTACCTAGTTCAGGGTACCGTGATACATCTATGTGGGTTACTGCTGAAATGGGTCCCCGTTACTAGGGTTTCCTAATCAACATGTTAAAATGGTTAAGTGTTCCCAAATTAACCTAACCCCACCCATCAGTTTGGTTAACATGTGGCATTGGTTAAGTGGTGCCTTAATTAACTTAACCCTACCATTCCTGTCTTAGCTTTAATTCATTTATTAAAACACCAACCACTCACATTAGATATACATTGTTGCAGTTGCTGGATGTACCGGTCGGTTCCGGGCAGTCTTACACCGCAACTCAATCTAACCTCGGGTTCTTTTGGGCTTGATGCACTAACCTCTCACATTAGATATATATTGTTACGGTTGCTTGATGTGCCGGGTGGTTCCGGGCAGTCTTACATCGTAACTCAATCTAACCTCGGGTTAGGCATATTCGTCTTTTTACTTAATTTACATATTTATCTTTCAAGTTTATATGTAAATTATCCACAATTATTTCCATTCAAGTCATGCCCCTTTTACCCTCTAAATCATATTTTCAATTTTTGGTATATAAATTATACCATTTTTATGCCTCTAACCATTCATTTATTTATGGGCCAAATTATGCCAACAATAATAATTTTAATGTTTTCCCAACATTACCCCCGTCATGCGTTCGCAAAATTCACATAGAATGTTAAGCTCGTAACTTAGCCTAACTTATATACAAAAGGGGAAAGAAGGGAGCATATACCATTCACACCACATAAAATAATAAGGAACTAACTAAACATGTGTCATGTAAATGTGGCATAAAATAATGAACTTGCATTTTTGGATCCAACTAACATGAGTCTTTAAGCATATGAAATTACCCAAATCCAACTAGGCATTTAAATGTAAATTTTATTTTGGGTCCAATGAACATAAACTTTAAGCATACAGAATTACACAAGTTCAACTAGACATGTGAATGTGAACTTTTAATTTGGATCCAATAATCATGAATCTTAAACATATGGAATTACATAGGTTTAACAAGGCATGTAAATATGAACTTTAATCCTGGATATAATTTCCATAGATCTAAATGTAAATCTAAAAATAATACATGTCTTGGCCTAATAATTTGCATGTAACATAACATGAATGAATCACCAATTTTACATGTTTGGTTTACATCAACATAATAACCACATAGCCTAACAACTTGCATATAACATAACATGAATGAGTCACCAATTTTATATGACTGGTTTACATCAACATAATAACCACATACCTAACAACTTGCATGTAACATAACATGAGTGAATCACCAATTTTACATGATTGGTTTACATCAACATAATAACCACATAGTCTAACAACTTGCATGTAACATTACATGAATAAATCACCAAACTTTACATAATACATGATTGGTTTAACACCAACATAATAACCATAATAATCTCATAAGCATATACGATAGAATCGTTACAAGAATAGGCATGAATCAACATCATCGTTATCTTACAACTAGGAATAACGCTAGTTTTCATTTTATTATAAATCATAACTTTTAATCGTTCACATCTAAATAATAACAGGACTTACAAAGAAAATAAAGTCTTGTTTTTTGGGATCTGTTTTATGAAATTGGAAAGCAATCCCTTGAAGAAGACTATCAATTCTCTAAGTTAGCTTTGATTCGTAGCTTGAACTTGTTTTTCTAATTGAAGAAGAAATGGTGGCTAGGCTAGAACGATCATGGACAACATGGTGGTTCCTTGGAATGAATTTGTGTGATTTAGGGTTTGAGGATTAGGGTTGCTTTTATAGAAGTTTAATCTTATGTGAGCCGTTAGATCGTTCTAGAAGCAATCACAACCGTCCAGACTAGATAGAGTTATCCAGAATTGCCACCTCTGCCCTAGTGACTCAGCAATAGGTCCAAAAGGACTCAGCAACTAGTCAGAATCGTCTCAGATTTGGATTTGGGCGAGTGGGGCAGGTCGACCCCCTGGTTGACCTGGCTTGGGGCGGGAGAAATCCTTCCCAGCCCGCTTCTTTCTATTTTGTTTGAATTTGAATTTTAACTCCAAACTGTTCTTAATTTATATAAATTTCTGATACTTCTGAGGGCCGTAACTTCCTCATACGAAGTCCGATTTACGAAAACTTGGACTCTATTTCCAAGCAGAATTCCGAGATGAACGCATGGCGTAACCCGTTTCCCTTAATTCTCACTTTTAAAATTAAGCATTCTTTAATTCGTTCTTTTAATAGACACAGAAAATTCAAGGTGTTACATTCTCCCCTCCTTAAAGGATTTCGTCCTCGAAATCTTCAAGTCAAGAAGAATGTATATCCTACCATCCAATCGTCCATCTACTCAACCATCAAACACAGGTGTCCATTGTCCTTAAAATACTTCTAATGCTTTCATGATTATATGCATAGTGTGTGTACATGTCCTTATCTAATGCAAAATCTGGCGGTCTACTGATTCAGTTGACCTCCTTAATGCGAATTAAGTGAAACACCCCACCTCCGTTAGGGTCACTCTCAAAGGGAATGCCCTAATTTTGGTGGAGGTTTATAAGTACAAGTCACAGGTATACAAGACAGATATAAGAACACATACTTGTAAAACAGCGGAAGAACAACAAACTTTATTTCATAATGTCAAATACGTGTTACAACAACATCCTTTCCAAAAACATAACATAACACTTTCATAATCTGTCTTGAGTACATTATTTAAAGAAGCATAAATAAAACATAGATAAACTGCAAAAGCCCCGTAGCGGATTGTCCAAAGCCATAGTTCAAAACAGGAAAGTCCAAGCAATACATTTCTCTTCTTCAAGCTGGATGTTGAGGCTGATCAAGCTGCTGTGTTCCCTCCCTGAGGACCTGGGAGGGGGGGGACGGAAGAAAGAAGACGAAAGAAAAATAGAGTCAGACATAAAGCCTGAGTAAGTCTAGTACTACTTTGTCTATGAATAAAGAACTGGGTATGATAAGTAATAGCAAGAAGTGGAAAGGCACTATGAACTTGGTTAAGTTATCTAGGGTCGAATATACTATCGTACCCCATGTTAATCTCTGAACCCATATAAACTAGTTTCCAATTTGCACCCCATAATCAGGGTGATGTGATCCATTCAATGATGATCGGCTCCTACTCGCATAGTTACATGTGTCTTACGGCCCCCGATGTCTGTAGTTACCTATGCTGGCCCCACCATGGGGTGTATCAAGTCCCATAGTGGCAACCCGACACAACCTTAGAGTGCACAGGTATGCTACTGGTGTCCAGCGCCTTATTTTTCTGCGCCGGAGTGTGTGCACGCCCGCACTCCGTTAGAACCTACACTGCTACACCACCGCCGTCGCTTTGACCTCTTACAACCAGCCCAGTAATCGTGCCCCACCCTGCCTAGTTTCAGGGTATCATGATACACCTTTTAGGGTTACTGCTGAAAAGGGTCCCCCGCTACTAGGTTTTCTATCTCTAGCCAACATGCTAAGTTGGTTAAGTGTTTCTAACCTAACCCCACCAGTCCGTTTTGTTTAGCATGTTCCATTTTGATTAAGTCTTTAGTTCACTTAATCCTATCAATCCTGACTCAGCCTTAATTGTCTTATTAAGGCCCTGACCTCTCACATTAGACAGGTATTGTTGTGGCTGCCTGTTGCCGGTTGGTTCCGGGCAGTCTTACGCCACAATTCAGTCTAACCTCGGGTCCTTATTGGGCTCCATGTTTAACCTCTCACATTGGATAGGTATTGTTGTGACCACTGGACAGCCGGGCGGTTCCGGGCAGGTTTACATCACAACTCAATCCAACCTCGGGTTAAACACATCGTATGTTCTACATTTACATATCTTGTCATTCTTCTTTATTTATATGTAAATATTTGCGGCCCATTATTAAGTTAATGGTGTAAAGGTTACACCAATCACGGGCCCAACCCATACTTGAATTTGGGCCCTTCTACTTTATATTTTCATTCATTAATTAATTTTAACCCAACGTTATTTTCCCCCGTTTTACACGTCCGTTCATATATATTGGGCTTAGCCTTTTAAAGCCCAATTTAGCCAAGCGAAAAGGGGAGGCTTAAAGCGTGATTACATACACAAAGAGGGGAATGTGAGCGCATGAACTTGCAATACGACGTTGGAAATACAAAGTAGAAATTGGTGTACTTGCATAGTGGTAACATAGGTGACATGAATCAAAGCATGTGAACTTACATAGGTTTAACTACAACATGAACCTATATTCTTATTTAGGCATAATGTCAAACATAAGCATGTCATAAATATTTCTAGCATAAGCATAGCATAATGTCAAACATAAGCATGGCATAAATACTTTTAGCATAAACATGGCATAAACATAAACAAGTCATGTTCATAAGGTTTCTACATGTTTACAAAGGGGATACTTTGTTAATAACACAAAAACATAGATCAACTTAATTATGGTTTAAGTCTAATCATATAACGATAGTATAATTATACTTATGCATAAATATTCCTAAACATGGTATTTGCTTTAAACTTGCAAAAAGGGATTTTTGAGTCTAACCTAGCCATGTCTCACATATGTCATCCTATAATTCTTGTAAACAAGATAGACTTAATCATGGATTTCAATTATGCCAAATATCATTCATAGCCTAGCCATATTCATAAGTTTGCAAAAGCATGACTTAATACATGGATTATGGTGTCAAAATTCCAACATAGTTTCATATGAACTATAACAACCAAACTTGTTTCAATTACTTGCAAAATGATTTATGCACAAAAATATCCACCATGATGGCATAATAACAAAGCCCCAAACTTGCATGAATTTCAATCAACTACATACATGTAGCTTCAACATAGATTACATAATTTGCGCAATATTCCAAACGTATACTTGCATAGAACTACCGCATGTAGTTCTTTATAATGAATAACATAATTTTGCACAAATATGAATTACTTTATTATCCCAATTCAAGCATACAAATCAATACAGTTGTTTATTCATACCAAAGTAATACTCTACTTACAATGGTTGCGGCGAATTCTCTAATTAAGAGATATGATTCCTTTGTTGAATTGATTGGCTTTAGGTTGCTTGAATTTGCTTTAGGATTTAGAACTTTCTTCCTAATTCTCTCTCTAGTCGGTGGCTACTCTTAGTCGTTCCTCAGCAACATGGCGGCTATGTTCTTAATTTGAATGAATAGATTAGGGTTTAGTCTAGGGTTGTTTATATAGAGGTTAGGAATTGATTAGGACCCTTGATGTTGCTTGGATAGATCGTAGCCATTCATTAGGAAGAGAGACCAATAAAAACCCGCCACCTAGCCCTAATGACAAAGCAGACCACAGAAACTCGACCACACACCGACCTGGCCAGCCAGGTTGACTGGGCTCGACCAGGTCGACACCCCTGTCGACAGGGCTGTCGACAGCCCTGTCGACATGGGTAGCCCAGGTCGACAGCCCAGTCGACCTGGGTGGCCTAGGCGGGTGATTATCTGCCCTGGCCCATTGGGCCCCATTTTCGAATTATTTTATTCTGTTTGAATTTTAAATTTAATTCAAAACTTCCGAAGGCCATATCTTCTTCATACGGACTCCGTTTTTCGAAAACTCGGACTCTTTTTGCGTATTTTTCCAAGATGAACGCAATGGCGTATCCCGTTTCCCTTAGTTCTTTGATTTCAGATTAATTATACTTTAATTTGTGAATTTCACAGTTATAGAATTCGCGGGGTGTTACATTCTCCCCCACTTAAAAGGATTTCGTCCCCGAAATCTTCAAGTTAGGAGGAATGTAAATCCTAACATCCAATCATCCATCTACTCATCCATCAAACACGAGCATTCATTGTCCTTAAAAGACTTCTAATGCTTCCTGATCATATGCAAAGTGTGTGTGTACATGTACTTATCTAATGCAAAATCAGGCGGTCTACTGATTCAGTTGACCTCCTTAATGCGAATTATGTAAGTGCCATGAATCCATTATGTATGCAAATTTTCCTATTCATGATTCTACATGAGTGCACAATCATTCAATACAAATGCAACATCCACATGACAACACATTAAAGTTCAATCACATACGAATGCAAACATATATGCATATGCAATATGAAGTGACTGAGCCGATCTAAAACCTAGATTGTGTGTGTATATGCAACCACGAGCAACCACTAGCAATCACTTGCAACCACTTGCAACCATTCATACATAACATGTTTCAACTACATGTTTCCATCCAAAAAGATTCTATCTAAAAGATACGGTCGAGGAAATATACCTAAAAAGATAAAAGCGCAACTTAAGGAAAGAGAAAGATCAAGGATGTACCCTCGAACAGAAAAGGGTAGGCTGTACGGATTTTAGCTTCAGTTTCCCAAGTCGCGTCTCCCTCGGCGTCGCTCCACTGGACTTTGACGAGCTTGACTTCGCGGTTGCGTAGCCTCTTCACTTCCGTTCCTAAGATGCGGGTTAGAACTTTCCTTATGGTTGCTTCGCGCTCCACTTCGGCCTCTTCGAGGATATTTGGCTCTACCACTTCAGCAGACTCATGTAGACATTTTCGGAGATGTGAAACGTGAAAAACGTTGTGGACTCCAGCCAACTTCTCGGGTAGCTCTAATCTATAAGCCATTTTCCCAATTTTCTCGATAATAGGGAATGGCCCTACGAACCTTGGTGCAAGTTTTCCTGTGGTTCCAAAACGAACAACGTTTCTTAGCGGTGATACCTTGAGAAAAACTCTGTCTCCAACCTCAAATTCAAGGTCGGTCCTCCTCTTGTCGGCATAGGACTTTTGTCTGTCTTGGGCCGTCTTCATCCTTCTTCGTATTAAGTCTACTTTCTCTGAAGTCTCTCGGATCATATCTGGTCCAAGTATGAGCTTATCCGTGGACTCCCACCAACAAGTGGGCGATCGGCACGGTCTTCCATATAAAGCTTCGAAGGGCGCCATTCCTATGGTTGCTTGATAACTGTTGTTGTAGGCAAATTCCACCAAAGGAAGGTGGTCTTCCCATGTCCCTCCGAAGTCGAGGACGCATAGCCTTAAAAGGTCTTCCAAAACTCTGTTCACTCTCTCTGTTTGGCCGTCGGTTTGGGGATGATAGGCTGTGCTCAAGCATAACTGCGTTCCTACTGCTTCTTGCAGACTCCGCCAAAATTCGCTGGTGAAGATGGGGTCTCGGTCACTAACAATGCTAGTTGGTATTCCATGGAGCCGAACGATTTCCTTAAGGTAAAGTGATGCTAGGGATGAGGCAGTTCTTTTACTTTTGACAGGTAAAAAGTGGGCGCTTTTAGTAAGCCTATCCACTATTACCCAAATGCTAGTGTTGCCTCTCCTAGACCTAGGCAGCCCATCGATGAAGTCCATTGAGATGCTATCCCACTTCCACTGCGGGACCTCCAGAGGATGTAGTAGTCCGCCAGGCTTTTTCTGTTCTG
Organism: Allium sativum; assembly: GCA_030737875.1. Classification (NCBI taxonomy): domain Eukaryota; kingdom Viridiplantae; phylum Streptophyta; class Magnoliopsida; order Asparagales; family Amaryllidaceae; genus Allium; species Allium sativum. The sequence continues at coordinate 499,066,079 of CM060909.1, forward strand.
CTTTAACCTGTTGGCACACCATACATTTAGAAACGAATTCTGCCACGTCCTTTTTCATGCCATTCCAAAAGAAAGTCCTTTTTATGTCTTTGTACATTTTATCCCCGCCTGGGTGTATCGTCATCTTGGAGTGATGTGCTTCCTCGAGAACCTTCTTCACTAAATCTTTTGCTTGTGGGACGCATAGTCTCCCGTCTCGCCTTAGTACACCTTTATCGTCGATGGAGTATCTGTTGAGGTGACTTGAAGTCTCACCCCTAATTAGCCTATTAAGTATTTCCACAAGTTGAGGGTCTTCGCGTTGTGCTGTCCCTACTGAATCCACTAAAGTTGGGCGCACTTCGAGAGATGCAAGCAAGCCTGGTACGAAATCGGAGGAGGGCCTAAAGTCGAAGCTGGCTATAAACTCTAGGCTTTGTCTTTCAACAAACAATGGGCTCAGGGTCAATTTCTTTCGGCTCAACGCGTCTGCCACTACGTTGCCTTTGCCCGGAGTATAGGAGATTTCGAAATCGTACGAGGCAAGAAACTCCATCCATCTTTGTTGCCTCAAGTTAAGATCCTTCTGCGAGAAAAGATATTTCAACGATTTATGGTCAGTGTAAAGTTCGAACTTCTCACCTAGGAGATAGTGTCGCCAAGACTTGAGTGCAAAGACGATGGCGGCTAACTCGAGATCGTGTGTTGGGTAGTTCTTTTCGTGCACCTTCAACTGCCTCCCTCCATAAGCTACTACCCTTCCTTCTTGCATTAAGACGGCGCCTAGCCCTGTCCCACATGCATCCGTATAAACAGTGAACATCTTGCTCCCATCCGGTAGCGTCAAAACTGGGGCTGTTGTAAGAGCCCTTTTCAGTCGTTGGAAAGCAAATTCGCAATCCAAATCCCAATTGAACACTAGATTATTCTTGGTCAATTTTGTGAGCGGAGCTGAGATTTTCGCAAAATCCCTTATAAATTTTCGATAGAAACCTGCTAGTCCTAGAAAGCTTCGGACCTCAGTTGCATTCCTTGGTGTCTTCCAATCCTGTACCGCCACTACCTTCGCAGGGTCCACCGCTAACCCTTGTTTGGATACTATGTGCCCAAGGAACCTCACTTCTTCTCTCCAAAAGTGGCATTTGGAGAATTTGGCTTTTAGTTGATGGACTCGCAAAGTTTCCATGATTGCCCTTAAGTGTTGAGCATGTTCCTCTTCACTCTTTGAGAAGATAAGGATATCATCTACGAAGACCACTACGAATTTGTTGAGGAAATCTCTAAATACCCTACTCATCAGGTCCACGAAGTAAGCAGGTGCATTTGTCAAGCCGAAAGGCATGACAAGCCATTCAAAGAAGCCGTCTGGGGTTCTGAACGCCGTTTTATCGATGCTATCTTCAGCCACCCTTAGCTGATGAAAACCGGTTGCTAAATCGAGTTGGGAGAAAACAGACGCTCCTACAAGCTGGTCAAACAAATCGTCGATTCTAGGGAGAGGATGCCTATTCTTTTTCGTTAGCTTGTTGAGCTCCCTATAGTCAACACATAGACGGAGTGAACCATCCGCCTTTGTAGCGAACACCACCGGAGCGCCCCATTCTGAAATGCTCCTCCTAATGAACCCCTTTTCTAGAAGCTCTTTAATCTGTTTACTGAGCTCTTTCCTTTCTCGTGGAGCCATATGTCTAACGGGCAACGCAACGGGCTTTGCATTATCTACAAGATATATGCGGAAGTCTATTTCCCGCTTCGGAGGCAAGCCCTTCACCTCTTCGAAGACATCCGGATATTCCCGGACCACTCTAACTGATTGCAAGTTTTCAACAGAGGTCTCTAGCGATTCAAGATAACTAAGCATAACCGCATACGAGGGATTACAAGAAATTTCCAAAGTATTACCGAGCTGGGTTAGGAGCCTAACAACCCTTTTCTCACAATCAAGGATGGCCCCATTACGGGATAGCCAATCCATACCCAAAATCAAACCATACCCCGAAAAGCCCAAAACAAAGGCACTACATTGAAATTCAACACTTAGAATAGAAATTTTCAAATCCAAACAGATCATAGACAAATGAGCTGGGCCCCCAATTGGGTTTGAAACAATTAAGGGGTCCTCTACCATACTAGTTTTTAGGTGCAGAGATTCTACTAAAGCAGACGAGATAAAGGAGTGTGATGCGCCAGAATCAAATAAAGTGCGAACGGGGTGATCATAAAGATAAACTACACTTTCTACAGAAGTATTTATACCTCGCTGCTGCAGAGGTGGCGCTTCTAGCACATGGACCTGTGCCCCTGGGGTGGATCCAGCCCTCTGCCCCTGTCCTCGTTTCTTTGGGCAGTCCTTAGCCCTATGGCCTGTCTCACCGCAAGAAAAGCACCCACCATTCTCCTTGGCCTTCTTTTTCCGGCAGTCCTTTACTAAGTGCCCCACTTTGCCACAGAAATTGCACTTCCTCTTCTCTTTGTTGCCTTTCCCGCCTTTCTTAAAGTCTGTCTTCTTGGGCTGCAAACCCTCTTTCTTCTTGCCCTTATCCTCTTCATTCAGCAATGCCATTTGCACCAGTCTTTCATACGTGGCTCCCATAGGTATATGGGTCATGGCCAAACTGTGTAATGGCTCATTCAACCCTTTGACGAAACGGAGAGCCTTCTTGTGCGGGGTGTTGACTAGGTCAAGCCCAAACCTAGCCAGCTCATCGAACTGATTCACATATTCTCTGACTGTCTTGTCCCCTTGCTTAAGAAATAAGAATTTTTCCAACTGCAAACTTCTTTCCGCATCTGAGAGAAACTTAGTCTCAAACCTTGCCCTAAAGTCCTCCCATGTCTCCACTGGTCTTTCAGCATTAGTGACTTCCCACCAGTAGGAAGCCTCACCCTTCAATAGCCACACTGCCAACTGTACTTTTTGTCTATCTTCTACCTCAAAGATGATGAATAGGTCCTCAGTTTCTTTCAGCCAATTTCTAGCTGCCACGAAGGACTCAGTTCCGTGAAAATCCCTTCCTCCTATAGCTTTAAAATCTTTACATATCTTAGCAAACGTGTTTCCCCGAGGAGGAGGTGGAGGAAAAGGTGCTGCTGCAGCTGGATGATTCCCTTCCGCTGGGGGAGGAGGAATGGTAGGACCTGGCTGAGTGGCCCTTGCTTCTAAGAACCGTCTAAACCAACCCGGTATTGGCACCCCTTCAGGCAAGTTAAGTTCTTGGGACATGCTGAAACAAAAAGGATAGATTCAAAACGAAGGATAAGAGATAGTTCCTATGGCTTTGGGGAGTGGACTTTGCCTTTTTAAAATAAAATAATATTTTTTTCTTTTAAAAATGCTTCTATAAATTTCCTTTTTGAAAATAATTTTTCAAAACTGTTTATCTTCTCTGGTAAACCTATGCTCTGATACCAAGTGAAACACCCCACCTCCGTTAGGGTCACTCTCAAAGGGAATGCCCTAATTTTGGTGGAGGTTTATAAGTACAAGTCACAGATATACAAGACAGATATAAGAACACATACTTGTAAAACAGCGGAAGAACAACAAACTTTATTTCATAATGTCAAATACGTGTTACAACAACATCCTTTCCAAAAACATAACATAACACTTTCATAATCTGTCTTGAGTACATTATTTAAAGAAGCATAAATAAAACATAGATAAACAGCAAAAGCCCCATAGCGGATTGTCCAAAGCCATAGTTCAAAACAGGAAAGTCCAAGCAATACATTTCTCTTCTTCAAGCTGGATGTTGAGGCTGATCAAGCTGCTGTGTTCCCTCCCTGAGGACCTTGGGGGGGGGGAACGGAAGAAAGAAGACGAAAGAAAAATAGAGTCAGACATAAAGCCTGAGTAAGTCTAGTACTACTTTGTCTATGAATAAAGAACTGGGTATGATAAGTAATAGCAAGAAGTGGAAAGGCACTATGAACTTGGTTAAGTTATCTAGGGTCGAATATACTATCGTACCCCATGTTAATCTCTGAACCCATATAAACTAGTTTCCAATTTGCACCCCAAAATCAGGGTGATGTGATCCATTCAATGATGATCGACTCCTACTCGCATAGTTACATGTGTCTTATGGCCCCCGATGTCTGTAGTTACCTATGCTGGTCCCACCATGGGGTGTATCAAGTCCCATAGTGGCAACCCGACACAACCTTAGAGTGCACAGGTATGCTACTGGTGTCCAGTGCCTTATTTTTCTGCGCCGGAGTGTGTGCACGCCCGCACTCCGTTAGAACCTACACTGCTACACCACCGCCGTCGCTTTGACCTCTTACAACCAGCTCAGTAATCGTGCCCCACCCTGCCTAGTTTCAGGGTATCATGATACACCTTTTAGGGTTACTGCTGAAAAGGGTCCCCCGCTACTAGGTTTTCTATCTCTAGCCAACATGCTAAGTTGGTTAAGTGTTTCTAACCTAACCCCACCTGTCCGTTTTGTTTAGCATGTTCCATTTTGATTAAGTCTTTAGTTCACTTAATCCTATCAATCCTGACTCAGCCTTAATTGTCTTATTAAGGCCCTGACCTCTCACATTAGACAGGTATTGTTGTGGCTGCCTGTTTCCGGTTGGTTCCGGGCAGTCTTACGCCACAACTCAGTCTAACCTCGGGTCCTTATTGGGCTCCATGTTTAACCTCTCACATTGGATAGGTATTGTTGTGACCACTGGACAGCCGGGCGGTTCCGGGCAGGTTTACATCACAACTCAATCTAACCTCGGGTTAAACACATCGTATGTTCTACATTTACATATCTTGTCATTCTTCTTTATTTATATGTAAATATTTGCGGCCCATTATTAAGTTAATGGTGTAAAGGTTACACCAATCACGGGCCCAACCCATACTTGAATTTGGGCCCTTCTACTTTATATTTTCATTAATTAATTAATTTTAACCCAACGTTATTTTCCCCCGTTTTACACGTCCGTTCATATATATTGGGCTTAGCCTTTTAAAGCCCAATTTAGCCAAGCGAAAAGGGGAGGCTTAAAGCGTGATTACATACACAAAGAGGGGAAGGTGAGCGCATGAACTTGCAATACGACGTTGGAAATACAAAGTAGAAATTGGTGTACTTGCATAGTGGTAACATAGGTGACATGAATCAAAGCATGTGAACTTACATAGGTTTAACTACAACATGAACCTATATTCTTATTTAGGCATAATGTCAAACATAAGCATGTCATAAATATTTCTAGCATAAGCATAGCATAATGTCAAACATAAGCATGGCATAAATACTTTTAGCATAAACATGGCATAAACATAAACAAGTCATGTTCATAAGGTTTCTACATGTTTACAAAGGGGATACTTTGTTAATAACACAAAAACATAGATCAACTTAATTATGGTTTAAGTCTAATCATATAACGATAGTATAATTATACTTATGCATAAATATTCCTAAACATGGTATTTGCTTTAAACTTGCAAAAAGGGATTTTTGAGTCTAACCTAGCCATGTCTCACATATGTCATCCTATAATTCTTGTAAACAAGATAGACTTAATCATGGATTTCAATTATGCCAAATATCATTCATAGCCTAGCCATATTCATAAGTTTGCAAAAGCTTGACTTAATACATGGATTATGGTGTCAAAATTCCAACATAGTTTCATATGAACTATAACAACCAAACTTGTTTCAATTACTTGCAAAATGATTTATACACAAAAATATCCACCATGATGGCATAATAACAAAGCCCCAAACTTGCATGAATTTCAATCAACTACATACATGTAGCTTCAACATAGATTACATAATTTGCGCAATATTCCAAACGTATACTTGCATAGAACTACCGCATGTAGTTCTTTATAATGAATAACATAATTTTTCACAAATATGAATTACTTTATTATCCCAATTCAAGCATACAAATCAATACAGTTGTTTATTCATACCAAAGTAATACTCTACTTACAATGGTTGCGGCGAATTCTCTAATTAAGAGATATGATTCCTTTGTTGAATTGATTGGCTTTAGGTTGCTTGAATTTGCTTTAGGCTTTAGAACTTTCTTCCTAATTCTCTCTCTAGTCGGCGGCTACTCTTAGTCGTTCCTCAGCAACATGGCGGCTATGTTCTTAATTTGAATGAATAGATTAGGGTTTAGTCTAGGGTTGTTTATATAGAGGTTAGGAATTGATTAGGACTCTTGATGTTGCTTGGATAGATCGTAGTCATTCATTAGGAAGAGAGACCAATAAAAACCCGCCATCTAGCCCTAATGACAAAGCAGACCACAGAAACTCGACCACACACCGACCTGGCCAGCCAGGTTGACTGGGCTCGACCAGGTCGACACCCCTATCGACAGGGCTGTCGACAGCCCTGTCGACATGGGTAGCCCAGGTCGACAGCCCAGTCGACCTGGGTGGCCTAGGCGGGTGATTATCTGCCCTGGCCCATTGGGCCCCATTTTCGAATTATTTTATTCTGTTTGAATTTTAAATTTAATTCAAAACTTCCGAAGGCCATATCTTCTTCACACGGACTCCGTTTTTCGAAAACTCGGACTCTATTTTGCGTATTTTTCCGAGACGAACGCAATGGCGTATCCCGTTTCCCTTAGTTCTTTGATTTCAGATTAATTATACTTTAATTTTTGAATTTCACAGTTATAGAATTCGCGGGGTGTTACATTATGTCAGTGCCATGAGTCCATTATGCATGCAATTTTTCCTAATCATACATTCTACATGAGTGCTCAATCACTCATACAAATGCAATGTCCATATGATAACACATCAAGTTCCAATCCATATACAAATACATATATGCGTATGCAATATGATAGTGACTGAGCCGATCTAGTACCTAATGTGTGTGTATATGCATCCACGAGCTACCACTATCAACCACTTGCAACCACTCGCAATCATCAATCATAACATGTTTCAAATACATGTTTACATCCATCAGTTTCTACCTAAGGATAAAGAATAGGGCCGAGGAGATATACTTAAAAGATAGATATAAGCATGAATAAACTTATGGAAAAAGAGATCAAGGAGGTACCCTCAAAAAGAAAAGGGTAGGCTGCACGTATTTTTCTCTCAGTTTCCCAAGTCGTGTCTTCCTCAGCGTCACTCCATTGAACTTTAACAAGCTTAACTTCTCAGTTGCGTAGCTTTTTGACTTCCGTGCCCAAGATACGAGTTGGAACTCTTCTCACAGTCGCTTCTTGTTCCACTTCTACTTCCTCTAGTATACTTGGCTCCACAACTTCCGCAGATTCATGTAAGCACTTTCATAGTTGAGAAACATGAAAAACATTATGAACTCCAGCCAGTCTTTTGGGTATCTCTACTCTGTAAGCCATCGTCCCAATCTTTTCAATGATAGGAAATGGTCCTACAAATCTTGATGCTAGTTTGCCTACAGACCCAAAGCGAATGACATTCCTTAAAGGAGATACTTTAAGGAACACCCTGTCTCCAACCACGAACTCAAGGTTGGTCCTTCTTTTGTCTACATAGGACTTCTGTCTATCTTGTGTTGCTTTCATCCGTCTTCTTATCAAGTCCAACTTTTATGAGGTTTCTCTAATCATGTATGGCCCAAGTACGAGCTTTTCTGTAGACTCCCACCAACAAGTTAGTGATCGGCATGGTCTTCCATATAAAGCTTCGAAGGGTGCCATGCCTATGGTGGCTTGGTAGTTATTGTTGTAAGCGAATTCCACCAAAGGAAGATGATCTTCCCATGTTCCTCCAAAGTCGAGAATGCACAATCTCAATAGGTCTTCCAATACACTGTTCACCCTTTCCGTCTGACCATCGGTTTGGGGGTGATAGGCCGTGCTTAAGCATAATTGTGTGCCTACAGCCTCCTGCAAACTCTTCCAAAACTCGCTCATAAAGATAGGATCTCGATCACTCACTATGCTGGAGGGTATCCCATGGAGTCGAACTATCTCTTTAAGATAAATGGATGTTAGGGACGCGGCAGTCCTTCTACTCTTAACAGGTATAAAGTGAGCGCTTTTAGTGAGCCTGTCCACTGTTACCCAAATACTAGTATTGCCTCTTCTTAACCTAGGCAACCCATCCACAAAGTCCATCGAAATGCTATCCCATTTCCACTGTGGGACCTCTAGAGGATGGAGCAGACCACCAGCCTTCTTCTGCTCCGCTTTGACTTGCTGGCATATCAAGCACTTAGCGACGAACTCAGCTACATCCCTCTTCATGCCATTCCAAAAGAAAACCCTTTTTATGTCTTTATACATCTTGTCTCCGCCTTGGGTGTATGGTCAGTTTAGAATGGTGTGCTTGTTCGAGAACCGTCTTCACCAAATCCCTTGCTTGTGGGATGCATAGTCTTCCATCCCGTGTTAACCAACCCTTATCATCGATGGAGTATCTATTGAGGTGACAAGAAGTCTCACCCCTCATTAGCTTATCCATCTTATCAACTAGCTGAGGGTCTTCATGTTGCGCGGTTCCTATGAAGTCCAAAAGAGTAAGCCGCACCTCTAGCGATGCTAACAGACCAGGTACAATTTCAGAGGAGGGTTTAAAGTTAAAGTTTGCTATGTACTCAAAAATTTTCCTTTCTACAAAGAGAGGACTTAAGGTCAGCTTCTTCCTACTTAAGGCATATGCTACTATATTGCCCTTTCCAGGGGTATAGGAAATCTCAAAATCATACGAGGCCAGAAATTCCATCCACCTTTGTTGTCTTAAGTTTAGATCTTTCTGTGAGAAAAGGTACTTTAATGATTTATGGCCAGTAAACAATTCAAACCTTTTTCCTAATAGATAGCGACGCCATGACTTAAGAGCGAAAAATAATGGCAGCTAGCTCCAAATCATGAGCCGGGTAGTTTTTCTCATGTACCTTCAATTGCCTTCCCCCATAACAAACTACCTTGCCTTCTTGCATCAAGACAGTGCCCAACCCTTTACCACATGCATCCGTGTATACGGTAAACATTTTGCTCCTATCAGGCAATGTCAGAACTGGGGCTGTTGTTAAAGTCCTTTTCAAACGTTGGAAAGCAATATCGCAATCCAAATCCCAAGCGAAAGTTAGGTTCTTCTTTGTCAATCTGGTGAGTGGGGCTGAGATTTTTGCTAAGTCTTTAATGAACTTTCGGTAAAAGCCCGCCAGCCCGAGAAAGCTTCGGACTTCGGTTGCATTCCGTGGAACCTTCCAATCTTGCACTGAAACTACTTTTGCGGGGTCCACCGTTATCCCCTCTTTGGACACCACATATCCAAGAAACCTCACTTCTTCTCTCCAGAAATGGCATTTGGAGAATTTTGCTTTTAGCTGATGTGCACGAAGAGTATCCATGACTTCCCTTAAATGCAAAGCATGCTCTTCTTCATTCTTCGAGAAAATCAAAATGTCGTCTGCGAAGACCACCACAAAATTATTAAGGAACTCCCTGAACACCCTGCTCATCAAGTCAACGAAGTAAGCGGGTGCATTTGTCAAGCCGAAAGGCATGACAAACCATTCGAAGAAACCATCCGGGGTTCTGAACGCGGTCTTATCAATGCTGTCTTCAGCCACTCTTAGCTGATGAAACCCGATAGCCAGATCTAGTTGGGAGAAAACCAACGCACCTACAAGCTGATCAAACAAGTCGTCTATTCTTGGAAGTGGGTGTATATTCTTCTTGGTCAGCTTGTTTAGCTCCCTATAATCAATGCATAGGCGAACTGAACCATCCGCTTTGGTTGCAAAACTACTGGAGCACCCCATTCAAAAATACTCAGCCTTATAAACCCTTTTTCGAGCAGCTCTTTGACTTGTTTGCTGAGCTCTTTTCTCTCCCTTGGAGTCATCTGTCTAACGGGTAGAGCTACGGGTTTTGCATTATCAACAAGATATACGCGGAAGTCTATTTCCCACTTTAGAGGTAAGCCCTTCACCTCTTCGAATACATCTGAGTATTCACAGACTACTCTAACAGACTGCAAGTTTTCAATAGACGCATCAAGATATTCTAGGTAGCTAAGCATAATAGAGTGTATGGGATTACCAAAGATTTCGAGAGTGTTACCGAGGCGAGTCATAAGTCTAACCACACTCTTTTCACAATCGAGGATGGCATCATTACTGGATAACCAATCCATGCCTAGAATCAACCCATAGCCCGTGAAGCCCAAAACATAGGCATTATATCAAAACCCAATGCTTAGTATAGAAATTTCCAAATCCAAAAAAAATCATAGACAAATAGGCCGAGCCCCCAATCAGATTTGAAACAACCAAGGGATCGTCTACTATACCGGTGCCTAGGTGCAGAGATTCAACTAAAGCAGTGGATATAAAGAGTGTGCGATGCGCCAGAATCAAAGAGTGTACGAACAAGATGACCAAAAAGATAAACTAAACTCTCAACAGAAATATTTCTACCTCGTTCCTACGAAGGTGCCATGAGAGCGTGAACCTGCCCTCCAGAAGTAGGTCCAGTCCTCTGCCCTTGCCCTTGCTTTCTTGGGCAGTCCTTAGTCTTGTGTCCTGTCTCGCCGCAGTGAAAACAACCACCCATCTTCCTCTTTTTCTTTCTGCAGTCCTTAATCAGATGTCCAGGAATGCCACAAAAATTACACTTCCTCTTGTCATGGGGTTTGTTGTTCTTCCCGCCCTTCTTTGAGTCTGTCTTCTTATTCTGGGATCCCTCCACTTTCTTATTTTGAGGTGCTTCAACCTTTGCCTCTTTCTTTCCATCCTTGTCTTCCTCTTGTAGCAGTGCCATGTCCATCAGTCTCTCCTAAGTTGCACCCATAGGTATATAGGACATAGCTAGGTTGTGCAGTGGCTCATTCAACCCTTTAACAAAACGGAGAGCCTTCTATGGGGAGTGTTCACTAACTCCAGTCCGAATCTAGCCAGCTGGTTGAATTGGTTGACGTATTCCTTGACCGACATACTTCCTTGTTTAAGAGCTAAATTTTTTTCCATCTATAGGCTACGTTCAGCTTGTGAGAGGAATTTCATTTCAAACCTCATTCTGAAATCCTCCCAAGTTTCAACTAGTCTCTCAGCATTAGTAACTTCACACCAATAAGAGGCCTCATCTTTTAGCAACCACAGGGCCAACTATATCTTCTGTCTATCGTCCACTTCGAAGATAACAAACAAGTCCTTGGTTTCTTTGAGCCAGTTCCTTGTTTCTAAAAATGACTCAGTTTCATTAAAGTTCTTTCCACCCATGTCTCGAAAATCCCTACATATCTTGGAGAAAGCATTTGCATGAGGAGGAGGAACAGCTGTGACTGGGGAGGATTAACATCTGCTGGGCCTGCATCATTAGCCCTAGCCTCTAGGTACCTTCTAAACTAGCCAGGTACCGGTACACCCTCTGAAAGGTTAAGATCCCCCGACATGCTGAAACGAAAAGGAAAAGATTCAAAACAAAGGATAGGAAGATAATGCATATGGCTTTGGGGGAAATTATGCCTTTTTAAAACAACACTTTTTCTTGAAAATGCTTCTTTAAACTTCTTTTTTGAAAATTGGTTTCCAAAATTTTTATCTGATCTGGCAACCATCAACTCTGATACAAAGTGAAACACCCACCTCCGTTAAGGTCACTCACAAAGGGAGTGCCTTAACTTCGGTAGAGCATTTTTAGGTAAAAGATACAGATAATTTACAAGATAGACATATAAACAGCGGAAAAACTAAATTTATTTCATAAGTATGTGATTCAGTTAAAACATTACAACAACTGTCTCAAACCAACTTTCAAATTATTACAACAAAATCTCAGTCTTGAATCAAAACATAAAGAAGCATTAAAACGACAGTAAGGCAACATAAATCCCCAATAAGAGAGTATCCAAGGCCATAGCACAAGGAAAAAGATTCCAAGCAATACATCTACTTTCTTGAAGTTGGAAATGATCTGATCTAAGTTGAAGTATTCCCTCCCTGCAGACCTGGAGGAGGGGAAACAGAAGAAAAGAAGACGAAAGAAAATGGGTCAGACATGAGTCTGGTAAGTCCAGTGACTATTTAGCATGGAAACAAGAAAAAGGGTTATGACATGAATAAACTGAATCTAGGACAGCACCCTAGAAATAAGGTAATATGGCTGAATATGCTATCGCACCCATTTTACTTCTCTACACCCCCTTACAAGTGTTTCGACTAGCTCCATGCGTTCAAGATAAATGATCCCCTTTTTATCGATTGACTCCTACTCATATACGTTTACCACTTGTGTCATTCGACGCTGCATGATTGTAGATACCTGAGTTGGTCCCACCATGGGGTGTATCAAGTCCTATGGTGGCAACCTAGCACAATTCAAGCTGCATAGAGTATAACTACTCATGCCCAGTGCCTGCTTTTTCCACTTCGGAGTACGTGCACGACTGCACTCCGTCGGAGCCTTCACTGACGCACCACCCGCCGTTGTTTTGACCGCTTATAATTAGCCCAGTAATCATGCCCCACCTTGCCTAGTTCAGGGTACCGTGATACATCTATGTGGGTTACTGCTGAAATGGGTCCCCGTTACTAGGGTTTCCTAATCAACATGTTAAAATGGTTAAGTGTTCTCAAATTAACCTAACCCCACCCATCAGTTTGGTTAACATTTGGCATTGGTTAAGTGTTGCCTTAATTAACTTAACCCTACCATTCCTGTCTTAGCTTTAATTCATTTATTAAAGCACCAACCACTCACATTAGATATGTATTATTGCGGTTGCTGGATGTGTCGGTTGGTTCTGGGAAGTCTTACACCGCAACTCAATCTAACCTCGGGGTCTTTTGTGCTTGATGCACTAACCTCTCACATTAGATATATATTGTCATGGTTGCTGGACGTGTCGGACGGTTCCCGGCAGTCTTACACCATAACTCAATATAACCTCGGGTCAGGCATATTCGTCTTTTTTCTTAATTTACATTTTTATCTTTCCAATTTATATGTAAATTATCCACAATTATTGCCATTCAAGTCATGCCCCTTTACCCTCTAAATCATATTTTCAATTCTTGGTATATAAATTATACCATTTTTATGCCACTAACCATTCATTTATTTATGGGCCAAAATATGCCAACAATAATAATAATTTTAAGGTTTTCCCAACGTTACCCCCGTCATACGTTCGCAAAATTTATATATATAATAAAAATGTGATTTTTATTGTTAAAACAATTTATTTAAAATACTAATATTTTATATAGTCTATATATAAAATAAAAATGTTATTTTTATCTTTCAAAGAATTTATTCAATACATGAATTTCATTCAACACATGAATTTCTATTCAACACATGAATTTCCATTCAACACATGAATATAGTTTCAACACATGAAAATAATTCTAACACATGAATATTATTGAAAATTTCGGTAGCATAACGGTAGGGTAGTTAAAACCGACACCGTTCCGAGTACGGCTCCTCGCTCTACCTTAAAGCCTCGCAGCTTTTGACAATGGGGATTTTCAATATCTAGTTCGTACACAGACGAATTTTCCTATATACTAATCATATTGGGATTTCACTCACAATCAATCATTTCAAATCAACCATTCGTGATATTCACCAAATTTCACATCAACCAATAATCCAAACAATATCACAACCAATATATATCGTCCATGGTCTGTGGACGAGGGGAGTATATATATATATAGATATACGTATATAACTATATTTCGATTTCATTTCAATATCATTTCAATTTATTTCAACGCACATATTATTTTTACAATGCATACATAACTTATACATCGAACATACAACCTATACAACGCTTATACATGTGGTGTAAAACGCTTAAATAACTCATACATCGACTATATAATTTATACATCGTTGTTTTCCATATCGTTTACAAATTAGAAACCTCATATTGGGTTCCACTCCTCCAAAAATTATAGAAGGCTCAGAAAAATATCCGGTCTCTTTTAGAATGTAGAAGACATCCGTACGAGTCCATTGTCTCTTGTTTCACTAGATTTCGATAAGAAACGAGAAAGATATCATATTTATAAACAAACTGAATTAGCGACGCTTTTAAACTGTTGAAATCAGTTTTAAATATAATAGGTCGTTACCTCAGCTGAAAGGTTCAAAACTAGGGTCTCGATTTGCACCAAATCCGTGAAGCTAGGTTGGAATCGGGTTGCATGAGGTCGAAGAGCTAGGAGAGGCGCAGGTTCGCCGGGGGGGGGGGGGGGGGGGAGTGGGGAGGGGCAGTTCGACGGTCTCTGGTCGTGGTGGCGGTGCCCTGAAGTCTTCGACTTTGGAGGCTCGGATCTCACGTTTTACTCAGCAAAAAATCCAAACCTGCTATGGATTTGAAGCTCGTGTGATGCTCTTCAAAATCCTCCATAGGAGCACCTAATTTCGTTGAGAGATTTAAGAGAAAATCAGGAGAGAAGGTGTGAGCTCGTTTCCGTCGTGTGCCTGTATTGATTACGGGGAGAGAGAAAACGATCGAGGAATGTGATTGGCCCAGGGGTTTTCTTTTTATTTATATATTTTAAACATTCAAAAATACCCCTCTTCACATACTAACTCCAATCCAAACCCAACGACTGTCATCCCCAGCTAAATACCCCCATTCCAAACACAATGGGATATGTTTCATAGGCCATTCGACTGTTTCAGTTTGTTTTCCCTCAAATTAAAATATACAACATTCAATATTTGATTTGAACGTACATTTCAATTTGCCGGGGCCACATACTGATCCCAAAAATTCCAGAAAAATAAATCTAGCTATGTTTTGATGATACGGTCCCAACAAAAATAATTTCGTCGAATTCTGAAACCGTTTGAAAAATGGCCTTTTTTGGTCGATCCAATTTAACAGAAATCGACCAAACACATTTTCCTTCGCCACGCTCACATGTTAACTTCACAAATTATGGAATTTGAAACCTAGCAATAATTTGACATCACGGATCCAAAAAAAGTGGTTTCGTTGAATTATGAGGTCGTTTGCAAAATGTCTATTTTCAAGGGCTATATATATTCTATAGCGACCTTTCTGAAAATTCATTTGGCCATAACTTTTGATTCCCGCTACGAAACTTCGATTTTTCAGATTCCTTAGAAATATATTCATAAACAGATTTAAACATTTTTGCTTTCACTAAAATCCGTTTTATTTTGCACCCGGTACAGTCAGTCAAAGTTTGAATTCAAATTTTGAAACTGCCGCGCCATTTCAGGCCTTGCTTATAATTTAAAATAATTATATTTATTTTCAAACATCGATTCAAACATACTTTTCGTCGTTATTATTTAACATAATTTATTTTAAATATTTAAAATCCACTAAAATAGCCAAATTAATTTTTTTTAAACTGGCTCAGATTTTCCGGGTTGTTACATAAATATTTTACAAATATTTTCCTTTATATTTGTTTTACAAATATTTTCCTTTATATTTGTTTTACAAATATTTCCCTTTATATTTGTGTTACAAATAATTTCCTTCTTCTATTTTATCATATTTATTTCCCATAAATATTTCCTTTTCTAATATCATATTTTATTTTCCATAAATATTTCCTTTTCAAAACCCTTTTGATTTTATAACTATTTCTCTCATAAAATCTTTTTTCTTTTATATATAAAATCCATTAATTTTATATAAATAATTTATTTCCAAAATACAATTTGAAAATCCCCTTTTCTACATCCCAGTATTTCTTACGGTATTTAAAACACCAAATAACAATGATCGATATCATTCAAACACACATGATCAACATAGATTATATATCACATCATATATTTCAATATATGAAAAACAATAAAATAAATGTTGAGGAATCCAGTTGGATCCCTCTAACCCGTTTCCCTGCATCACAGATGTTAAACAATATAATCAACATCGATTTCATTCAATATGAAATATTCTGCTAACAGAATCAATATTTGATTAACGATTTATATATTTATATATATATATATATATCGTTATCTATAATTTCAACCAATACATAAGCAATTCAACCAAACAATTAACACACAGCAATCAACAGATAATTATCAGTTCTAAGAATACGTTATAGAAATATAACTATTCAGAGTTGGTGAGTTTTACTCACATTGTCCTTTAATCGTTAAATAACGAATCACGATTGTCAACTCTGATCAAACATTTGATTTTTCCATGAATTGTTACCAGCTCCAGAATTCTCCAAATCAATTCAAGTACGTAGTATCTATCTTCGTACAATTTCAATGAATCCGATCATTTGATATTCTGAAGTCGTATAGTCGAGATATTACTTATATAGGTCATGAACTAATTTAATAAAACTAAAACTTTAAATTATCAAACTATTTGGGCCTCTCACCCTTTTATTCCATCAGCCCATTTCCTGTTTGACCCCGTCTTCCCCAACGCAAATATCCATCTTCAGGAGACAACCCAACGTCATAATTTCATTTCTTAATATCCTTTAATTCACGTTTTCTTAATGCCTTTTCTCTTTGAAAACAAACTGGGCTCAAACAATTTCTACAGCCCCTTCTTTCACTCCTTTTTAACCTCCTTCCCTCATCTATTTCATACTGCCAGACTCCAAACCAAACCCATCTTTCCCATCATGTTGAGTAGTCCCCTTCCATGATATACAGTTATGTTCGACACCCCTTTTCCAAGCTTCTGAACCTACCCTACTAACAGACCCTTTCTTCTTCCCACAAAAGCTCGAAGCCCGTTCCTCCAGTAATGGTTATCACCACGAATTCACTTCCTTTCCCTCTTCATTACTGCGTCGAACCACACAGCAGTGGTTATCACAGTAAATCGTGCCCTGTTTCCTATGCTTAACCTTCCACTCACCAGTATGAAACAACTCGTCTTCAATCTTCAATAAATCCCGTAAACACACAGCAGCTTCTCAAAGCTATTACCACCCCCTTCGATCCACAAGAATCCCTTGTCTCCCCATGAAATCGCTCCTATTTCGCTCGAGATTCTAGACCATTTCGAGTGGCATGAAACACGCATGAGTTTGAAGAGAATCCTTCCAGAAGTTCGAATATATTTCTAATTTGATTTGTGGATTTTTCTACGATTTTTGGTGGATTTTAAATCTAGTTTTGATTTCTAAAATGCGTTGAAAGTTCGAACTTGATAAAGAAAGTGATGAGGCAGCGTTTTGTTTATTGGTACATTACTTGGATACTAAATATTAGCAAATAGGGTAGGTGTTATTAAGGGATACAGTTAGGCTGCATATTTCTAAACGTATTAAAAATGTGGAGCAAACACTTGTTTGGATTTGGGCAAACCCATGATGAGCAAATAGTTTTGTCTAAAACTAATTTTGGCACATCATTTTTTTGTGTATGGCTAAAAGGTGGGCTTTGCCCAAGTACATTTACACTATCACAATTTAAACTCAAGCATCTTCACGACAAAAATGAATTTGCAGAACACTAAAAGGGAAATATGGCTTTATGCGGTCTATGTTATAGGAATAATGCTACATTGTATTATACTGTTAGTATGGTTCATGACCTAAAGCATTTATTTAAGTTTTTCATAGATGAAGTGTAACGCCATTACGTAAAACTCCGTTCACATACGTGTGGCTACGGACAAAAATAAAAATATCATCATGACGAGCAAGGTGCCACGATTCCAAAAATATATTCATACCGGTAGGTTAACTCATATGGTGGAACCCCAAAATATTGATGTAGGGTGCAAAATACTCTAAATAAAAAGTGCTTATTTAATTAATTAAAAATTATAGTAAAATTCAAAAAAAATTAAATTATCACTACGTCTCAAAAGAATCTTGTCTAAATTCGAAACCGGTATCTAGTTATATCGAATAAACTGTTACGGTTGATAAACGATTCTATAACGACTATTTTAAAATTTGATTTGGACACAACTCGCAATCTACACGACGAAATCCTGAATTTTCTCTTCCATCAGAAATTTATACTTCACCAGCTCCTAACGTTTCTTGTTTCACAGAAATCCGATTTAAATCGGACCCGGTATATCCAGTTGAAGTTCAAATCGCCAAATAGCGAACTACCGCGCTATTTCAAGCTCGAATTTAATTATAATAGAATTATATGTTCAAACTTCGTTTATAAAATATATTCATTATTCTAATTCAATTATAAACTGAATTATATAATTTGAATTGCCCAGTTCACATTATATTGCCAATTCACTAATTTTGATTATCTCAGAATTAAATATATTATTTAATTATTATATTAATTAAATATTCAAAGTTATTTAATTAAACGACCATTAAATTCTCTAAATCCCTGTTGAAATAATTAAATAAATTAATTATTACACTGTGAAAATATGGGACATTACAATTATAAATGCTAGGCCATATAGCTTTGACAAAAATAATTACATTATATTAGTAAAAGCAGATGCCAAACGTGTCAACTATTCATTTTATATTTTCGTTAGAATTTTTACTTTAACCATATTTGGAGGTTAATAAACATTAGAATTATCCATAACTGAATTTATTTTTTGATTCGAGACAATGCAAATTGTAAGTACAAATTTAAGTGCAATTCAGGT
Organism: Allium sativum; assembly: GCA_030737875.1. NCBI lineage: Eukaryota > Viridiplantae > Streptophyta > Magnoliopsida > Asparagales > Amaryllidaceae > Allium > Allium sativum. The sequence continues at coordinate 499,084,610 of CM060909.1, forward strand.
ATCACCTGATAGTACAAACCAACATGTCTAGCATTGCCTATTGAGTAAGCCACCTATCATTGATCGTGTGTTATAAATGACACACAAAACATATAGCTGTCCATTCAACAAATGTTACTGTTTTGACCTAAGTTTATATCTTAAACGTGAAGTAGAATAAAATATTTTGTCAATTATAGTTTGTCCTTTTGTTTTCTTTCATCATAAAATGATAACATGCCAATTTTAGATTACAAAGTTAAGTTTTAGCAGAATTGGATGTAGTCATTAATGTCTTTGCTGCTTCTGAATTTCTGCTCAACATTTTATTCTTCTAACGATTATTTGCTTTATTCATCTATTACCTTTCTTCATATAATTTGAAGAAAAAGTACATTAGTTTTTATGAACTTTAATGAAATTGCATATTATCATTGCTGTCCTTTGCTTCCTTCAGGATTAAGCTTGGATATTTGACCTGGATTGCATTTTTCTAAAAGGTAAATCAGATTGTGCTTCCTTTTTGTAAAAATAAGTTTTTCATTTCCCTCTAATTGTTTCGGATAAATAGGATTTGTTTAAATATTTACATTTTCACATATTCCTGTAAAATGGAAGTGTGCCATAAAAGGATTAATCATATATTTAGATGATTTGTTAATTCATCATATACCATTTTTGTCTCATATTCCATTTGTTCCACTAATAAGAATGTCATAAAAATAGCATCCAATATTTAAGTTATAAGATTCCTTTATTTTCGCTCAACATAAAAATCTGTCTTTGATGACACATTAAAAATTAGATAACTTTTATCTTCCACGGCAAAAGAAAATAACAAAAAATTATCAGTCTTACACGAAAGGAACTGTTAGACAGTGTGTTCATAACTTATTTTATTGTAACTATCGTCTAATATAGTTCTATGTACTTTTATCCTTCTATTATCTTATCCATCTTGAAATCAGATGCTATTTAATTGAATTCAATGCTGGAACAAAATTATCACTAACTTTTTTTTAATATCCCAAAAGATAACATAACCTCATCTTATTATCGTATACAAATTATATGGCATGTCGGTTCATCACTTATTTATGATGAGAATACTTCATCTATCTATTCTTTCATAAAAAAATTTGTTAATGTTTTGTGATTTTTTGTTGCTCCTTGCATTTCTGATGCACATAATACTTGGTGCTAAGAATTTTCTTCTTCTCCCGTTTTCATTTTGTATCTTGAAAAATGGTGAATTCTACATTTTGTTTTGTTTATTGTTAAGTTAAAAAACATTTAGTTATTTGTGGTCGAGCTTGAGATGAGGATTCCTTTTTCCTATAGCGAACATGGCATTCATTATAGATTTGAAAAAGCCTTATAGGATCTCACATTTTCAATCCTAACATCTTTCTTCCAAAAGGGAAACAAAGGCATGCATTTTTTCAACTCTTGAATTTTCAGATTTCTATTTCCATACTTGCAGCTCTTTCTTTTTCATTGTCAAGGGGAAAACTTAGGCTTTTATCGATAGGCTACTCGATAAATTGTCCTCTATATCATTCACTGTTTGTTTTCCAATGTCAGTGTCGACTAAATATCCATTTCCACTTACATGTATCGTGCTTTTAAAATAGGTGTACCAGAACACTTTTTTAAATAATATCATTATTCTATCCACACATAACAACAGGCTCATTTTATTTACTTACGTCGTTTAGTTTACTTTCAGTATAAACTTTAAATGATGTTTATATTTATACATAGTTTTGTACGTGTTTACATATTTCTGTTTGATTTGTATTTAATGCAGTTCACATCTATTGATGTACGTGGTTGCAATTGTCAGTTTGATCCTCTTAAAATTTGATGATATTTTTAAAACTTCGACCACTTTGAAAGTTGAAAGTTAACTGCAGCATCATAAATATCGACGACAAAACCACAGATACAATAATATAGGATTTAATCAACATTAACATCAAAATAGTTGAATACGTGGCTATGTAAATAGAGTTAAAACAAAAATTGAAGAAGAAATTTGTTTTTATTCCCAATTGATAAAATTCTTGTTAATTTTTTTTTCCAATTCTATCACTTATCTCACTCTTGAACATTGGTCTTTCATTCTTCAAAAAACAGAACTCATTGCCAGAATAAGAATTTGCCTAATGGCTCAATTAATTTTTCAATAGAAATGACAGGCAAGGCAGTTCGACGACGTTAGCTCAACACAAACGAGTTGAACAGTGGAAGCAGACAGTCTTCCTCAGGTTTTGTCCCACTCTTAAATCAGATATAATATGAAATCCTTATATTATCATCCTTAAGCCATTGATTTCGTATAGTAGCATTTTCAGATTTAGTTTACATGTTTATGAGAATTTAGTTGAAGCATTACGTAAATATAAGTAAAAATATTTGGATTCTTTTATAAATTTAAATTTACAATAAATAAATATTTCTCCTAAACTTTTATATAAATAATCAGTTGTATTAAAATTTTGCTTCTATATAAATGATAGGTAATGACTGCAAATTTCGCTTCAAAATATGGAAATAGTTTTAATTGAACTATCAATAATTTCTATTTCTATGATATGTTAATATTTGGCATGTAAGTCTTCCTATTTAAGTTAATATTTCTTTGATAAGTTAATTTTTGTTCACATGCCTGCCTATTTAAGTTGTTTAATCTTATTATTCTCTAATTGTTCTGGGCACTCTGTTTCATTTAATAAGGGCACTAATAGGAATGGTAAAATAATTGTTCTGGGCACTCTGTTTAATCTTATTATTCTCTAATTATGCTAGAATTTTAAATTGAGTGTTCATTGCAAAATTATGCTATGCCTGCCATGGCTTTTGATGGTATGTTGAAGATATGTTTATATGTTTATACGCGCAGGTAGTTCTACAGATCATAACCATCTCTTATGTCCATCACATTTCTCTCTTCTTCTATTTTTACAAATTGAAGAAATTGACAGGATTTTTGCTGATATAGAAGCAAAACTTCCATGCTGAAACTACTACTGCTAATTGCACATTCCGATCTTACTTTCCAGCTGTTTCTCTTTACTTATAATAATTTTTGTCTACAGATGTAATGGTTTATTTATAATAA